>OX453285.1:627296-982296 GCA_949710005.1 Ricordea florida
CGTGACAAAGGTGACTCTGACCCTATCCCCTAGGTAGTCAAACTTTACGACTTCATTAAAAAAGTTCCTTCTTAACTGAAGTCAAAATAAAACTCACCCACTCTCTAATTTACTATTCTCTTTTACAACTGCATCATCGACTGAGGTTTCCGATGTCATTAAACTTTTAATTTTTACTTTTAGTTTAAACTTTTAGTTTAAACTATTAAACTAAAAAAAACTTATGTTTTGGTCTTCGAGTTGAGTGAGATGTTGATAGCAGCTGTGGTACTATTTGTTTTACTATACAGTGTGATTGTACTGTGGACGAAACGGCCATGCAGTGTGACCATTCTTTGGAAAGCTACTGAACAGTACTGTACTGTGGTACTGTTTGTTTTACCATACAGTGTGGTTCTATCTTTTTCATCTCTGGATCAAACCATGCAGTGTGACCATTCTTTGGAAAGCTACTGAAGAGTACTGTACTGTGGTGCTGTTTGGTTTACTAGACAGTGTGATCCTGACTTTTCCATCTGCGGATCAAACCATGCGAAATGGATCAAATCTGAGAAAAAATGTCCCCAGTTTAGGCGATTTATCTCCCCTTAAGTATAACCCTTTCGTGTACATCTTATGAATCACTGATGTATTTGAATTTCCTGGTGCTTTTGTTAAATGCCTCATCTAATTTGGGGGTAACTAATATGCATTCAAGTTTTTCTCTAATTTTGATTTTGGTTTTATTGTAGGGTTGTCCTTAGTTCAGATTAACCTGTCAAATGGCCGCGTTTCAGACGTTTTTACTGACCTCACTGCACCTCGTGCTTGATGTCTAACTTACCGTATGTTGTCTCTGGGTCCACCGTGCGTCTTGTTAAATGGGTTGTAATGACCGCCACAGCTTTGGCAACCTACAAAGAAATTTTATCGTTATTTGCGTTATCTGTAAACTGACATGATGTTACTATACTCAACAATTATTGACCAAGCGCGAAGTCAAGATGGCCTGATATTTACCTAGCGTGAAGCCAAGATGTCTGGATATCGGCTGGCTTCCTTTCCTTGCGTCGAAAACGCAACTAATTGCAAAAGTTATCATTTATCTTGCCGCTCGCAGATCTAGAACAAAAAGTAAATCTATTCCATATTGCATTTCAGTTTTAGAGTGTGTTGCTCCTCTTGACCCATGACTTAGTATTTTATAGTTTTGATATAACTATGGTTAATATAATAAAGGAATAAAAAACGCGCTGAGTGCACTGTTGAGTTCAAAAAAGCACTCGGGAATTTTTAAGAACGTGAGAGAAGAGCTTCTCGCAATTCTCGAGTGTTATTAAAAATTCCCAAGTGCTTATCTAACCCAACAATACAGGAAAAACAAGTTTTTTAATTCCTTTTATGAAATGCTCAATGAACGAACCCTTGTTTTACTACGGGAGTAGAGAGTGTGCGCAAAAGAATCCGGCGAAAGCCCGCTAGATTTATAACGTTCATATTCTTGGCTAAAATTATCGTAAGGCGAACTATAAAATAGGGAGTCATTCTTCGAAATGATTTCGGCGAAAAATAAAAGCATTACTATGGAGCTTGCACAAGAAGATTTTTGTGTGGCGTAGCATGCGTGCATATGTTGCACTGTAATGCACGCAAGTGACGTAAGCCGTGTGCTTTATGGTGTTTTAGTATAAATACTCAGGTGATTATACAAAACCGCGCGCTCTGATTGGTTCACTATCTCGGATTATCAGCCGATAATCACCTCGACGATCAAGACGGCTGCCACTCGTTTGCGCGCTTTTGATGAAATATAATTTTTTCGTGTTGCACAATACTTTTTTTTCTTTTTTTGAAATAATCACATATCTATTTATACTAAAACAATTATTCGCCTCAGGCTCAGTGATTATCGATGAATATTTACCTCGACTTCGTCTGGGTGAATATTCACCGATAATCACTTCGCCTTCGGCGAATAATTAACGATTAGACCCGTAGCCCGCAAGGGCTACGGGTCAATAGCCCATGAGGCGAAGCCAAATGGGCTATTGACCTGTAGCCCTTGAGGGCGAAGGGTCTAATTGTTTTAGTATCACCCAACTAGTCGGACAGAAAAAGGAATAATAAAGTTAGCAAATGCAAGTTGAAGAAAGATTTATTTGGGAATAAAACAAAAGAAAGCGCCACGAATTTCGCTACTCGAGGACTATTACTAATAGTCCTCTAGTAGCGTAGCCAATCAGATTGCGGCATTTGCATTAGTCCACTAGTTGGGTGATACTAATTGTTAAATAGTGCACTCGTCTTGACCAATCAGAGCGTACATTATATCTGTTCATTAATATGTAATACAAACCTACCATTACTAAATATGTCGCCGTATTGATGAATGTGAAAACCGTGGAGTGTGTTTTCTTTAAGACCTGACAACTTTACTCTCATAAAAGTGGGGCCACCCATGACCTGAAATAAATAAATTGAAAAAGTGAACAGTCGTTATTTTCTTGCAAGTGAGACACTGTCTTGACAAGGAAGAACCCTACAAATGGCATGCAAAGGCAATTTTGTCGTGTCAAGAATTTTTTTCCCCGTTGGGCTGTGCGAGAACTTTTTTTAGCACCTTGGCCTTTTTAGCACCTTTTTTTCACTTGGCCCACTGTGTATGAATTTTTTTCTAAACTTTTGCTGTGCAGGAATTTTTTTTCGGTAATTGCCCAACACCCCCCCCCCCCCCCCCTTTCCCCCTCAAAAATAAAATAGTCCATCCCTTACACCTGGACGATCAAACTCAACAAACAACTGCTGGGCCTCCTGGGTTCAAACCATTTACAACTGATTTCTCTGAATTCCTGTTTACCGTCTGCATCATCTTTACTGTTCCTTGGACAGAAGACGTTTTCCCGTTGCCTGGAGGATTCGAGTTGGGTCTGATTTGACACACAGCTGTGATGACTTGATTATCTAACAAAGACAGAAACAAAATAAAAACTGACGACTTCCCAGCCAGGCCATGCTGAAAGGAAACAGTTAGTATTCCTAGAGTTCTGATTGGTTGTCGTAGTTTGCATCTGTTGTGATTCCCCAGAGTAATAACAATGGTTTTGTTTATATGTTAGTCAGTTAAACACTGTTCTGTACTAACTAACCACTTACTAACCGAGCGCGAGGGCCAACATTCCCTAGTATGGCCCGAGCAAGCGAGGTTAGTAAGTAGTTTATTATATGGCAGTAGGAGCCCTGATGGCAGCTAGTCGGGCCATTCATAGTTATTCTTCTGTTAAAACACATTTCCGAATTAAGCAAAACGCAAAACACGCACTTCGTAAATAAGGTCTGTAATATAATCTTTTGCGTAGTCTCTTTGAGGGAGATTATTCCCACCTTTTCTTTTTCCTGTGTTATCAGCAATACACGGTACACAGGGTCTGTAAGGGTATTCCCGGGATCAGGGATTTGATCAAAATATGGTGTGGGATTCGGGAAAACAAAAAAATTTGTTGACGGGATTCGGGAATTGACTGCTCTCCAGGAAGCGGGATTGCCCAAAATTTTTGCACGGGACACGTGATTTTGTGCCTGTCTGTCGGCAATTCGGGAAATCTTCACGACCCAAAATAAACGTACCAGCAGCGAAAGCGAATCAGCCAGGTGAACACTACTCAAACCAAAAAGTGCGGGATTCTCGTGAAAAAGAAGCGGGAATGCGGGATCGAACCCTAACCCCCCCGCCTTTCAGACCCTGGATACATGACCATTTCCAAATCCCGACCGAAGAAAAACCAATCAGAACGTTCGGATTCTTGGCAAGACTACCTTGCCATATTACAATCTTGGTATAAATTTAGTGACTTACCGTGAAAACAAATCTCAGCAGCTGCAACAACCACCAGGACACAGAAAAAAATCGCCAAGCGCAACATTTTACAGTTTCTGTAAGACAACATAGTTTTTGTCATAATTATTCATATTCCATTACATGTCTATTTTTTAACATGTTCTTTAAGTTAAATTCAGTTGGATATTGTTTACGCCTCTTACAGAAGACTAATAAAATTCAAGCAGCATACCGCTAACATATTGGGTCGCTGGCTCGGTTTGGTTGGTAGTCAAACTAAACAAACAAGGAACTAGATGGCTCAGGTGGGTAGGTACTTGGTGTAAGCTGCACTCACAAAAGTAAGGACACTAAAGTAAGCATGGACTAGGGATGATTAAGAACACTGAAGTACGGCTAGAGTACAGCTGAGGTAAAGCTTGGCGACTATATTTATAACGCAGACCACTCTTTTAATGGGTGAACCTCTCAAACCACACCCTACACCAAGTACTTACCCATTGAATGTTTTCGGCCGCTGACCAAACAAGAGAGTAGATGGCTCAGGCGTGTCTTTCACGCACTCGTGGTTTATAGTGGTGTGGGAAAATAACAACTACTGGAAACGGCTGCCTGGATTGGCAATGTTTGTAAATACCCAGCTAGTCAGCTACGCGACAGTTACGCAGGTTAAAGATGATGATAATGAAAATAACAATGATAAGAATGATGATGATGAGTTTCTTTGGGCTTCGTGCGCACCAGTCGTTCCAGCGTGACAAAGCCGAAACAACGCCCGGTGTAGGACATGTAAGGTAGGTAAGGTAAAGGCGCACACGGGCCTTGAGGAACACACGGCCGGAGCTTATCCCGGTTTCTATTAGAAATAAACACTTGGGAGTATCATTACTCCTCCCTGGTTGGGATGCTAGTCCAATTCAGGGTTACCCCCAGCGTTATATCGCTGGTACCCATTTATACACCTGGGTGGAGAGAGACAGTGTGGAGTTAAGTTTCTCTTCTAAGGAAACAACACAGTGCCACCACCAGGGCTCGAACTTCGGATCTCCTGCTCGGAAGTCCGACACATTAACTACTACACTACCGTGTCTCCATAGGACATGTAGGGGCTAAGAATCTTCTCGCTTCAGAGTACATTGATTTCGAGAGACGTTTCACAGATCTCTTCAATGAGTGAACAAGTTAAACAACGAGCCTTCTTCATAAAACATTTCTGCCGCGCTCTAAACAGTTTATGGATTTGGCACATTTTCAATACCACCACCCCTGATCTCAGAAGGCCTTTCACAATCAACAACTTAATGTAACTTCTAAGGATTAAGGATTTCTTAGAAATTTGCGTGTCATGTGAAGATGACATAATCCAGATGTTTTTATTTTCTGAAATTTCATCTTGCGCGAGTGCAGTTGTGTTAAATCGGAATGCATATCTGGTCTTTCTTCACCTCTGTGGTAGCGTTAGACAAACCACGATACAAAGTAGTATAGCTGACCTAAACGCAAATACCAAGATTCAACCTCAGGTGCTTTTAAATACTATCTACATATGACACTGCAGAGGACGATGACGTAGTAAACCTCGCTTTTTGGTGGAGACACTGAAAGTCGAAAATTTCGCAGCCGCGTGATTTCATGAAATCTATACCGTCCTGCATAAAATGTTACCTAAATCGATTCAAAGTGTGTTTACCTTCGTTGGCTTCTCACAAAGAAAAAGGACATTTTGTCGTGCCTTCTGGCTTCGTGTGAAATAGTTTTTGCTGTAACATGTATTCGTTAGAGAACAGCCTTTTCATTATTTGACATATTTGCAATGTCGCACCAATATGTCGAGACGAGACTGAAAGATGAATCATCCTTAGTACCCTTCTATCACGATTCGCCCCTCGCGACTGTAGGCTCGAGATTCAACTTAATTTCCCTTTCGTAGCTGAATTTCCTAACATGATTGCAAATATTCAACATTTGGTGGTAAAAGCCATACTTGTTCTTAATATACTAAAATTCAAATTACAACACTTTAAACCTAAAATTCGATCGCTTTTATCTCACGAGACATCTCAACAATATGTCAGTGTGTCTATATCGTCCACCGTAAGAATCTAGCCGTGATTTCAAATGCAATCTAGGGAGCCACATACAGCAGCAGTATGCAGCTCATTTACTGTTAACAGTAAATTTAACTTACCCAACGAAGAATGCACGAGTCACGTCCGAAACTATTTTAGAGAATGTGAGATTTACCAGGTCAAGGATTTTTTTGGTGGTCATCTTGGCAAAACGCCTATATCAGCTAGGGTCACCCAACAACGGCTTCCCCCTAAATACATTGAAAACACTTTTTAGGCCATCCAGAGTACTTTTGGATCTCTAGAAATGCATTCTAAGCGGCGCTATAAAATTTGTTTCTGTTCGGTCGTCCTAGGGCGACTTGATCGATTCTTTTCTAAATTACGAGGGCCTCAGTCAGGAGGCTCAGTCCTGGCCTCAGTTCTCGAAGCTGGATGCAATTTGAAGTTTTACTAAGGGACCGTTCATTTTTACGAGGGAGGGTGGGCTGGTTTGATCATAAAGGAAGAACCATTAAAAAATTGCGTGACCCCCCCTCAGCTTGCCAATTTTTTTCACATACCCCCCCTCCTTGAAGCAACGATTTCATTGATGGGCTCCTGTTAAAATATCATGCCATTTTAAAGTATTCCTTAAATATTTCAGTTGACCCCCTCTTTTCCTTATTTTTTTTTTGGAATAGCCCCCCTCGAAGGCCGTTTTTTCTGCATGCCCCCCCCCCCCAAATCCCACCAGTCCCCCCTTCATAGTAAATAATGAACGGTCCCTAAAGTGAGAATTTTTCTTATTCCTCTCTCCAGCTCTCTCCATCGCATTTTCGATTTCGAAGATCTTGTTTCCTCCTCCTACGAAAAATAGGCTCACTTGGGGGCTGAAATGCGAGAAATTAAACTTAAGAAAATCGTAAGAAATTTAAGATATGCTACTAAAAATTTATATGAATGGACCGGCCATTTGGAAATTTTTAGCTTTCTTCAAGCTATAGAAAATTCTAGGCAATTTGCTATTCGAACAGATACTTTAAAAACAGTCGTTGGGTGCCCCTGTTATATCACGAAATCAATGTCAAAACAAATGCAGGAATTCTAAGAAATGTTACCGCGCGTGTACTTGCATGGAGTGACGCCTGAGGAAAAGGTCTCCAAGGTACGTAATAGCCAAGGGATGATCAGAGAAGAAAAGAAGAGCATGATACTGATGAAAACTGATTCGCGCGTGTACGCAAATGACACTAAATGCCAAGGATCAGGTACTAAACTTCACTGGCTATGTAGTATGTGCCACTGCTGAGGCAAAAATCATACTTATTCGGGGATATAACAAAGTTACACCCTAGAGACGCCTGGTTTTGTATTCCAAAATTCATAGGGCTTAAGGGTTAAATGACAGGACGGTTAAAGAAGATAACGAAAAAACATTTGTTATTAAGGAAGGCGGCAGAGGGTTGGGATAGGTGAGATTCTTTTGCTTTCGTAGAATCTTCCTCTAACGCTTAATACAGAGAATTGGTAACTTGACCTGAACCGTTTTGTTCTGTCTCTTCTTTCGACTTTCTTCAGTTTATTTCATTGTGAGTATACTATTTTGGAGGCCCGGACATACGAAAAACATGACTTTAAGAGCAAGTTAGAACCGCATGACTTTCAATAAATATAGACTCTTAAGGTGCAAAAGCTAATAATGGTCAACTCAAAAAGCCATGGCATCCAAGTACCATTAAAAAGCTTGAACTGAAAGGAACACGACTTAAAACAATACCCCTAAAATTACATTGTCATGACTTGCAAAACCCATTAAGAAGCATGGACATTTATGGCTCTCATGAAAAGGCAGCCATTGATCCCCAGAAGCATTGGGACGTTACAAATATTATGCTTCTTGAGAAACTTAAAAAGTGAGAGGCTTAGCAGGCCCACGCCTTCCAAGAAAGCGTATATAAATTTTTTCATAGCACTAAACACACAATGACTTTACGTACCACTTCACAAGCTTGACCACAGTTTTTTATAAAGACTAATGTAGTATGATTTTGAATTGTTATGACTAAGAATTGATCTAACTCCTTTAATTACCAATGGTAACGAATTTAGCTCAAAACGCCATATACCATCAAGTACCGGCTTTGCCATTGGAGAAATAAGTTAAATGAAGTAAAAAGTACAGACATTTGCTAGTGAATCCAGAATACTACCGATAGAAGCAGTTGTTGCATGCGTAACTGAGAACTCGATAAAGCTGTAGAAACACTCGCCTGCGTGCGGCTCGTGTTCCCACAGCATTTCTCGTTCTCCCAAACTTCCACTCGTGTTTCTGTAACTCGATAGAAACACGAAGAACATGGTAGGTACGTGGTGTAAGCATCGTGTATGGCTATGGAGAGCAATGTATGCCATATATTCACTAACGGGGAACCACTATATGATGCTTACACCACGTACCTACCAAGAACATGGGCACTTTCCATTCAACAAAAATCGCCGGCTCAAATTTTCGGAATTTTCGCTGGTCGAATGGAACGCGTCCGACCACCTTCCAGAATTCGAGGTCACGCGCTCTGCAACACAGGGCATGCTGGGTGAAACTTTGTTGTGTTGAAAATGGCGGACGTTTTGAACATTTTCGCGGCTTTAGAGCAGGATGACTGTGAAACAATAAGTTGTACCATTCTCGATAGCAACGACGACGTAATACTTCTGGCTGCAGTTGCCTGCGTTATGCGGAGGGAATTAACTCGTGTAAATGGGTTTTTCGAAGTGACTATTCCAGCGTATTTGTCGGGGGAGTTCGAAAACCATTTCCGGATGACTAGGGAAACGTGTCAGTTATTGACACAAGAAATAATGCACACTGGGCGGATTCCAACTGGCAATTCATCTGGGCGGCCCGCAATATTAACAGAAAAAAAATACTGCTGTTGAAAAAGACTGAAATCTTTCGACACAAAGCCACATGCTGAGCATTGATACGCTGCTCCGCCCGCCATTATTTCTTTTTGAATTTTCCAATTGAGCTCACGCGGTAGGGAGACTAAACCCGACATCTCTTGTAAATGGAACACAATATTTTCGATAATTTCGAAAATTCCATCAAAGAGGGTGCACTCAAAACGTATTCCTAAATTTTCGAAAACTTTTCCCGGAATTTTTACCGTTTCATTCAATTTCGAACCGGAAATCTCGGAATTTTTCGTCGAATGGAAAGCGCCCCATGTTTTCTATTTCTTAAATAGACATGCCAACCATTTAAACGTACCTGTCGTCCTGCTGAATGGAGACTGACATTGAGTGTACTGTGTTTGATATACTATCATGGCACCCCAACCTCGATCCCAGGAGGCTTTTCCCTGGGATCGACTTTCGTGTTGGACACCAATTTGCTTTTGTGATATACCAGTTGGCAAGGGTGACCTGAAACAGGCACGGTGAAAACTATGACTAGTCAAAAGAACAAAAGATCGTGGAAATAGAATGACATTTGTTGTCAGTATACTTTAACAAAAGACCTTTTTAACTTGTACATTTTGTTTTCTCATCTCAAACCACGGGTTGTTACTCCTGGGAACAATTCAACTCCCCTTATTCACGTGCATACGTATGCATAATTTGTGAAACCACAAAAGGCAAATTACCTTGAGAACCGACAGGTGGTCCGAAATGGGAAAACAAAATGTACAAGCTGAAAAGGTCTATGCAGCTGGGATTTAGGATGTCTTTGTACACCACAGATAGCAAAATGTTATCAAACCGTAGTTTGCCATTATCTAATGGCTGCTAAGAAAGAAATTATCTGAGTTCTCTTAACCTGTTATTGATTTTTAATTGTTGCGTTTTTGTGAAAATATTAAGTACAAGCTAAACGTATTATTCTGTTATGATTCTCCAATTAAATATGCTGCACACCTGCCCAGAATTCTCAACCGAAATCATATCACCATTCTAAACCCAGCTCATACCAAAGGAATGCATCTCTGTATATTCACCGCGTATTTTGTACTCATGGAGTATAGGACAGCTACTTGTTTCTTTATGTTTCAAGATATCTTAAAGGCTTCCTCGTGAAGAAATCAAAACAAGAGATGGAAAAAATCAGAATAAGGGTGGAGTGGGGCAGTCCCTATGAATGGCGGCTGAGTGCAGGCGCTGCCTGCAAGTATAAATAAAAAGGCAGAGAAATATGGTTTTTAGCTGTTTAGAAAGCATTTTCATTAAAATATTTGCCACCCGTGTTGTAGTGAGTTAAAAATTATTTAAGATGATCCAATCAGTGAACTGCACCTTTTCCCCTTCCCTCCCCTCCCCGCTTGCCACTTTTTTGACTACATTTGTTTCCTTCCGAATATTCGTACTAAAGGATTGAAGACTCTAGCATGTGTAACTTCGTGTCGAATTGAAAGCCGTTCGGACTTCGGAGCCATTTGAAAAATGCTACACATTCAGAACAAATTGAATTCCAATATTTTATTGCTAGTTCCTGAATCAAAACGTGTAAGAGAACTGGTATAAAAGTAACATATAAACACAGGTCAAATGACGGTTAACTTCGATAACATGTAAAGCCAGGAGCTCATTGATAAAGCTTAGTTACTACTATCTAAAGATTAAAACATTGAAAAAAATATCAGACATAAAGAAGGCAGTTAAAGGCAGTTGAGATCATTAAGTAAGTATTGTGGACGAAAACCCTAAGGTAGTTAAGCCGCCTGCGGTTTACGAGTCTTTTTTTGACATTGTGACTGATTTTCTAATTACAAGGTACAAAATTCGTAATTCAAAAGTGCGCAAGCCGAGCATACGTTTGCAAAAAGACATTTTCTTTTATGCGAACATAAAATTGACAGAGTTATGTTGCTATAAAAAAACTTACCCGCCTTCCGTAATTGCAAAATTGTGAACTTGTTTTCGTCGGTCTGCCACATATTGCAAAAACTAGTCGTAAACACCAGGCGAAGACGGCTGCCAGGTTTTCCCGCCAAAATAACGCGGGTTTCATCAGGCGCACCTTTTTTTTTGTTTTTTTTTTAGTTCAAAAAATAGGTTCTCGTTGTGGGCAAAAAATTAAGCTCAGGCAAACAGGACGGCAAATTTTATTCTACATGTGAATGTTGAAAGCGGCCGGGGAATGGGAGGGGGAGAATACAGATTTGTTTAGCAATTTATGTCCAGCGTATATAACAAGAAGACACAGGTAAAAGCCTTTTGGCCAGGAGTGTAGTTTCCATACATTAACATACTGTAAGAATTTACTTTGCCTCTTATGAAATTCATGTATGAATCTAATGCATGTCTTCACAATAAGTCGTTGCGGAACTTTATACAGTATTAATGACTAATGATTCGATCACCTCTAATATAATTTAAGATAAATTTGTGTTAAGTCTACCGACAGGCTGTAAATAGTCTTCATCCACTGAAAATCTCATGGGTAATTCCTGTGTGCTAGCAAGAAGAATTTGGTTTTTGATCAATCCAATACTCTCAAGTCGGTAAATTCTATGCTTTGAACCTGTTTGCATGGTAATGTATTGAAATTGTAACAATAATTTACATGTTGATCACTTCGTGGAATGAAAGAGAGAGTCCAGCTCCTGGGGTCCTGCTGCTAACAGACCTCAATAACTCGCTAATCATACTCGTCCCTTAAACGATCTGCAGCAGTTAAAACAGGAAGTCTTCATTCTTTGCCATTTTTCTGGATTACGCCGGAAGTAGACAGCTGTTCCACCAATCAGAACCACGGCAATTAAACAGGAGATCACAATCCCAGCAATGGCTCCTTTGTTGGGCATAGTACGAGCAACATACACACCACCTATAACAACATGACAGTCAGCTGTTAAGAGGAGACTTGACTTTTCCTATGCTGTGCTAACGCATCCACCCTTCCCTAACAAATGCGTAGTAGACCACAAATTGATACACTGTTCAAAGAATTTTTCGTGACCTTATCATGGTTCATACAGTTTTTTTTGCGAAAAAAAAAATCAAGGACTTTTCAGGGGCTAAAATCATTTTTCAAGGACTTTTTTCCCTCTGCAATTTACAAACCTGCGTAAAATGTTCATAGACACAATCAGACTAGAGACTATTATTTGAGATTTTGCAAACTTGAATTTATGTTTCCATACAAGTCAGCTGACTCTTGCCTTTCCTCCTTGGCAGTTTTTTTTAAGTGAATTGGCTTGTGTGACAAAGTTAATTTTCCTGTGGCTTCTGTTTTCATGCAAAATTCATCTGCGGTTTCAGTAAGACACTATATCGGAATTTATTCTTGCTCGCATGCTCCCCCAGGGAATTTTGACATTTAGAATCACGAAAATACGATTTCCAGCATTCTGGTGCCCCAAGTTAAGCGCCAAAGATCCCACAGTTAAGAGCTAAAAACGGCAGTTTCTACTCATTTTCCTGTGTTGATAATCGAGGCAGATATGTCACCAGTCTTTCTCTTCTGTCCATTCAACAAGGAGGACAGCGAACCAATCGTATTGTTGATCGAATTGTTAGAGCTTGTTACAAAAATCACCCAACAGCCAAAAAGGAGACAAAATATCAAAAGAAAAACCTTCACTGAAGACTGCCTTTAGAACATATTCAATGTTTTCCAAAAACACGCCGGCAAAATCCGGGAGGTGAAATGGCCATAGTAACCGGCTTGGTTGTGGAGAGTAGCCATCGGAGTTCGCCGGTTGCCGGCTTCTAATGAAATCCCTGGCCAGGCTTTAATCTTCCCTGTTTGCCTAGCAATGCTTTCTCTAATGAAGGTTAATTTTATTCAAGGAGCTTTCAAAAATATTCAAGGACTACGGTGGAAAATTCAAGGACTTTTCAAGGATATCCCAAAACTTTCTAATTTTCAAGGACTTTTCAAGGCCCGTGCGAACCACGCAAGTTACTGTAAAACGAAGGCACCAAAGAATGGTCTCACTGCATGGTTTGATCCACAGATGAAAAAGCTAGAACCACACTGTATAGTAAAACAAACAGTACCACAGTACAGTAATGTTCAGTAGCTTTACAAAGAATGGTCACACTGCATGGGTTGATCCACAGATCAAAAAGATAGAACCACATTGTATAGTAGAACAAACAGTACCACAGTACAGTACTGTTCGGTAGCTTTACAAAAATGGTCACACTGCATGGTTTGATCCAGAGATGGAAAAGATAGAACCACACTGTATAGTAAAAAAAACAGTACCACTGTACAGACTGTTCAGTAGCCGTTTACACAGAATGGTCACACTGCATGGTTTGATCCACAGATGGAAAAGCTAAAACCACACTGTATATTAAATCAACCAGTACCAAAGTACAGTACTGTTAAGTTGTTTACCTTGATCGGTCTTGACAGTTGCAAATCCATCATCAATCTCAGAATCGACCTTGTACCAAGTCTTCCAGTTCGCAGCATCAGACGAACGGAAGAACTGAATAGTGGAAGTTGGGCTCGAGTCAACGTTCATACCGATGGTAAAAGTCTTATCTGTCTGCAGAGACTGGGGATTAACAATCATAAAGCTGCTGGCATAGCCACTACCAACACCCATTTTACCATCTTTGTTTTTCATCACTTCTTCACCGTCATCCGAGGAAAGAACTTCCACGCTGATTGTCTGTAGCTGTGAGAGTGCGCCAGCTTCAAAACTGACATGCTGACCACTATACAAACAGAAAAAAAAATCAAATTTATTGGAAATGGCAGGGGAGGAGTAAAGAGTAGAATTCTGTCTTCAGTTTCTCTGTATTCATTCGACCATTTCACGAAATTCACCGGACAATTTCTCGGCATCCGTTCGACCTATTTTCGGTCTTTAACTCAGTATCACAATAGCTACTTACTCTTGGAAGGTAATACTCCCGCCAGTTCTACCGATCTTCTTATCAACACGGTCACTGTGTGACACTATAATGCGTCCCTTCTGACTGCGGTTGGAGAAATTGTTATTCCTTGTGCTCATGTAGTGATATGTATTGACACCTGTCACTTTTTTAGGTCCCAAGTCAAAGTATGTTCCTGCATCATCTAACTCTGACATTTCACCGCCAAGTTGAACTGAAATGACAAAAGTCAAACTTGTCACGACACCAGAAAGTAGAGTCATTATTCTCAGGCTTGCTTGATAAAATATATTAGAAATTGCAGAAAACAGTCGAACTTCTACAAACTGACAGACAGTCTTATGCCTCATTCACACCAACGAGTCATGTTTAGTTAAACCAGGTTTTAAAACGTGAAAATTGGTAACCGAACATGGACTTTTACACACACAAGATTCAAATCAACTTTAACATGTTCTTTCTATTTGAACTAACTCTGTACTCGACAACGTCAGTAAACAGCTTTTATAAAGAAAACAATTTTAAACCGTGTTTAACTAAACAGCATTTAAACATGTTAAGGCTTTAACCTGAACGGGGTCTTAGAAAAAAGCTGGAATACACTGACAAGACAGCTGAAAATGCGACGCGGGCGCAGCGGGGAATTTTGAACGAAATTCGAGGTGTTTGATATGTAATAGAAAATATGCATTGAGAGTTTGATACAGCGTCCGGATTATTATTACAATTCTGCTCTGCTGCACGTCGTATTCTTATTTTTTTCTCGTTGTATTATCTGTGATGAAACATTGAAACTCATGTTTGATATAACAAATCAGTAACAGTCACGAAAACATTCCAAAGGATGAATTAATGATGGAAAGAGCGAAAAATGTTCTAACCGATTTCCAAACATGTCAATGTGTGTGTTTCCTTTGTTTATGTTGTAAGGATTACTGATGGATTTGAGAAGTAAATTAGTAATGGTAATAGGACTGAGTGGAGTCCAATTCTGGCTGTAATCATACAAGTGATTAACAAAATCGGACGACCGCGTAGCGGGAGTCCGATTTTGTTAATCACGAGTATGATTGCAGACCGAATTGGACGACACAAAGTCTTATTACCAATTAATCATAACTGTAACAAAATTTGTGATGTATAAACTTTTTTTTTTAATCAAAACAAAGGAAATTCCAAGATTTTTAATACTAGCAGTGAAAAAAAAGCCATTTAAGCGCGCGCGTGATGGCGCGTACTGTCCAATTACTCAGGCATGACGCGTACTGTCTTATTTAACTGTCCTATTAAGGCTGAAATCAGGCCATTTGATAGCCAATCAGATTTGAGAATTTTGTTATAGTTATGATTAAGGAGAGAATGTCACTTACAGTTGTCAAGTACAGCCAAATGATGAAGGCTTGTCTTATCCAAACCAAGAAAGTTCGCGTCTCCCAGGATTGTGGGATAGTTTTTACCCCACACATTATTACTCAGCATAACCACGTTTGATCGATCAGTTCCTGCTTTTCCTTGTCCATCGTTGTTGTTAGGGTTCGTATTTGACCCTGTCCATCTAATTTTGAACAAGAAGCAAAATCAGCACCTCCGTTAGCAACCAGGTTTCATGGTTGTACTGCGTTGCTGGATCAACGCTAGTGTAAGTTTAACAATACTAAGGCTTAGGCAGTGAACCGCCGCCCGGTTAGCTCAGTTGGTAGAGTGCCGGCCTGTCGAGCGGGAGGTCGTGAGTTCAAACCTCGGCTGGACCAACACTCAAGGTCTTAAAATAACTGCGGAGAATGTGTTGCCTTTGTTACGACATCTACAAATGGTCAAAATCTTCTCGGATAAGGACGAAACCGTAGGCCCCGTCCCACAGCACTGCGTTCTTGTGGGACGTTAAAGGTCCCACAACACCGTTCGAAAAGAGTAGGCGACGTAGACTCCGGTGTTGTGGTCGACCTTTATAAACAAAACTTTAATTGTAATTACTTGATAAAAGAATTGATGTAATATCCATATGAAAAGGTGCGCTATACAAATTCATTATCATGAGGTAAAAGCTCGGGATAAAGCCCTGGTTATGGCACTGTACTGCTTCCTTAGAAAAGAAACTTAACTCCATACTGTAACAATACTCCAGGGTGCTTCATGGCTTATATGTGCCTTTAACAAAGAATACTGTCACTCCCCCCTGGATTGGGTGATAGTGCGTTGTTTAGTTACTCCCGGCGTTATATCGCCGTAACAAACTATACATCTGGATATCATTTACGAGTGCTATGGGAGGGGAGGTTAAGTCTGGTCAGGCCGAAGCAAAGGGACGAACGTAGACTCACTGAAAATGAACATAATCTTCGTTCCTGACAAACAGTGTATTTGGTACAAAGTCGTACTCCACTCCGGGGTAAACTTGCACTATGTTGCCCCTCTTACCACGCACGTTCACATTATGAATTGTCACGCCCTCCAGGTCACCGGGCCGCTGACGAATAGCGAACGTATGAGACCTACAACAAAAATACTGGGAGTTAACACCACTGAACAAGCAATAATACACTTTGATTGATTACTCACTAAGGAAGCAAGTGTAACAATGCAACCAGTAAGCTTAACTTTATGCTGACCGAAATTATTTCCTGGAGAGTTTTTCCTTCATAGTTACCAACGACATGTCAAGAACAGAACCTCTGGTTTGATAACAAATCGTTTAATAAACACATTTTTGCCTTTCTGAATTTGAATAATCTACTACACGTCCCATCCGTCTAGATAAGCTTATGCTATTCGCGGGTTAGTGTATCTTTTGTTAGTTGTTAGGTAAATGCGCAGCTCTTTCTCTTTTGGGTTATCGAAGACAGACAAGTCGTCTTAACCACTGCGCCATCATTGCTTCCATCACGTTCTAGTTGTAATTCTCCTCAGTGAGAACCATGCACTTCCTCATATTTTAGTTTGGAGAATATGATGTTGTATCAATGCAATATTGCTGATTTTCCTAATTGTCACAATTTGTTTGCTTGTTAATGCATTGGTATTGTACGGAGAAGTTCTATATCAAACAATGCTGCGAGTAAAAGGGTTCCCATCTTACCTATCCTGAAAGGTTCGTCCGTACTGATTAGTATTAATGGCTAGTCTAAGCTTCATGTCCTTGTTACCCACTGTAGGAAAAAGCTCAACCTCTGGATTCTGTTTGTAGACGTAGCCTCGGGCTGCAGCTACAGTGCTGTTCATCCCAAACCTCTCCCCAATATCAAGCTTAGTAACAGGTCTTTTGTTCAGAGAGCTGTTCACTGAAGAATCCCAACCATCAAACTCACCAGTGGAGATGTTGTACCTGAAAAAGTAGGAATCATTTTAATTTAACACCTCACTAGCCCTTGACTGATGATAACTGCCAACTTTTTATAACTTATGCTCACACATACTAAACTCCTGTTACATTGGGTGATTCAATCCAAGCAACGTTAATAGGCTTGTTATAGTTAATAGTAGCAAGTGAATAGTTTTGCTTCATCTAGTTCATACACTGTATCATGGCTTATTTATAACTTGTAGATACTTGCTTTTAGAGCCATACTAAGATTTAAGACTATTGGTAAATAACTTGAAGAAATCATGATCATATTAAACTGGTTTGATAAGTGAAATCTTATTTAGCAAGTGGACTATTAGCTGGTAGCACTTGCAATGCACACTTCAGATGCTATAACATCACCTTATACGCAGAATGCATTTCTCTTCATCCAAGTCTGGGAGAGTCCAGTTGTAGTTGTTGGCATAGCCTCCCATTCCATTACCAAGGTGATTGTCACGTGACCAGTCACTTTTCCTACACTCTGGGGCTGGAAGATCATGTGATGGAAATTTCTTCCAAACTGCCTGGGTTCCATTCCCTGGAGGGTAGCGAAATTTCTGTGGAGGAATAAAAAATTCCATTCAAGCTCTGGAGTATTATCCATTACATAATAAATCAAAAACCAAAAGTAAACCAGTTAGTTGAACCAACAGATTTTCTTGGCATGCAATTAATTTCACTACACTATGGGATAGCACTGCTATCTTGACTGATTTATGTTTACTGCCATCCTTGAAAGAACCAGGTAACTGTGCAGTACCTTACAATCCTCTTCGTTGTTAGGTATAACATAATTTCTCCATTTCTTGAACTTCAGATAAGCTTCAGGTACTTCACAAGCCCATCTTCCTTTGACATTTTCACTTTCTGCTTTGTACATTTCACATCTCGAAGCATTGTTCGTCAACACTGCAATATCCTTGGAAAGAAAGACAAACAATATTGCTATAGTGAACACAAAAAAGCCCGCAACTTAAAGAATAACTATTTTGCAAAGATAATTGTACTTCCAAGACGTTTTTGCCTGGGAAAATCTGTTCACACCCTTAAGGGAGGGGAGGGTGGGGTTAGACTGATGGTAGAGGCAAGACACAGCTGTTCTTACCTACCATGGGGTGGGGAATTAAAAAGGGTAGTGTCTCTTTCTCCAGCAGAAGGGTAAGGGTACATACAGCTTTCTTTACCTTCCATGGACTGGGTACCAGTAAGAGATGAAGTCTTTTAATTTTGTTCAGGAGTGTAGCAGGGGTGCAAATGTTCTTACCTTCCATGGGGTGGGGTGCCAGTAAGGATAGTAGTCTCTTTCCTCTGGACATTCATATCCTCTCCTTGTTCCACCAGGGTTCTGTCTTGTAGACCTGGCTGAGGTCTTCAGTAACTGAACAAATTTTGACAGCAGTGTTTTTTAATCAAGAACAACTATGAAAGAGAGGAGTTTGGGAACTTGCCTCTCCTAATCAAACTTAAGTGTAGGGATTTAAACTGGTTTTTAACTTAAAATAACGGCCAACTACAGAGGACGTCCTTAGACAAATATTCATGTACATCTTCAAACCAAGTACAAACTGGTTATTGTTTTTGTACATACCTGGTCAGCAGCAAATAAACCAGCATTTCTACGTCTATATTTACAATTCATGTAGTAATCATAATCTTCATGCATTCCATATCTGCAAGGAAACAAAGTTAACAACACATTATTATCAAATCAATTTGGTCTCTGACAAAAGGCTAGAAAGGAATGACATGTCATCCTGGCATCTTTATTATCCCATCCCAGGTGGTTTGACTTGAATTAACAAAAAAACGTCTTTGGGAATTAACTAAAGACAACTTCTACTCAGATCTTGGTGGTTGTGGTTGAGGAGGTATGGGGGAAAATAAACCATTTTAAGCTCAAAGATCTTTGTTGAAGCTGATTCAACTAGGTTGATTCAACTATCTTTGTTGAAGCTGATTCAACTAGGTACAATTTCAGTTTGACTATATCTGTATGTGGTTCATTTTAACTTGTGTTACGTTCATCTCCCATACACTGCTAGTGATCTCCCAAAGGATGAAATTGGTCTCAATGCTGTATGCACACTCTTTGCAGGAAAGCCTTCAACTGTTGGCACTTACCTAACATCGCTATTACAGTCATAATTTTGACATAATACAGGATTGTCAGGAATGGTCCTACAAAATAATAAGAGAACTACAATTTTACTCAACAAGCAAGTGCTAAAATATGCTTATGTATGGCCAATTTATTATAATTTATCCACATAATATAAACAAACTTTGATGGATTGAGACTTCAACTTACGACGTTGTGATTCCATCTCTTACTCTATTTCCACACATGTATTGAAGGATTATTTCACAGTGATTGTTTGGGTCTGCACAGGAGTGTTGGTTGGTCCTGCAATGCAAACAGTTTCATACAATTATGAAGACATCAACCTTCTCTCTCAAGTGATCAAGATGGAACTTCTCTTTGTAATGCCAATACATTATGAAGCAAAGTGATGATCAGTATTTGCCAAAAGATGAAATCAATTACTGATCCACATCAAATTCTCTCAACTAAATTACAAAAGATTGTAAAATTGCGTTCAATAAGGAGAATTGCTAGTCAGAACTTGGAACTGAAAAGGTTAAATACTGCATCTATATTATTATAGAAAGAAGAAACAAGTCCCAAAGAAGATGACCAAACTGCATACTAAAAAGAACACTATGAAAGCACTACCCTCTTTACTTTTTCCAGAAAGCAGGTGGCTTTGAAGTGTGAATAACTGGCTCTTTTAAGCTAGCTGCAAGGCCATCTAACCCTGATAAACTATTGCTAATTTTTACCAGGAAAGCTGACTCAAAAGTGTGAGTAGTAGCGTTTGCCTGTCAGCATATAGTCACTACCATAGCCAAATTAGCTACTGCATGGTACTTTTAAAGTTACAGCAACACTAACCACTCAATGGACAACACTGAACCAGCATAGTAATACAACTTTCCAACATTGTATCCACCACGATTGTTGTTTTGAGAGTCAAATAGTCTGAAATTGAAGTTTATCAAACAAGGATCAAATTGTTACAAAATAAACTAAATTGAAAACAATTCACGGGTGGTGATTGCTAAAATAGGTAAATGTGAAACGGGTAATTAAAATTTCTATACTCAGCTGGACCTGTTTGCATTGTTGCGCTCCCTCCTAGCTTCATCAAGACGGTTATTGCATCCTCTAACAATTAAGAGTAATAAATAAATTGTGAGAGACATTTCTTCTAATACTTTTCCTCTTTAACAAAATATAACTTCTGAAAGTGCAAAGGGTCGTAGGAAGGTCTGATATTTCTACAGGAGCCTACAAATAATTATATTAGTTCAAAAATAGTGGAGGCGGAGGTATATGTAAGCAAGCTGATTCAGCAAAGACAGTGCAAGGTCATGTACGAGAGAATGCGAAAACAGTGCACACAAATCAAGCAGACATCACAATTTTTGAAGATCGAACAGCGCGTTTCTAAAGGAATGGTCATCTAAAAAGGGTTTTTCTAGAGGGTGGACCCCTTTTGGAAGAAAATGTTTATATAGAATGAAGCGTTTCATTTATGTTTAGATTTAAAATTTCATAAGTTTTGGTTAGACGCATTTAATGACAAGATCTTCACCTAAACTAAAGCAAAACTAATTTTGTCTCAGAGTAGTACTGAAGACAAAACTGGCCTTGCCAGAGGGGACGAAACAGGATGGGTAAATCAGTTGATGTATCGCAGCAGAGGCGTCCATCTTTGATAACATTTCAATTTCTGCAATACGGAAAGACTGTTTATTACCCCATTCACAAAGCAAATTGGAGATTGGTCCTGTGCTAAACACGGCAGGACTGTATTTAACCCTACTGTAAATGTGCGCCAGCAAAGTTTCACATCAAACAGTTAAAACCTGGGCTAGAATGCAAGGCTAAGTACCACATTCAAACAAAAACTGTCCGTTCCTACCTGGGATTGTGCATGTATATATCTGCAACTACTGCACTAAACAGAAACGACAAGACCACTGCAGAATTCATGTTTTTGTGTAGCCACTGTCCACCAGTTTGCGATGTCTCCGGAAACCAGCAAGCGACGGAAAAAAGATGTCGAAACCACTGTTTATACTGACCCAGTTGAATACCAAATATGGGTATCAGTACTCACTTCCGGGAGGATGACATAATTCTTTTTCGATTATCGAGGACACATATCTCAGGATAAATACATGACGGAGTTGACGGCCAAGAAAATGGCCGACGGTAGAGGGCATGCGACAAGGCCTGCTACAGTGGTTTGTGCAAATTTTCGGAATGATTTGATGATGGACCATTAAACGACATTTTTAAGAACTTATTCAACACTTTTTAGGTATTGTTGTTATGCTACCAAAATAATGCGGAAGCTTGATTTTAATGTATTCTCTTTAGAATTTGTAGCGGCTTTGAAGAGAACGGCAGATGACGGAAGACAAGCCCGTTCCTTTCCATGTTTCCCTTCTGGTGAGCCGTTTATGCTAGGATTCTTATTGGATGGATGCATAGTGAGAATTTCTAACTGAATTGTCAAATTCTGCTCTTTTAAAGTTAACAAATGGTCATAAGTATGTTGGGAGAATCTAACACTTGATCAGTGGTTACTCCTTACTCTCAAGATCTGAGTAGTAATTCTCCTTAGTGAGTGCATTCACTTCCTCATTGGTTGGTAGATTTTTGGTTTAATTTAACCCTTTAACTCCCAAGGGGTCTCCCTTTGACGAGTAAAATCGTCTTGCGTTAGCCAGAGTAAAGTCTACAAAGTCACTCTTAGAAAGGAAAGGGTTAATCTATTTTACACTTGCTGGTTAACGGAAGTCATGACGGCAAGATTTCTGCATAGGTCCCTCCTCATTATGCATGCAGCAGATGAATTGTTTAAGGTAATGCACATGTAAACATTTCTTGTTATTGCAGAATGAAACAGTATAGCTACAGCATGCATTATGAAGTAGGGACCTGTGCGGAAATCATTCCGAATCTAACACTTGATCAGTGGTTATTCCTTACTTTCAAGATCTGTGAAGTAATTCTCCTTAGTTATTGCATTCACTTCCTCGTTGATTAGTAGATTTTTTGTTTAATTTAACCCTTTAACCCCTAAGGAGTCTCCCTTTGATGTGTAAAATTGTCTTGCATTACCCAGAGTAAAATCTACAAAATCACTCTTAGAAGGGAAAGGGTTAATCTAGTTTACACTTGCTGGTTAACAGCAGTCATGACTTTTGAAACATAAGGGAAATTAGTCATCATATTCATAAAAGGCACAATCCACATCATAAATTTTAAATTATTTTATGCATTAAGTTTCCCTTCGATTGTCACTTCTGAATGTATGATTTTTCAGGCTGGTGGAATCGCTGGAACTGCTGTTGATGTCATACTGTTCCCTTTGGACACACTGAAAACAAGGCTTCAATCAGCAGAAGGTTTTGTTAAATCTGGAGGATTTCGAGGAATTTACTCTGGAATAGCTTCAGCTGCAAGTGGGTCTGCTCCTGCAGGTATGGAG
Organism: Ricordea florida; assembly: GCA_949710005.1. NCBI lineage: Eukaryota > Metazoa > Cnidaria > Anthozoa > Corallimorpharia > Ricordeidae > Ricordea > Ricordea florida. The sequence goes on from OX453285.1 coordinate 649,923, forward strand.
CAGTTTACTTATCAATAGCATGTTATTCATCTGCAGTTATGATTAAGTGTTAACATAGTAATTATATCATTATTTTTCAGCTGACATAATAACGGGAGGTGATGTATTATGTATGTCTTCCTTTCTTAAATTTATAGCAGTTTAGTAGTGGTTCAATTGAACAGTAACTATTGGATGGTTTTCTTTTTCATTAAATATATAAGTAACAAGAGCACTCCAAGAGCGCAGACCTCCGCCAGCAGCCACCATTTTGAAAGCGCTACACCATACTACTGGGGAATAATCTGGTTGAGTGATTATACCCAAGGGGCAGTGAGTAGGGCTCATAGAAACAGCTCTGTTTTGGTTGAGTGACTACACCCAAGGGCAGTGAAAATCATTTTTTCCATGACCTTGAGCTTGACCTTTGACCTTTGACCTAGATACCCTAAAATTAAATCAGTTGTAAGTTAGATCATAGCCCATGTTTTGACCAAGTTTGGTGATGATTGGTTGAGCGATGTGGACGCAAGGCTGCTAACATACAAACAAATGCTGGTGAGAACATAACCTCCGTCCAACTCCGTTGGCGGAGATAATAATTGTTGTGAATACTGATGAGGACAGGAGCATATTAAGCTTGCATAAAATTTTGCTCAACAGTTGATTGATTTTAAACTGAACATCATCATTGTTTTATCATTTTGTTTTCCAGCTGCTATATTCTTTTGTTCATATGAACTGACAAAAAACTTGCTCAAGCCATGTGTTCCATCAACATATTTTCCAATGGTCCATATGTTTGCAGCAACTGTGGGTGAGGTGGTAAGTGTATGTGTTGTGGTTATGTTTTATCCTTGGTTCCAATTTGGTTTTCTTTTGTTTTGGTTATGGTAATTTGATGATAATGAGTTTAAAACAAAGGAAAATAAATTTTGAACCAAGGATAAAATTGAACCGCAACATATGTTCCTTTCTCTGGCACTGTGAAGTTTAAACAATGACTGGATATTAAAAATAGCACTATTATACAAGTAGAGTATGTTAGTTTTAGTACCACAAAATGATAAAAAAAGCTGACATTTTGAGTGTTCCTCAGAATTACAGTAAAAAGGGCTGATGCTTGAAATAGTCACCTCTTTTATCTTCAGATGTGATAGCTTACCTTTACCTTAACTCTTTGGATGACTCCAGTATTGTGAACTGCTCATATTTTACTTGCTATTGGACCTGTTATAATGTCATACTTTAAATTTGCAGGTGTCACTTGTGGTCAGAATTCCATTTGAGGTGGTAAAACAGCGTGCACAAGCCTATACAAACATGAACAGCCAACAAGCTTTGAAGTATACTCTTTTGCAAGAGGTGAGTGAGCTTTGTGATTTTGGTGATACTGGTATTAAAATTTGATATTAATTAATAATACAAAATCTGACCTGCTTGAAGAAGGTCCTAGAGTGAATAGAAATGATTAACTAACTTGCCTTTTTCTTCTCAATTATCATTATTAGCAAGTACTTCTCAAACTTGATAATGCAGAGATAACAGTGAGGAAAACAAGGCACTGGGGCATGTTTTGGAATTGGATGAAATAAAACAGGCCTTTGTTTGCACAGTAGAAATCTGCACAAACTGGAAATACCACCCAATATTATTTGAATGAGTTACCATATTGCTCTACTCTTTTGAGGGATGTAATGCTGTTATTCAATTATGTTTAGGGGCCTCGTGGATTGTACAGAGGGTACTGGAACACTCTTTGGCGTGAGGTAATTTTACAATTACCATTAAATGTTTTTAATTTGTATTCAAGTTCTATCAAGGGCAAGGTTTTTAGGAAACCATTTAACATCAACCCATGGTTAGCATTATCAATTATTATAATCTTTCGTACTAAACAGAATTAAAATTCCTTTTATTGTGTGTAGTATTTTGAACATCTTGCATACTTTACAGTATGCTTATCAAACACGTCTTATTACCTATCATATGATTAAGGGTGACAGTGAGCATTTTTCACTTCAGGTGCCATTTGCTTTGGTGCAGTATCCTCTGTGGGAATTTGCAAAGGTGAGTAAAATCTCAAGACTACTTTGTATTGATTTTCCTTGTTAAGTTGTATCTTTTCTGTGTCAGTGATCTGTCTTGATTTTCATATGTCTTAAAGTGGGTAGATTGACCTATTGTCACTAACAAGTGTGAACAGGAATTGACAGATGAGACCAATTAAAAGGGAATCGAATTAAAATTATTAAGTTTAACATATTTTGATTTTTAAAGAGCATTTGGTCATGGCAACAAGGTCATCCAGTGTGGGCATGGCAGTCTAGCATTTGTGGTGCATTTTCAGGTAGATATTGATACCCCTGGTAGTTAAAGGGTTTAATAAACAAACTAGATGTAATCAAAAGTTAATTTTAAAGTACAATCCCTGTCAGTAGATCAGGGAAAAAACAAACCCATGTTGAAAGGTAATGAGGAAAGGTAAGGACTGGCCAATACAACCATGCAACTGCTCACTCTTTGCCATGACTCTTGCAAGGCCCTCTCTGATAATGGAATTTCACCTTAAATTTGTAATTACCGGTAGTAGTAATAAGAAACTAGCGGTGCAACTTAATTAAGCTAATGAAGTTAAACCTTCATCTGACTTTATCCCAGAAATAATGGGGTTTCATTGTGATGGATAGATAGCCTGTGGGTATTACTTTAATCCATGACTGTTATTTTTACTCTCTTTCAGGAGGGTTTGCAGCAGCTGTGACAACTCCTCTAGATGTTGCTAAAACTAGAGTGATGCTTGCACCGGTACAGTGCTGCTCTACGTTTGATTTACCAAATTTAAAGCAAAAATTGACCATTTCATATGCAGTCCTTGTTGATACTACCAACTTTTCATCTGATATCTTAGCTTTTGATTACCTGGTAAAAACTGGACAAAGGCCAAAATTTGCTGAATAATTACGGTAAAGTTTTGTTCTGAATACTTCTGACTAGTTCATGTGTGAGATTTTGCTTAGATACTAGAAGTATTTTTTGTCACAGAAAGGGTCTCTCTGTACCCAAGTTGGAGTCTTCAAAGTTGTGATGATGATAAAAGCCCAGGATGGGATGTCTGGGTAAGTTTTAACTTTATCTGGTAAAGAGTATCAAAACATTTAATCTTAACAAGCCATCTTGATAAGGGTCTCAGTCTGAATTCAGTCTGTATAATTTGCACCTTAAGTGCCATATCTCTGATAATAAAGTGCCATCTTTGATATTTTTCGTATCTTTACTATATATTTTTTTCTCTTTTCTCATATATTGCTGTAACATTTCTTGTATGTGTTAGTATTGTGACATGTATGTAGCATCCACACAGTGCCTGCCTCAAATAGCCCTTGCTAAATGCAGGTAGTATGTATGTGTGATTTACTGTTGTAGTGCTTATAAAGTTGAAGTTGAAGTAACATTGTATTTAGCAAGTGAAAATATCTCCACAGTACGTAAGCAATGTAAGCAGTTTTTTCTGGCTAAATCTTTCCAACTGCTTATGTTTTGTACAAAACTGTAACAATCTTTCCATTTTTAACTAAAGTGTTTCTTCAGCGGTCTGCATGCATGAAATTGTCATATATTCACGAATGGTCATGCAAGTTGGTAACTTTTAATTATCAGTTTGTTTGCAGGTGTCACACTCAGAACAGCATGGATATCTTTAGGAGGAGCTGTATTTTTTGGCTTTTATGAAAAAGCTAAGAATGTACTGTTAGAAAAACTTGATGACAAATAATTATGAAATTTAAACCTTTGTATATTCAGAGTACAGCTATAAAGTTACAAACCATTTGAAAATCTTTGTACATTATTTTTATACTTACAGTATATATAATACCGTTATATGACAAGTTAAAAAATGAATATTTTGAGTTTAATACAAGCTTACAGACATTCCTTGGACTTGAATACCTACACAATTTTAACTTTTGAAACATAACTAACAGTTTTGAGGTTAAGAATGGAGATGTGCGTTTCCTAGTCTGGGCCAAAGTTATTAGAAATAGGATTGAATAAAGTCTTACTTTGTCTGTAATTACAAATTCAGGCAATTATGCATAAACAATAACATCAACACAGGGCAACTGAAAATGTAAAAACTCATTTATTTACATAAATTTCAGGCACATTGAGAATAGTAAGTTAGCATAAAATAGCAAGTTAGTAAGGACCAGGGTTATAAGTGGTAATAGGAGACAGTGCCACAGTCAGGGAGACAATTTCCAAAAAGGTACTTAGATGTTCAGTCATGATGATTTTTCACAAAAGCAGGTTTTTACTAAAGTTAAGAAAATATGTGTGAAAAGGATCTGATTGAAAAGAAGGGCCTAACTACATTTAACTATAAAATTAAAATTAATTTTAAAGGAGTCTCATTACTGCCTGTTTCGGTGACGCCGAAACCAGGCACAAAAACGGCTGAATATTCCTCGCTTCTTGGATCTCAACTGTTCATTCTAGGAAAAAACAATAAATGGAAATTAGCTCAATGTAGAATTTGCCATAACATTATCTGGTAAATGAGGGCAGGCGATTTAACTCTAAAATGGTGGCTTAAGGAACAAAAAGCTGCTGCTATGATTGACAACAAATTGTCATGAAACTATAACAGGGTTGGAAACATGATAATCTAGATCTAAAGATCCCACACCCATGAAGAATAAATATGTTTTTTCAGCATGTCTTGGTCAAAATCGGAAAAAGGACATCTCTGTTCTACCACCAGGAGTGGTATTGTAACTATAACAATGTAATTTTGTGTAGTATTACCACCTCATGTGGCCACTGTTATCTCACATTCGTATTTTTAATTATCAATCTTATTTTAAATTAGCCTTACCTCTCTTCTTAGTCCCACAATTTCACAATAGAGGAGAAATATTTTGCTAAGAAGAGAAAAACATGACACCCAAGGTTACATTTATTAAAACAAATATAAGGCACCATACTAAGGCACCTGTGCATTTACTGAATCAACAAAAGTGATAGTACAGTATACTAGTCATAGACTAATGAATCTTCAGTTTGCCTATGAATAATATTACAGTTGGTGCTGGAAAAGAGTTTAGGGTGCCTTACATTTAGTGCTTGTTCCCTAAGCCTTAAAAATTCACTTACTTGTCACTGTGATTGATCTTGGATCTATCCTGAAAAATAGATTATAAAGTAGTTTAATGAAAAGGACAAAAGTAATATTGTCTAGTATAAAAATGATAATAATAATAATTATAGCAATAACAATAATTATGAAAATAATTAATAGATTAAAGAGAGAGCACACTTAAATCACAAAAGTGATATTCCAGGAGGCCCTTTCATATCAGTAACAACACTAATAAGTTTATTATAATCACAAAAGTAACCTTACCTGCATTTTTTTGAGATCCATTTCACTAGAAAAAAAGAAGTTAAAATACCCGTATGTCAGAAGTGCCAGCTGGGTAATTACATTATTGCAGATCTTAGAATACTCATCATCATCTTTTACTTTGATGCAAATGAAGATATGAAAGACCATACATTTGAACTGCGGATTAATATGTAATGACATTAATTGATCGTCGCAGTTATGCACACAACTTAAGCAGTTGTGAAATTAAAGCCTGAAAAAAAAAATTAAAAAAAAGGCCTGAGTGTTTTTTCAGGCTTTAATTTCACAGCTGCTTAAGTTGTGTGCATAACTGCAATGATCAATTAATGTCATTATATCTTTTACTTTGTTCAGTTTGGATTTCACATTCAGTACACTTGGCATCAGGGGCATAAAAAATAAACTTTTTTAAGCATTAGATGTAATTGCTCATTTAAGATATCAGCAAGAGATGTTTGACTGACCTGATTGTCTAGTGTTGGGAGATATATTTTATATATTTTTCTTTTCTTGTGCAACTCATTTGAGAGAAGAGAGGTTTAGACCTGTGTTCCCAAGTTCTAATTGGTAATGCTCTATATTGTAGGCAGTATTCATCTTCATGTGTTACAGTTAGGGAATAGAATCACCACAGGAGCAATTAGTTTCCTTTCCTGTCATCTTTTTGACAATTAAAAAAGACTCATGATTACAAAATTTTCTTTAGGTAAATCTGTTTTTCAAATAGTCACAAATTTTATCATTTCTAAACAAAATAGAAGAGAGGTCCAAAAGTTCACATACATTTCATCCATGTCATGTTCAAAGGTCAGGCTTCTAATCTGTGTCAAAAGAATTAACAAAGAGTAATAAACCTTTCAGTTTTAGAGTTAAAACTTTGCAAACAGTTAACACCCTTTTTCAACATTCTTGCAAATAATGTAATATACACATACAGAGGTGACTTTCATGTAACTTTCTATTCTCACAGTTTGGGAACTTTGTCCCAGTCATTGCTAGGAAATCAAAAAATAATACACTCTTACTCAAAGCGTACATTGTGACAGTAATCCAAAAGGAACTATTAAAGGATATGCCCAGCCTTCTTTATCATAACCATTGACCTGAGGTGTCTGCTGTGACACTGCCCACTAGCATATACAATATTACTGTTCCCCATTGACTTTGGTTTGACTTCTGATTGGTTTAATTTTGACTGCCAGTCTATTGGAAAACTGCCCTAATGAACAATTTGCAGCTCCTCTTGAGTTTGTAAATCAGATAATACTTTTTTACCGGTAATTATATTTGTTTAATATACTGTAGTTTTCTTACCTTGACTTTATTCTTGTAGCATTCAGTGTCCATAACACTGTCAATAAGTAACAAGAAGGCAATTAAAATGTAATTTACATTCTTAACCATTTTGCTCCCAAGATCTGATTAGCAAGACTCCTTAGTGAGAGTCATGCTCTACCTTGCATATTAGTTAAGAGAATTTGTTGCTCAATCAATTCAACTTTGTTATATATTTTACATTAAATACCTTTTACTAACCGAGTTCAAGGTCCGTACTGTAAGTTACGGACCAAGTTTTTCCACTTGGATTTATGGCCCAAGCGCGAAGCGTGCGGGCCATAAATCCAAGTGGAAAAAGCGAGGATCCATATCTTACAGTATGGACAGAGAAAACGAGGTTTGTAAGACATTTATTATATCTCAAAACAAACTTTTGAATTTAGCGGGGCGTACCTCACTGTATGGCCTGCTGAATCAACCAATCACAACGCGTACTAACTGACAGATATCATAATATATGGTAATAAATATGTACTGATGATACAAATCCCTGTCTGCAGTTTACCTTTTCAGCTTCTCATTCTTATGTTCCTCAGCCTTCACCTACATAAACATCAACAACATGAAGCAACATTATTTTTCAAATCAAATGCTAACCCAGGTAACTAAACCACAATGATTAATGGAGGTGATACTCATTACTTTAATGATGTACAATGCATCACATTATGCAAAACAGAGTGAGTAAAGTAACACATGCTTTTTTATGTTGCAAACAGTTATTTTACAGCAGCAAATAAACAAGGTCCTTTTAACAGCATATATTATCATAATTCCAACAATTATTGCTCAATTTATGTTAGATGTTATTATGATGGTCTTTTCAGACTACTGGCCAGAGTGAATGAGTTGGAATCTTACCCTTTATTACCAGGAATTCTGGAAGTTTAAGGTGCAAGATTTTGAAAAAATTGTATTGATAATCTTGCAAATTGTTGGATCACCATCGAATATCATTTCTAAAACAACTTAGAAACACTGCATGCTAACTGCAGGGAAATACTGGATGTGGGAATCATATTGTCTAAGGGAAGGCTAAAACCTTCCCAATTCTATTATAAATTTAAAGTACCCTTTTGAAACTGTGCAACAGCTCCTTCTTGACAATTGCCATTTCTTCCTTTAACTGAGTAATTCCACTGTTGAATAACCAAAACAGACTATCAATACCTCTCTCGTGTCTAAAATACTCTTTTCCTTAATGAGTGCCACGCAATTCTGTATAACTTGATGTTTGAAGAATATGATGGTAGATCAGTTGTGTACCCTTAAACTGATTTTTTTCTTGATTCCCAATTTAACTATTTCCTTTACTTGACAATACATCATCATAGAGGGTTGATGTCAATTGGGGCTTGCCCTGTTTCTTCCTCCTGTCATAGATGTAAATCGTCAGGAGCCCATTACCCGGAGCCTCCATCTCCCTTATAAACCCTAGGAGACAACCTTTGCCCGTATCTTTCTATTTTTAGTCTTTCGAATTCCCGCGAATGCATTGTACCGTCCAATCAGAACAAAGTTGTTCTTTTACGTCACATGCAGTCACAAACCAGTGATAGCGTCTAACAAAATATTCTCTTGAGACTGTTCTAAAAATAAAAAGATACGAGCAAAGGTTGACTCAAGGATGTGGTGTGTATGGAGGCTCCGGGTGATGGGCTCCTGAAATCGCTTGTTAAATATATATAATTTTTGTGATGAAAAAAAAATAAATCAATCAATCATTGTTGTTGAAACAAATTGCATACTGTGCAATATCACACCTATTTCTTGGAATAAAAGGGTTTAGGTGGTAGTTAACCCTAAATTAGAGATAACACTCTTCCAGGTCCAGTTTCTGAACAATTTGATCAATAGCTGAAACTTGGCAGCAAGTTAGACCTGACAGTTACAGATCTATTGATGCTTTTAAGGTGGCTCTGGCATTCAAGTTGCCATGGTAACACCAAACAAATGTATCATTAGTGGCACCTTTTGGAAGCGATAACTATATAAGAAAAACAGCTATCACCTTCAAATAAAACATAATTGTTTGGGAGGTGATAAACTACGCAAGTAATAGACAGTCTGGCTAATTTTGGCCCGCGAATGCTGGAAACAGATAAGATAAAATCGCATTCAGCTGATATTAACACCATATCAATAAAATCATATCAAATATTTACCTCTTGATTGCTTCAAACAGATCACTATTATCCTGAAAGAGAGAATGAAAACACATTAACACATGAAATGTTATACATTTTGGTGTAGTGAAAACTATATCAGATTCTACTCTACAAATGACTAATGCTTAAAACTTAGCTTAGTATTTATAGTGTGACCAGTGTCCTCAAACACAAATTTTACTTTGAGTTCAATTAAGTTCAATTAATATCCTACATGGCTGTGAAATGTTGGATACTTACAGATTGGCTAGGTATGTACTACTTATGAGAATTTTCAACTTAATTATAATGGCTTTAAACCTTTTTACCTCAGAAAATCTGAGGTTTTGCTCAATGCATAAATCTATTCACTTTTTAAACTTTGAATTCAACAATGATGACATGTCTGAACTCATCAAAACAGGTGATTTCCTCTCAAAATGTTTACAGATATTGATCATTATTAGAAGCCCATTACTGGGTTATGGACTTCAGTCATTATTAATATCTGAATTTGTAATAAAGTAAGATTCTTTTCACTGAGTTTTCTACACTTTCTTGCTTATTATCTTGGTGACTGTGATTGTATTGCTCCTTTAGTTAAGAAGGCGGTTAAGCAATGTTATTGTTAATACTTACCTCAACTGAAATGTTAAGCATATGAGCAAGTGAAGCAAGTTTGCTGTAGAGGAAGAGGAAAAGTGTTAAAGTTAATACAGTGCACATTATTGAGCTAAGGCTGCCACTATATACTTTCCTAGCATGGTTTTTGGACAATTCTTTCAAATTCCAATGTATCCTCTTATGAATTTTGAGGCTTGACTTTAACAAAAATATTCTGACCTTAAGGGAGTCATAGACCTGGATATGTTTTAGCCGGATCTACAGTAATACAAATTAAATAGTGCTGGGATTTAAAGCAAAGCATTGGCAAGGAACTGTTTTACTACTTTTATGGTTTTAATAGAGAATTATTATAAATTATCATTATTATTATTATGATAATTATTAAATCATATATCATAAAACCTAAGGATTTGTTACCTTGAGTGGACAGTACTTTCCTTCTCTTCTTTGACTTCTTCTGCCTGGGATAAAACATGAATAGAACCACAAATGATTGGTAACCATAGAATGCATCACAGAAAAGGATAAAAGAGCACTGAACAAACAAAACAAGAATTGCCTTAGCCCTAAAACAGACATGAGTGTTTAAAAACATCAGAAAAATATGTACCTATTTCGTACATATAGGACACGTGTATCTCATATAATATTGTGTTTGCTAAGTGACAGCAAATTTACCAACCGTGCAGGTTAAATCCTTTTTAGCACTTCCTCGGCACCTGATAGGACAAATGCAATATACAAGGTAAAATTATCTTCGGCCATACACTGTAGATGATAACAGTTTTATCCTCTATAAATACAATTAGAGTTTTATAAGTCTATACTTGATAAATTTTTGTTCCGTAGCTTACTGTTTTTTATCTTTCACTTCATCCAATAGCTCTTCCACTTCAGTAAATTTGGTCTGTAGCTTCTGCAATAACGAAAAATCCAGGACAAGCAAACCCGTTATAAATTTCCTGCTTCTACAGTGGTGTGTATATTGCTGAAATGTTATTAATTAATGCTATCACTGAACTATCTCTTTTCTTTTTGTTTTCTAAGTTAGTCCATTTCATGGTCTCTTCGTCTTTTACATGTAATCTTTTGATTCTGTTGACTCTGGAAGATTTTGATACATTTACAACGTGATTGCTATTTAACTCCTGTTTTCCATAGTTTTGTTGCTGTTTTTTGGCAGCAATTTCAGACACCTTTTGCCTTCAGATTTGAAAATGATCCAATTAGCCAGTTGTCGCTTTCTATAGCTCTCGTTAAATCTCACGTAGTGAACACGTACTTTCTAGAGTTCTCTCTGTCTGCTTAACAAGTGCTTTATCACAATGGTCTTAAATCTTGCTTTTTGATAACAGCGGACCGAAGACATCCAAGTTTATCCGAGCAATATCCGGAACTTTTCGGCAAAATCACCACCTGGTGGACCCTGAAGACAAGTTTCGGTCGCCTTGACAACCGTAACTAGGCAACAGGATGTACTTACAGGTAAACAAACTTTGACAATTGCTTTCCCGCAAAATTTTTGACGCGGCAAAACCCATCATTCTGCCATGAAAGGCAAATAAAGATGAAAAAAGCACAGACTTTGCGGATTTGGGGAGAAAAATTGGGGAGAAAATTTAATAATGTGCTGTTGTGGCTGGGATGCGGTTTTTCACCTGTAGCCTGTTTCTGCAGAGAGGTCACAGTTTTTCTGGATGCGCATCTCCAATGCGCAAGTCCAATAAAACGTGCCTTTTCAAAGCAAGAAACATTTTTTAAGGTGGTAAGATGACTTAAAAGTTTTTAAATTATTTAAGCCTCCAAATGTTTCGAATGCAAAATTTATCGCGCGGAACGCAAGTAGTTCAACCTATTCGCTCCGTTTTAATTTTCCTCCAAAAAAGCCAAAACACGTGAAAGATTAAGAAATCGTCACGGCATACAGTTCGTATTACTATATATACAAGTCTCAAAGAGAAAAGTTAACTTACTTCGAAACTTTCTGCGACTGAAGCCATTCTTTTTCCTTTCCTCCGCAGGTTAAAAACTTTTGTCAACAAGAAAATGATTCCCAAATAGCAAACCCTTTATGACGTCCTTTGCGAAATATAATTGGTTCCTTTGGAGTGCGCGCGCTTATCCCCGTTACTGTTCTCGTTTTTGATTGGTTAGCTAAGTTTCTTCTTCGGCACTTTACTTATTTAGTTCTGTCTTTGTAAGCGAATTGTCAAAAGATTCTGATTAATATCAAAAAATAGACCAATTTAACCTGGCATTTCTTACGAATTCCTGCTTCCCAGTTTGCGAATTTTGTGTCAAAATTCTTGTGGATTAAAATGCCGAGAACAGTCAATGAAAACATGGCCTATTCACAAGGAAAAACGCATATGAGAAATTCATATCCTGAATTTCTCAAAGGCGTATCGATAAAGTAGGTCTCCTCAGGCTCCTGATATAACGTAAAGTTTGCTTTGTGTCAAAAGGCTCATACGTACAACATTGAGTGCATTTTTGTATTTTGTAATGGCTGTGCCATTTTGTTAAGATCTTCCTCTTCAGTATTTTAAAAGTCGATTTTTGTTTAAGAAAGAGTTACAGTTGAGAAAAATGCGAATTTTTAAAATATTCTTTTCAGGCTATTGTATTCCTGTTTTTACTCCAGTACATCCCAAAGATCTTCTTCTCTCCATCCTATTTCCCCTTTTTCAAATTTTGTTACTTGCTTTCCTCGTCCCATCTACCTTTCGCTGTTTCCTTCTATTCCCATTTGTAATTTCCCCAGCTCACGAGACTGGAGGCGGAGCATAATAAGCACGTGATCACAATAATAATGTTACGTCAACAAACCCAACCAGAAAGTTTAGCAGTAAGTCGACCATTGTATTGTTGGTACTGCAGTGGAATATTTGGGAGGAATCTTAGCTCTGTTGGAGAGGTACTATGTCGTCTCCGTCGCCAGGAAAGAGACGAATAGACACGGATGTTATAAAACTGTATCCTTGTCGTGGTGTTTGGGGTATCTTAGAAATTTACTTTGTTTTCGTTATGCTCACTCGCAAGCAAAATGGCGCTTGCTTTTTGTCAACTGTTCCACACTGATAGTTAACGGCCATTTTATCATTCCTTAACTGTGCTGTCAGAATCGAAAGCAAACACGAAGTGACAATTCTTGGTGGATTGAACGAGTTCACTGTTAAATTTTTTGGGCCTACTGGAAGTAAGTCCATACAGTATGTATTTTGTTTCTTGCTGTCGCATTGTCTTCGTCATTTCCAGCGATTTCGTCTCTCCAAGGTGGTTCGATGCTGCTTTTTATATTCATTACACGTACTGTAGTCCTTAAGGCTGAGTTAGCTTGTTGACTAAATGTGATGGTTTAATTCTTTAAGGTTCCTTTGCTTCATCAACACTGTTTCTTCCGATTATTAATTATAAATCGAAGTCCATTTGCGACATGTTTGGACGAGATGTAGAAAACGTACCCAGGTTTAACAATTGGCACGAAGCGAATTCATCTGGTCTTACAGTCGAAAACAAATGATAACCTTAAGTTTCAGTTACATTTTCTTTGGTCCTGTTAGCTGCGTCTTCTACTTTTTTGGCTATTACGCGTTTGTTGTAAGAATAATTCTGTGTTCGTGCGGAATTCATTACGTTTAGCTTCAATTTGTTTGCAATTCGACTTTCTCTCTAACAGCTGATATGTGTTTTGCCAGCGACTCCTAAGGTTTACCACAGTGTGATAAAACTGCACATTGCAAAAGTGTGTCTAGCTTTTTTTTAAAGTAGTAAAAACTATCATCACGTCAACTGTTTTCTGGAGCGTCGAGAAGGTAAATTTGCAAATACCACTGTCTCGATATGTTTGAAATTCTCTATTAGCTGATGCGTTTTTGTTTTTATCGTTCGGTTCTGAGATTCTCTTTCGTTATCGCCATATGTAGATGCCAACTTACTGTCAACAATAATGGCAATTGAGGCTTTATATCTTAATGATAAGCATCTTGGTTTAGCTGGATCTAATGAAATGTTAGGTAAAAATCAAAAGACCATGGAGTAACATGGTCTGAAATATCACCCACAGACCTTGAGTTGGTCTCCCATCTGTTCATCGTTTGAAATAAATCTCAAATGACATAAATATTATTAATTTAGAGAGCCATCGCTAAGGGATAATTGTGTTGTTTTATGGAAATTTCCGTATTTTATAACCATGGTTGATATTATTCCTAAATTATATGCATATTATTGGGGTGAGTCATGGGTAATTTTTCATTGCCTCCCCAACCCACCCTACCCCAGTTTTCTCCACCTTTCATTTCTTTTTCTTTCTTGTTGGTGATAATTGAAAGGTGATGGGGTAAGTTCTCAGCTACTATGAAATTAATACTAGTACCGTAGCAATCTGGAAATTTAATATACTTGTACTTCCAAGATGTTATTTTTTGTGAAAAATCTAACCCCACTTGGCCAGATTACTAGTGAACAGATAAGTACTAATCTTGGGTTAAACACTTGGCTTTAGTTCAATGTTTAATCAGGGATTAGTGTAAGTGGGCTTTCTAGTAATCAGGTCAAGATGGAAAACTTTAACCATCAGTGAGAGGGAACAAGGGTAAATTTTATTCCATATGACTGTTTACAGTCAACCACATTCACAACAACACATGCACTTGATTAAGTAGGTGCTCAGTATACTCTGCTTGTAATGAAACATTGTTAAAACTATCAGTACTGTAAGTTCTTCTGTGGTTGCATTTAAATATTTAGACTATTGACTTAGAAAGTACAGCTTAGATCATATTTTATCTTAGAGAGCTAAATATTGACTAATACCTTACAGTGGCTTGTCAAACAGCTTTTTATGATTGCTTTTTAGAATACATTGTCTGAGAGAAGCTTTATAGACAGAAATGTTTCTGTTATGACTGTATCATGTCATCTGTTATCACACCACTGTGTAGGTGGCTGTTCCTTTAACCCTTTCACTCCCAAGGGGTCTCCATTTGATGAGTAAAATCATCTGGTATTAGACAGAGTAAAATCTATAAAGTTACTCTTGGGAGTGAAAGGGTTAAGGGAGATAGTTTTTTAATCCTTTCACTCCCAAGGAGTCTCCATCTGACCAGTAAAATCGTCTGGCGTTAGACAGAGTAAAATCTACCAGGTTAAGTTGAGAGTGAAAGGTTTAAAGTGGTTAAATTGTCATATGACATTTACAATATGTCAACCTGAGCTGCTCTGAGACAGCTGAAGTTTGAAATAAACAATAGTCATTTTAAACCCATTTTTTTGCTGGAACATGCATATCCAAACCATCATCCACAAAAGACAATTATTAAGAACTGTAATCATACAAGTCTGACAAATTTCCTTGGCCTCTAATGATTCAGTTAAATCAACAATCTAGCCAGTTACATCATAACTCCATGCTGAAAAAAGCTTATTTAACTTGCCAAGGTTTTGAGAGAACCTTCAGTGCTTTGTTTAATAAAAAGCTGGAGAAGCAAACGATTTTCAGTACAAATATCAAATGTTTTGGTCCCCAGAACTCAGCTAATGTATAAAAAGCATTTTTTTTTTTTGCCTGATACCAAATTCTGTGTGGGAAAGTGCACTGCCAGAGGAAATCCCAGAATCCTACATTTACTGACCTCTCAAGTAACTTTTAGGTGTACAGTATTTTCCCGTGTAAAGGCTGCATCCGTCTATATGCCACTTCTCCAATTTAGCAATTGGTAATGTGGAAAAAAACATTGGTAGTTAAACAAAGCACAAGTGAAGCAAATATCGAAAATATGAACTACGCATAAAATGAACATTAACATAAATTTTAATTTTCAATATTGTAGGCTTGGGTCAAATGTCAAACTTCACATGAGATGAACTAAATGGTAGTTTGGGTTGTTCCAAGTTAATTTGAGTCTAACTCAATTAAAATTGTTGAGTCAAATGTCAAACTTAACATCAATCCAAACATTGAACGAATGCAAGAGCGAAACTCTTGGTCAGCGGGATTCCAGTGAATGCAAAATGGTACAAATCAGTGCACGATTGAAATGTTAACTGATGAATACTTCGCAGTTCTAGAAAGTGGCATTCCATAGTGCAGAAAATGCTGAGCAACGTTCCAGTTTGTCTTTGGGAAAATCAAGCACAATTTACTAAGACAGACCGTAATGGGAGACTCATAAGCTTTCTGATTAGCAGTTTGTCTCTATCGAATGTTATTCGGCGACTATTTGTACTTCAGAAAGAATTAAGGTAATCAAACAAGTTGATAAAGTAAGTTATACCACAGTAAGGTAAAAAGGTGGTTGGGTGGGTGCTGACATTTCAAATGTTATCTGTTAGTCAGAATTGTGTTTCAATTCCCCCCAACCCCGTATTGTCTTATTATATGTTTCATTAAAACTTTCATTCTGTGTGGAACCTTGTGCATATTAATTATAGGCCTCAAACTAGTTTACCTGCATGTATGAGGCACCCTTAATTTGGAGCATTCTTTTCCCTGAAAAAAGTGTGGCCTATAATCAGGCAAATACGGTATACCATGGTTAAGCATGCTGATATGCTAACCCTGCCAGTAATTCAAACCTCAGTTCAGTTTGGTATTTTGTTGTAACATGGTTATATTTTTGTCTACAGCCCCTTATGAAGGAGGAGTATGGAAAATTAGAGTGGATCTACCTGAGAAATATCCTTTCAAGTCTCCCTCCATTGGTGAGTTTATTATCCATTCCAGGTGAACAGAGATTGTGGTAACACTAATGGAAGTGAGGATGAGTTAAGAGATCTATTATTATTATTATTATTAATAATAATTTTTAAATTATATATTATTATTATTTATCTTATTAACCCTTTCACTCCCAGGGGCCTTCATGCTTGATTTCCTGTTATTCCCAGAGGCAATTAGGAGGCTCACTCCAATTAGTCAGTAAAAATCAAAACATATATGCTCAGTAGATTTTGGAGCCTCTATATTATCTATAAATTGCACAAAATTGAAGCTAAAACATGGTTTTATTTCATTACAAGGTTATTATAAAGTAAGAAATAAAGTTTGAGTCACAAAATATGTTGTGAAGTTTAGATTTTCGAAAAATTCAAATTTGGCGCCATTGCGCTTCGCGTGCCACGTCACGGCATCTTACACTTTTTGATAAAATATTCGAAATTAAGAAAATATATACAAAATGAGGCTTTTCAAACGCAAAGCAATAATATATACAAGTAAAATTGAACTTTAAGGTGCGTTTCCTGATCGTTCAGGTTGTTAAAAATGTTATAAAATCATGTCACTCGTGTGGTTCCATCTCAGCTGCCATCCAAACTTTGATGCCGTACTTTGTCGGTTTCGCCGGCATGTATTGGTGAAACGAAAGTCTTCCTTTGAAGGCAATCATCCCTACATCTACGGCAGTGTGTTTGTCAGGCGGAAAACACTGCTGGCTGTTCTCTAATACGGCATTTAGAACCGGCCTGATTTTGAATAACAGATCGTAACCTTCGCCACGTGCCAGAGTTCGCGTCGAGTCAACAAAGTGTAAGAATTGGGAAATTTCTTGAAAGCGGTTTCTCGGTGTAGTCCGCTTAATCCCTTAATTTCCTATGAAAGGATCGTCCTTCAAGTAGTCTGCAACTCTAGGAAGTTGATTAATTCCCATAATCACACAAATGCCGAAGAACGCTTTTATTTCCGGCTGGGAAACATCCTTCCATGCAGCAAGGCGACCAGCATTGTTTTGAAGACTCTGCCAGGCATAGCGGTTTGTTTCCTCGCCTATACAATCGACAGTTTTTTCTCCAAACACTCTTAAGAAATAGTTGTCTGCCCTAGCATCATCCTCAAAGTTCACACGCAGCCCAGGTTCGCCGGAGAACTCGCTCACTCGCAATGTTGGAGAGTTTGACCGTTCATGGTGTTTCTATTTTAGCCTCCGCATCGCTTCTTTCTTCGTCTTCACTTTCTTCATCTCCATCGACCTCAAAATCTTTTAAGTCGATGTCTGAATCATTTCCATCAAATTCGTCATCCGAATTTCTAAAGAGTTTCCGTTATTCTTGTTAGCTAATTCCTGCAGACCGCCATGTTTGATCAATGTTGATTTGGGGAAATGTAAAATTTTTGCCGCTCCGTAGCTCCCTTGGGCAAAAGGTTTTTTATGCGCAGTAGCTATAATATGATTAGTCAATATGTCTAAAACAATGGATAACCTATTGTGCAGCTTTTCTAGCCTTACGGGGGAGGAGAAAGGCATTCAAAACAAAGGTAGTTTAAGCGGCCGGTTACAGCCGGCTTGGGAATATTGACACATTTTTTCGCAGCCGGTTGCGGCCGGTTTGGGAGTGAAAGGGTTAAGATATCTAGTATGTTTCATTAAAAGCAAATTGACAACTTTCTGTTTAGAGCTTAGCACCCTACCTTACTTTATATATAATGTTTTGGCATGGTCCACTTTACCTGGTGAACTAAACACATTACATAAAGGCCAACTCTTTCCTTTATTTTTTTTTTTGTCACAGTCTCAGGTTGAGTGTAAATTCTCCTCAGTAAGTGCCTTGCATTTCATTGTGTGTTTGTAGGAGAACTTGGCACAATTTCCAAACCCTTTAACTACTAACATCAGAACCATTTGACCAACTGTAACAGATCAATACAGTGATATAATTATGTGGTTTTCACATTTTAACTGTTTCTCTTTGCAGGTTTTATCAATAAGATTTTCCATCCAAACATAGATGAAGCGTAAGTCATCTTGTGTTTGAATTAGTTGTACGTAACAAGTTCAGTCATTGGTGACAAAAAATATGGAAGCAGAGATGCAATCAAACCAGCTTATTCCTTGTTAAGGAATGAACAACAATATTATCCATGTCATGAATTAATTTTAGGTAACAGATACAACTTAGTCATTAACAGTTATTGTACTGTGACACTGTTTTTATATGTGAATGGAAGGCAACATGGCTGAGTGGTTAGGGCACTGAACTTAAAACCCTGGTCATCCTGGGTTCAACGTCTGTCTCTACTGCTGGCTGGATTTGTAACACTCTCATTCAGAGTGTTACATCCTCAACCATGCTTGTTGATAGTCAACTGGTATGCCTTCCACCAGCTGGAATTCTTACCATTGGCTATGTTCTATTGAAAATGTTTGTCCCTCTATTTACATTGTACCCCAGTTATCATGGCAGTGCCTTATACATGTACATTGGTGCTTAAGTAAAGTGAAAAGAATGTGTTGCTCACCAACAAGACTAAGATATGTGTTATTTCCACAGTTCTGGCACAGTTTGCCTGGATGTAATCAATCAAGCTTGGACTGCCCTTTATGGTGAATTTACTTATCATTGTAGTTTGTCACGCTGACATTGGCACACTAGTAAAAACAATATTTCACAGTTATTGGTCATTTCATGTTATGTGTTTTTTGCAACTCAAACATTCATGGTAGTTGGCTGTAAACATACACTGTAAAGCAACTTCAGTACAGCCCTTCCTATCAGACCCATATGCATTGCCCACTACAGTGCTCTGGTAAACATGTTCTTACTCATAATATATTATCAGTAACCAAGAATGTTTGGTCAAGGTGGCCCAATTTTGACCTCATTCTATGTTGTACTTTTTTAAAACGAAACTGTGTCTTTTAAAAATGAAAAAAAGAACTTGGCCAGCAGCTCAATATACATGTACTTTGACCTCAGGCCTGCTCAATATTGACTGATATATTCTTACATAGTGTATTTTTATTTCTTTCTTCCCCTTTAGACTTATCAAATATCTTTGAGTCATTTCTTCCTCAACTACTGTCCTATCCCAATCCTGTTGATCCATTGAATGGTGATGCTGCAGCACTCTATCTGCACAAACCTGAACAATATAAAGCAAAAATTCAAGGTATGTTTTATGCAGTTTTTTTTTCATATTACATGTACATATATTTCTCTTTGTGGAATGTAATAATGTCAGATTTAGTATGACTTGCTTCTGCTTGAAATTAGGGATTAATTTCACATGCTTTTAAACTTGCATGAAATTATTCCCTTCTTTCACTTGTCACCATTTGACTACACAATGTGTCATACACACTGAGTACTGAGTGGTGGCAAACTAATAAAAATGCTACCCCAGCAGTTGTATCACACTTTTGCAGATATCATTTATATCAACACGTATGGTATCATTTTTATCTATGGCCTTGCTACTACTCACTTTATTACTGAATTTTACACAATAAAATTGTTTATTCTGTTTGTAATAGAATACATAAAAAAATATGCAACTGAAGATGCCCTTAAAGACCAAGAGGACGTGTCGTCATCCAGCGAAAGTTCTATTAGTGACTTTTCAGAAGATGAGGTACAAGATATGGAGCTCTGACACAAGGAAAAATCCATTTTTGTACTTTAGCCTGGTTAACATATATTGTAGGGAATGTCTTCTGGCTGCAGGTTGGTATCCCCCTGCATAACAATAAATACAGTAATTATTTCATTGTGTTATTAACAACAACTAGAAACAAGAAGCGCATATACTCTGAGTAGAAACTGCTCTAGTGTGCTTTCTGTGCAAAGACATGGAAATAATGGAATTTTTTTTTTAAGTACCAAGTCTTACAATAATTTAGGCAATAGTTGCTAATTGGAGAGTGCATTTTATCCTAGGATTATTTTGAAGTAGTTGTGAACTAAATAGATTTGCACACTGGTAGAATTAATGGTTTTAGAGGAAACAGCAGTAAGCTGCATAAGTGTAGGTTGTTGGACTGGTCACAAGTTTGAAACAGTATTTGAAATACTTCTGATAAACATTTTGACCTCTGATTGTTGTAACAATTGTTCAACCTTTAATAGCATTTCCTAAAGAGTCAAACTCATCTTGATCAATACTGTTGTTACTTGATAATAATTTTACCTGAAATTAAGAAAACGCAAAAGTTGAGAAGTATTAGACTGCACAATTGACTACAATACTAAATGTTTGTCAGCATGAATATCCGTATAAATGCTGCATCAAATTTGTGTTCAAAAAGTATTTCATAAATTATTAAACAATGTTGCCAATTAATCCTTGCTATAGCTACTGGATAAACATCATTTTTTAAAGATGCTGTAGGTCATAACCTTGAACAAAATTACTTGAAATTAAATACTGATGCAAAATTCCATGTGCTTTGTAATTTTGGTAAAATCCTGTCTGCTTCTTGTCTAGATTTGTTAGTTTCCAGAAGTTGTATTGCTCAACTCTGGAAAGCTGTCAAATAGTTATGACTAATATTTATTGGTCATGATTGTTTATATTGTGTTTCCTTTTTGGTTTGTTATTGCGACCTTTTCTCATATGTCTCTCTTTTTTTCCTAAGCAGAAAACTTTTCATTTTCTTCTGTTGTGCTTAAGATACCAACATGAATACCAGTCAATATCCACACTGTATTATATATTACTATCACAAAGACTGTAAATTTGTTTATGTCCTGATGAAGACCACTGCAGAGACAGGTGTACCTTAGGTGTCAGCCAAAAGGTCCTTAATAAATATTGTAATATATTTGTACAAAGCTCACTAATTCTTGTATTTGGGAAATATATCAGTAATATTGTATTTAGGTAATTAAATGACAGGATGGTGATGCGTTTAAAGCATAATCTATCATTATTTTTAATAAGCATGCATACATTCTCCTTGCTGATCAGATCATAACTTCGTTGTAGTAGAAAAGAAAACCATACCTTAGGTGCAAGAGGAATTCCTCTTCATCGTTGCGCAAAATATTTTCAAGAACAAAAGCAAGTCTAGAAGAAACCTTGGATTTCATGGTGAGAAAGAACACCAAAGTACATTTACATTCATTGTGTTTTGTTAGAACAGTTTTCAAATGTCTGGCCAGAGTGATTTCACAAGTGTTTTGGTTTTACAGTGCCATTATATGTGATTAGCTTAGAAATTTCACACTGCTTTCTCAACCAATCAATTATTGTCATCAGTATCGTTATGTTTATCATGCTTCGCAGTTCGGGTCTGGTAATGGTTTTGTTGGACTGTTTGCATATGTTGTAATTGGCCATATTACATGTACTTTTCAATCATTTGGTCATTTCAAAACTGCTCTTTATTGAACTGCAAAAACATTGTACTCCCAGCAATGATCTACATGTCATTCTTTCTTGTGACCATGTTGCTACATTGTCTAGCAATAGCAGTGTAGTTTATCAACTCAGGAGATTCCCCAAACTAACATATAAGAACATACATGCAGGAGAGATACAGAGTACTACCAGTATGAAAGGTCTTGGAAACATGAGGTTTGATGCAATTTGTTGAAATGCCCTTACTTGTCAGGGCAAAGGTAGCCATGTTGCTTTTGGATATTACAGTAAGAGGAGTTGATTTGATTACAAGAACCACAGAGTTTACTATTTTCATTCTCTGAGATCAGCATGAAAGGAGTGGTTACTGGAGCACTACTGTTGCAATTGTAAGAATCATTTAACAAACCACAAAATGTACTTTCCTCTATATTGATATTGGACTAAACCTTCCAATCAAAATGTACCAACAGCAAGATGAAAACTCAAAAATGCAAATATGAAATATTTGTAATGCAGGTATGAAAACGTTTTTGAAACTGGTTGGTCCCTTGTAATTTCCAAAACTCTGATGAGTAGAAAATGAACAGAGGATCATGTATGTTTTGTGATGATGTGCTGTGATATGGTATTGTGACATCGCTGCAATAGGAATACCATGGGCATAATTATAATCTAACATATTGTTTGCTGACATAATTAGAGAACGTAATATACACTATGTACACTATTGAACACCAGTGTGAAGTTCACTCGTATCGCTGCTTGAAATTATTCAGCTCTGGTGTGGTTAATATCCTTGCCAGTAAGGACGAGTTTTGGTAGGAAATTATGTTTGGGTTAAAATTATGACTGTATATCTCTGTCTTAAGTATACTTGCCTTTGGTTATGTTAGTTATGTTCTTGATATTTTTGTTGGCCAGGCAGAAAGATATGTTAATGCCTTGGCTCTAGAAGGTTATTTGTAATTAGCAGTAATCACAAACAGATCATTTTCTTAAACTGCAGTTGTTCAAGAACTGCTGTATCTTCAATTAATTATTAATACTCACAAGTTGTAATCAGATGGTATAGTAATTTAACAGTTAGCCGTGATAGGACAATTTGATCTGCCAATCATTTTAACTAACTACTTTAATCTGTCAATCACAGCATTTATTTGGGTCATGCACAGTGTAATATAATTTATTCATTTTCTTTGTTAGTTAGGGTTAGGTACATTGTTAAGATTTGTGTCCTTTGTTTTACGTCAGTTGTGAATAAATTATATTACACCAGAGATGAGCCATTTATTGCAGTTACTATTAATAGCAACAACCTTATTCTTGAGATAAGATCTGTCTGTTGTAAATTGAGGGAGATAGTGATTGTTATATTTGAAATGATTTCTAAGCCAATCTTCATTGTTTCTCTTGTCCTTTGTTAGAAAATTTTATAGTAGAGATTATTTTGGACGAGGGGTTTCAGTAAAGTTTGAACCAGGAGGGTATGTGGAGTTGTCACCTAAGCATACATTACTCAGCGTTACACTTGAAGAACACTTATGGTTTGTTGTTTGGTTGAGATGTTTAAAGTAGCTTGGCAAAGTTTTCTTCACAGCCGGTCAATTTGCCCTGTACCTGGACCTCAATGAAACCACTGTCCATTGAACAGGACTTGGTGTCGACCAACTTGTCAGTAAATAAACTTGTGAATAACCAAACTCACTCCCACTGTGTTCATCAGATATTGTTCATCACTAGCATGTGTACAGACTAAATTGGACTCCATCCAGTCCTACTACTTTTATTGTAGTAATAGTCTGTATTCACTGATAATTTTTAACCTCTTTTGTACTAAGAAGACACAAGCAATAACTTGCTTGACCTACAAAAAAGTCTGTGCTGGAGAATTTCATTTAGCAAAAACCGTTTTATTGAAGTATTTATTGATCGTTGTATTGATCAGCTGCTTGAGCCAGGTCATGTTGTATTGCTTTGTGCAAATGTCAAAAATCGCAACTGTGTTCAAGAACACTTTGCCAAGTCAAAAGTTTAGTGTTGATTTATATTCTGTTGCAGGTCCACTAGTAGTTTATTTGATGAATAATGTTCTGTACGTTATAATTCATAATTTTCTGCACATGTATTTGTGTGGGTTTCTTTAAAGTTCTCTTTCATAAGGCAACACCTGGAGGACTCCCAGTAATGCTGTATGTATTGTGCTCAGGCAGACAGAATGTAATAAACTGGACGATATTGGGTGTACTGTGGAAAGACTGCTGTATTCTTCATACATTAAACTGGCTGGTTCTACGAGTGGGCAAGATGAGTTCTGATTGGCTAATCGTGTAGGTGAGATGGGCCTATCTTACCCTCTCTTCGCTTTGTCCCGCGAAACAAAATAAAACAAAATTGCCATACAATATTTTTTTTTTAAGAAAATGATATTTTATTGACAACAATGTTAACTATTAAAATCCTATTTACAATTGATTCGCTTGAAAAAAAAAAAAGAAAAAAAACTATTAATTCAAAACCCGATTTACAATTCCTGTCGATTTAAAATGAAATAAAATAAAAACAATTAATAAAGCATCTATAGCTGTAGAGTCTAGGGAAGTCCTGCTAGACCTTTCTCTATTTCTAGATCCCTGTCCTTAACATCATACAATAAATCGTTTATTGACCAAGCTTGTTCGGTGAAAAGGGCTGCATATTGGCCTCGTTCTTTTTTGCGTTGTTTATTTACCTCGGCTAAGACTCGGTCAATAAGAGCACAAAGAAAGAACTCGGTCAATATGCAGCATCTGGGCCTCATGTCTGATCAATAACGCATGATTATTTTAAAAACTGGTTTTGTCGCTGTCGGCAACAATTTAGGTTTTTACAAAGTAATAGACATGAAAAAAATACTCTATTGTAATTGGTTAAGAGCTGTGCAGTTCAAGTGTAACACTAGTGAATAAAGTACGATACCACTGCAAAACGTGTAACACTGTTGCAAATCATTTATCGACATTTTTTCATGTATAAAGCGGCTCGCGCAATTTAAGCTTTTTGGAAAACTCACTTGTGCAAATAAATCACAAATTGAACTCGAAACCATTACTCATTATGAGCTAAGTATAACCACTACCTAACTCTGCTGCTTTTCTGAGAGACTGTGTCGGAGGTTGAGTCACTCGTGTGAGTTTCCACTTTATTTATTATATTTGTGACTCGGTTAATTTTTTCAAGGTACTCTACCGTTTCAAGCAGCTCAAAAGAAGAAAGCTTTTCACCAATGAATGGCCAGTTTGTTTGTGGGTTCTGCGCTGTAATGCTTATCAATACAAACCCGGTAGTTTTGTGAGGGTCCTGAGGGTACCAATCCCATATTCCGGCCATTTATTTTCGAAATCCCACTTCCCAGTGATCAAATCCCATTCTCACTGGCAGAACTCAGAAAAAAATTCCCAGTCCCAGGGACTTAAATACCATTCTCCCAGGGCAAAACGCGGCCAATCCCAATTCCCATTTTACCACTTCAGCATTACTCGTAACAAAGCAATAGTATAACTTGCTTCTAAAACACGTATTCCTTTTTTTTCTTTTTACGAAAGGCAGAATTCCCTTTCGTGTTGTATTGGGGTGCGTTCCTTTGGTGGGATTTGTGATCCAGAATAACCCGGATCGTGGCTCTGCATCAAGAAACCGTTCAATCCTTGTCCAGTGTGGATTCATCGGTTTTTTTGATGTGCCATGATCACAAATCCTGTTAAAGGATCTTACCCGAATACACCACAAAAAGGGAAATCTGCCAGATCCAGATCACACCAAAGAAAACCTTAACGTTCTGCTGTTGCCTAGCGAGGGGAAGGAGAAAGGGTTTGGAGGGGGGGGGGGGGGGAATCTAACGAACATATATTTTCCAAAAATCACCGCCTGAGGACGGGCTTATGCTCATATCGTCACACAACCTGGAACCACCAGTTATATACCAGTGATACAATGATGCCACATATGCCGCGTGGTCATACATACGAAGTTCCCCTTTGTCTCCCTTATGGCCCCATTTACCATTGTACGCCCAATCGTCACATCTTGTTACAAGTCTTGAATTGTCTCCTTCCAATCGTATGAACGACTTGCAAGCCTGTGGCCTTACATCTGTCTGGCCACTAAAGTACTTGACTACAGTTTCCCCTGTACTGTTGTTTGCAGTGGTTATGTGTAAAGTGTAACCTTGTTGTTTACTGCAGTGAAATCGGATCTGAGTAAAAGACAGATGTGTTCGTAGTTGGTTCATGGCGCTGGTTGTGATCCCCATTCTGTTATTCTGGTAATTGGTGATTCCCTGATACTCTGTTTCGGCCGTCCAATCAGAAGGAGTGACAGAACTTTCCAGTACAAAGTTTGCCACTAATAGCCAACCACCTTAAAAACACAGACGATGACATCAATTATTGAGCTGCTTTTACAAAGCTAAGAAATCCTACTTCGCTTTTCTTGTTGCCTGACGTGTTTCTCAATTCTTCTGACCCATACTGCACTGCAAAATATCATGTTAAATCGTTTAGTTAGTTTAAGGGTCCCTACTGGAATATTGGGTGCGCGAAATCTGGTTAAGGTAAAACACTATTGTGTGCTTTCGGGGGGGGGGGGGTGTCGGGGTTAGTGTAGAACAGGAGCCTGCTGACAAACGCTTACCTCCGTCAGTTGTCATATCACAGAAGGCTGTGAAAGAGTTCCCATTGCGTTCTGGATCGACCCAGTACTCGCCGTCCCCTGTGGGTTCTTCACTGAGTAGAATGTGTTTACAGGAGAATCCGGGCCTTTGGCGTATGGAACCAATGAGAGCTAGGGACAAATTAATGAGAATTCGGTTACAACAGGAGTCATTGGGTAACTGACCAGTTACGATACAATATTCAATAGCTAGGACAGGGCAGAGTCTTCTGATAGCCGACTACTGAATACTAGTTCAGAGGGCATAAGTTACCAATTCTTAGAACACAACGTTTGGACTAATTATTATAAAAAAAGAACTAAAACTTTATAGTTTTGTCCACGGAGTGACTCGTTTCATGCAAGTAAACTGTGTAGCTGCTTCAGTCTTTGAAATCTGACACTGAATAGTGTTGTCCTTGAAGTAATTTTTTTTTTGTGAAGTGATCGAGCTACTGAAGACACTCGATACACCGCCGACCGATTAACTCAGTTGGTAGAGCACAGGACTACCGTGCGGGAGGTAGCGGGTTCAAACCCTGGCCGGTCCAACACTCAGGGTCTTAAATTAACTGAGGAGAAAGTGCTGCCTCTGAAATGACATCTGTAAATAGTTAGACTTTCTAGTCTTCTCGGATAAGGACAATAAACCGTAGGTCGCGTCTCACAACCCTTGTTTCGAGCGTTAGCCCTTCCGACGAAGGGCTAATGCTCGAAACGTCAGCACCTCTTTTTTACCTTACGGTGGTATAACTTACTCAATCAACTCGTTTGATTTACCCAATTTCCCGGTATTGTAGCTTGGCTTGTGGGTTGGGATTCAGGTAGGGATAACCTCACGTAGGACAACCTTTCCCCATTGGATAGAATTGTCCAAGAAAATATGTATGTATGTATGTATGTATATTTTCTTTGTGCTCACCCGCCGCATGTGCTGACGACAAAGCCACTTTTCTTCTTTATTTTTTCTTCCCGACCAAAAACGAGACAAATGCTGGTTGACCGAGTATTTCGTGGGAGAGGGAGGTACACCCTACTTTCGGCTTGCTCCACGTTGTTTACATTTCTTTGAAGTCTTAAAATTTTCATTTGCTATTGTATGCATTTCATTCCGAACTATTCATTTTCTCAAAACTCGTCTCGGCCCAGTGAAAACTTTAAAGTATTCATGTCGCTGTTTCTTGAAGGTCTGGATTAAATTCAACCTGATAGTCCTGTTGTTATTTTGTGTTTTTCATTAAGCGTTTTGTTTTGCGCTATTGATAACACCGTCCATCAACGTGTTTAACAAGAGAAAGATCGTCGCAGTAGCCGCACCCTCCCCCCGAAGGAAAAAATGGGAGACGTTCCCTCCTCCCGTTTTTTCCTTCGGGGGGAGGGTGCGGCTACACGTAGGCTATTCTGTGCGCAACTTAAGCAGTTGCGAAGATAACTGAAATCTGGTTATGAGCATAAAAGGTCTCTGACCAATTTTGTTAACTTGTTGTAAAATATTTTCCAACAAAATGAAGAACAAAAGAGAAAATGAACAAACATGGAAAAGTAAAGCAGTATAAAAGAGATGTTTTAGAACAGTACAAGTTATCCGTATCACTACTATGTAAGCGGGTTTATAAGTGGGTTTTTAGGTTATTTTCAAATTTGACAGGAAAACCCCTGTCCTTTTTAGCTTATAGTTTATTTTCAAATTTGGCAAGTGCTTAAGTGATATAAGTGGGGTTTTAGGTTTGGGGAGGGTTTGAATAGATTTGGCTAAGTTAGTGGGCTGATAGGTAGAGTGAGAGGAAGGTGACTCGACCTTGCGGTAAAGTAAGTTTTGGGGTTGAGGTTATTTTGAAATAAGTACTTTTTCTAGATTAAATTATAAGTGGGGTTTTTCCAGATCACAAAAAATTTGATTTAAAGGATAGGAAATATTCATAAGATTAGTTATGGACCGAAAGAAAAATTCTGAAGAAAAGCCAGGAAAAAATGGCAAAATAATAAGGAGTTTAATAATTGAAAGGTTAGAAAAAATTAACAAGAAAAAAAAAGGTAAATTTTTACCAAAAAATGAAGTTATTAAAAAAGTTGACAGGTTTTTCGAAAAATATCCAGCCAAATTTCGAAAACTTGTTAGGTTTTTCGAAAAATATCCAGATAAATTACAAAAAATATCAAGAAGAAGGAAATTAGCACCAACTTTTATAAAACCACAAAAACTAATTCCAGAAATATCAAGAAGAAGGAAATTAGCACCAACTTTTATAAAACCACAAAAACCAATTCTTGATGAGCCGGTACCTGAAATTAATATTCCAATTCTCAAACCAATAAATAAAAGGCTTGAGGATTTAATCAATGAAAATATTATAAAACTTACTAATAGTAAAAAATCTCAACCAAAAGAGAAAGGTAAAAATTTTTCTGATAGTGTGAGAGATGAATTGAAGGAAAAAACTAAAAAGAAAAGAACAATAGTACTTAAAATATTTTCACTAAATCCGTATGAAGAGGATCCTCTAATTCAAAATAATAGGGATAATATTATTAGAATTTGGCGGGATCTAAATAATGATTTGTCAGAAACAATTTATAATGAGTTGGAACCCCAAATAGAAATGGGTGTAAGAATTGTTTTTAGTTTTACCGCTTTGATTCAAAGAGGAAATGGAGAAATAGCTTATCATTTTCATACATTTAGAAGCGGAGGAACTTTTAATTCCCTTTCGGAAATAAAAAAATATATAAAGAGATGTGAGGGTGAGAGACTGAGTTTAGAAGGAGATGCTTGGATGAGAGCATATTTACCTCCAGAAAAGAAGATTAATAAACCAGGTGTTAATGAGGGTGGAGTTGAGTTTAGAGAAGTACAAATAAAAGTTATTAATACTAGACAGCCCTTAGTTGGGTGCGGAAGATTACCCGATGAATTACGAAAGAAAAGATGTATTTACTCTGTAGATGATAAAGATGATAATCTCTGTGTATGGCGGTGTTTGGCTATTCTAATGAATATTCTTGATGGTAAACGAAATCCTCAAAAAATTAAGAAAAATCCTGAAAAAGACATAGAGAAAAGAGCATTATATTTAGCTAGAACTTTTTATGGTAATAAAAAACTAAAAAAAGAAGATGTTAGATCAACAAAATTGGTTGATTTTGAGAAAATTTCAAAAACTTTTTCCATAAATATCCGGGTTTACGAGCAGAAAGATATAACAAATTTTAAAGTTTGGAAACTGGTGTTTGGGAAAAATAATTTCAAAGATGATTTAGAAACTTTAAATTTAGGTCTTTATAATAATCATGGGTTTTTCATTAAGGATCTAGATCTTCTTGCTCAAAACTGGGTATGTCAAGGATGTAAACAAAAATTTACCAGACACGATGATTTAAAAAGGCATTTTACCAATGAAACATGCACAGGAGGAAAGACAAAAATAGTATGCACGGGAGAAAAGATAAAACATATCATGAATGAATCTGACAAAGTTTTTTACGGGGGTAAAATAAATTTTAGTTATAAAGCATGTAGGTGGGTAGAGCACCAATCTAAAATTATAGGTAAACATATTCATCACGCGCTTTGCGGACATGGTGGCGAAAGGTGTTATAGGGATGAGGAGGAGAATGAGATTTTGTTTGACGGATACGAACCCGAGACAAAAACTGTTTTTGAGTTTTATGGATGTAAATGGCATGGGTGTCCTTGCTCAGCAACCGACAAGATTAAATATAATAAAACTATTGAAAGAGAGAATATGATAAAAAGATTAGGTTATAATGTAGTATCGGTTTGGGAGTGTGAAAATCCTGAATTACCTAATATCTGGTTCAAAAAGAAATTTAATCCATATCCCTATTTTATTGATTACGATTTTGAGGGATTATTACAAAAAGAAGATAAAAAGATTACTGATGATTTAGTTTTTACCCATACTCACATTCCAGTTAGTGTCGCAATAATAGATAATTTAACAAAAAAACCTGTTTTTCTTTACAATCAAAATCCTGATCTCCTCATAAAAGAATTCGTTGAAAAATTGGAGGAAATAAGAAAAATTATAGTCGAAAAGGTTAGAGAAGAATATCCGCTTCCTGATCAAGATTCTTTGCAAAAAAATGTCTTTCAAAAATATGAAGAATGGTGTAATCAAGTACCTGTTTTTGGGTTTAATAGTGGAAAATATGATATAAATTTGGTTAAAAGACATTTTATAAAACACATGACCGAAAAAACTAAGGATATTTTTATTGCAAAGAAACAGAATAGGTATATGTTTTTAACAACACCGAATTTCAAATTCTTGGATATAATGTCCTACCTTGCGCCTGGAGTTTCTTTTGATTCTTGGTGTAAAGCAAACAATTGTGAAGCCAAAAAACTTGTACTTCCTTATGAAAAATTGGATGGATATGATAAGCTTTCCTTAGTTGGACCCGTGAAACATGAAGATTTTTACTCTTCCTTGAAAAAGAAAAATATTTCTAAAGAAGAATATGAAGAATATTTGATAGAATTCGAAAAGAGGGGCTGTGTTACAATGTTAGACTGGTTGAAAGAGTATAATTTGAATGATGTTATTCCTTTTCTTGAAGCCCTTGAAAAAACAAGGAGTTTATATTATCCAGATGAAATTGATATATCAAAAGATGCAGTTTCCATTCCGGGGGTATCAATGAGGGCTGTTCTAAATAAATACCAAAAAATGAAGAAGAAAGGTGATCCTGAATTGTACGCACCAGGTCAATATTGCATTCATAGATGCAATAAAATTTGTAATGAAGAGTTTTGCAAAAAATGCTACAAAATAAGAAAAGATTGTAAAATATGCGACAAAAACAAGAGTTATAAATTATTGAAAACGGGTATGGTTGGAGGCCCTAGTATTATATTTGTGAGATATGCGGAGGCAGAAAAAACAATGATTCGCCCTCATAAATATAAATTTCCGGAAAATTGTGCGCGAATTGTTGGTTATGACGCAAATGGGTTATATCTATCCTGTTCTGGGCAAGAAATGCCATGCGGAAAAGAAGAATGCATTGAGGTTGAAAATCCATCGGATCCTAAATTTATTAAGATTATTTGCAAAGATATTCTTGCTGGTAATCTTTTCGGGTTTTGCCAAGTTGATATCCATGTCCCCGAGCATCTAAAAGAAAAGTTTGAAGAATTTTCACCTCTATTTATTGTAGATGAAGTTCCTGAATATTTAGTACCAGAGCATATGAAAGAATATCAATTAGCGACAGGTAGAAAACATCTAAAAGCCAATAAAAAATTGCTTGGTGTTTCCAAGGCAAAAAAGATATTTTTATATACACCTATGATAAAATGGTATCTTAGTCATGGCTTGGAGATTACCGCCATTCATAATATTTTAAAGTATGAATCAGGAAGGCCCTTTGGATTTTTTCCAAAAGAGGTGGCAGACGCAAGAAGAGATGGAGATATTGAGGTTTTATTGGAAAAACTAGGTAAAGCTTTTGATAAAAACAATATTGATGATGTGGTAAAAATTACCAATGAATTAAACCAATTTCCTGATATATTTAAAGTTATTGAAGAAAATAAAGATATCAAAGTACTGATTGAAAAACTAAAACCAAAGTACAAAGGTTGTAAAGAATTAGCCGACACGAATAAACTTAGGGGAAATTCTTTCTACGGAAAAATGATAGAAGATAAAGAAAAACATAATATCACAAGGTATACTCAGGATGAGGAAGAGGTTGAAAAAGCCCTAAGATCTGCTTTCTTTGAGGATCTTAATGAAATAAATGACACATATGAAATAATAAAACGAAAAAGATTAATAAAAATAGACAGACCCTATCAATGCGGAATCGCGGTTTATCAGTTAGCAAAATTAAGAATGCTGGAATTTTATTACGATTTTCTGGATAAATATTTTGATAGAAAGGATTTTGAGTTGATTCAAATGGATACAGATTCAATGTACATGGCAATCTCGTCAGAAAATTTGGATGATATTATAAAACCCGAAATGAGAGAAGAATACTTTAGTGGCGGGAAAGAAAAATTCTTATCGACTTCTAAATATCATGAAAGGACTCCGGGTTTGTTCAAAAAAGAGTTTTCAGGGATTAGAATGATTGCAATTTCTTCAAAATGTTATTACGCGGAGGATGAGAAAGGAAAGGCAAAGTATAGCGCTAAAGGCATAATTCATCGTCAAAACGAACTAAACTGGAATGGCTATTGGGCGGCTTTAAAAGGGGCAAATGATATGGCACAAAATACAGGTTTTAGAATCAATGATAACCAAATTGTGACATATACACAAATTAAAAAAGGATTGAATGCTTATTATGATAAAAGATGGGTTTATGAGGATGGAATTCACACAAAACCATTATATTAGAACAGAATTAGGAGGTAACTCTGTATCATACGGAATAACCTGTAATTCTTCACGCACAAAACCTCTTCTTGGGCCGTCCTCTAAAAAGTATAAAACAGGTTGATTAGGAGAAATTCTACTTCCAGAAATATAATAAACTTTTATGCTCCAAATAGGATCTGTGGCTCTTCTTCTTTCTCCGCCTTCAAGTTCACCGGGAGATAATAAATATCTAACCTTAACTTCAGTTGGTAGTCTAACCTCATCAAGCCCCACAACCCGTTTGTAATTTTTAGGTTTAATATCAACCTCTTTCATTTTTATAGCCTCATCAGGCTCTTTACCGGTTATTCTCATAAGTTTATTATTCAAGGTTTTTAGAATAGCTGGCAATCTTTTCACCCATACTCTTGATCGATCATCACTAATCATTTCTTGCGCATATTGATGACTAAATAATCTTTCTCCTAATATTCTATTTGCATTTTCCACAAATGCTTGTGCTCTATGATTACCGGCTTCACTTCTCTGTATTTTCACATTATGGTAATTCATGAGTTTACTAACTTCGCCCATAAATTCTTTCCCAGGATCAACCATTAATGTTTTTGGGTATTTCAATCTTCTAGAATATATTTTCTTAAAAGCTTCTGATATCTCTCGACTTTCTTTTGAGGTTAATGGCTCAGCATCTTTATATCTCGAGGCGATATCAACCACAACTAACGCATATTTATATGTTTTTCTTCTAACTTTATCATGCGGTAAAAATAATAAATCTGCTTGGTGAATCTGATTTGGTTTATCTACAGTCCAATGGGGTCTAGGTATATATTTAGGAGCAGGTAGATAGATTTGCCATATTGCCTGTTTCTGTAACCATTGTTTTGCCTCATTTTCACTTACTTTGGATTTCTCAGCTAATTTAGGAATTGCAGAATATCCTTTCCAATATCCCTCAGCTGAATAATATATTTTTGAGAGTATATTTTCGTTGTTCATTTAAAAATAAACAAGTATCTTATAAATCAAATGGTGTCGGAGGAAGAAAAAATAAAATTTACCGAATACCAAATCAACATTATGAAAAAAATTATTAGAAAAAAAATTTTATATATGCAAGATGGCGACCAAATTTTTAATGTTTTAATTTTAATTCCTGAGGCGAGAGAAGGTTTATTAAAACATATCGACAGGTTAGAAAATAGAACAACACAGGTTTAAAGGTTAATTAAAGTATCTTATAAATTACAATGACGTCTGAAAAAATTAACCCAAACAGAATTCCCAAGGAACCCTTTGGTTTAAAAGCAGAATCAACATTGAATCGAATTACTCTAAATCCGTCCACAGCCAGCCCCGGAGAAACATTATATATAAATATTCCAAAACTCGCAGAGAATTTGGTGATTGTGCCGGGAAGTGTATCTCTTCTTTTTGATTTGGATGTCGAGGGTCATGCGAATAACACAGTTGTGAATAATTTGGGCTGCAATCTTGTAACTAGACTAAAAGTTCTTTTTGGAGGAGAAACATTGCAAGATACTCAAAGATATGATTTATTTCAAACCTATCATGATTTATTCTTAACCGAAGAAGAGCGCGAAGATAGATTAAAAAAAGGTATTTCTTCGCTAAATATCAGAAAACTTAGAACAAAAGCCGGAGATGCGAAAACACAAGATGTAAAAGAAGTTGCTCTCGCTAATGTTCACGGTTCAAAGTACAGAATACCAATAAATCATCCTATTCTAAATGACCATGGAGTTTTTTACCCAAAAGCGTTGGAAAATCATCTTATATTTGAGATTACACTTGCACCGGTCACTAATATTCTTATTTATTCTGATACAACTAAAGCGCCCTCATATTCAATCAAAAACTTAGAGTTAGAATATTCTTCAATTTCTAGCGAATATTTAGCTCGTGAGGCTCAAGCAGCTTATCAAGTTGGTAAAGGATTCTTTTATGAAAATATTACCCTTCACAAAACTTTTACATTTTCCATTGGCGGCGACGGTGTTATTAATCAGCATATTAATTTACCAAGAAGATCAATGACAGGAATATTGTTTTTGTTTTTAATTCCTCAAGCTGCAGGAGCAAGGGATTCTGAAAATTTTTATAATCCGGGGATATCTTCCGTTGAAATTGATGTTGATGGCGTGCCAAATAGAATATACTCTAGAGGAATGATTCCTTCCGATCTTTGGGAATCCGTGAAAAAAAGATTTCACCGGCATGATGGTTTACAAATTTCATTGAAAGAAAAAGAATTTTACGCGGATAAGTTTGCTCTTTGGGTTGATACTAGAACTCATCCAGATAATGGTATTCATGGAGGTGGACTTGCTCTAAATAATACGCATGACGGTGTAAAAGTAGAAATTAAAAGGAAACAAGGAGGATCTGGAACCGTAACTTGCCATATGTTCGTCGTAGCGGATGCAATGATGGAGATTATGAATTCAAGTTTGAGATCAATTAAGTACTAAATTTAAAAAACATAATGTTATGATACAAAAAAATCATGGAAGATTTACGAGATAAAATACCATTCCATTGTATTATAACAGGACCCACAAATTGCGGAAAAACAAAGTACTTAATTGAACAGCTCCGAGGTCCTTTCCGGAAAGTTTTTGAATATATTGTTTTAATTTGTCCGACTTATTCTAAAAATAAAACTTATCATAATTTTGCCCTAGGGGATAAACATTTCTATGTATTATCTCCAGATGCTAGTAACATTGACGAGATTAATGAATTGTTAAATGATTGTCAAATTTTATTCTCTGGTACGAATACATTAATAATTCTAGATGATTGCGCTGTTTCCTCCGATCTGAAGAAAAGATCCAATAAATTTATAGATTTAGCATTTTCCGGAAGGCATCATGGTTTATCAATGTGGGTTTTAACTCAGCAATTAACTTCAATTGCAAAACCATTCCGAGAAAATGTAGCCTGCGTTGTTACTTTTCATAATCCATCGCAGAAAGGTATGAAAATGTTTTTCGAGGATTATGGCGGAGATTTGGATTATGAATTGGGTAAAAAGTTTGTTCAACTCCTGAAAACTGAAAAATATTCTAGGTTGTGTTTGAGTTTGCGATATCCATTTAATTGCTATTTAGAGATACCAGAAGTGATTTAACAAAAGATGGCTAATATTGATGATTACATTGAAGAAGACCAACCAAAGGCAGTACCGGAAAAAAGTGAGGATCTTGAAATAAAACAAGAATCACTTGCCATTCTCGCCGCCTTGGGAACAACAAAAGAATATTTGGGGATTGAAATGAATCTGGGTGATATAAAGAAATTATCTGCAAAAGATGTTGAAAAGTATTTTAATCGTTATCAAGCAGTAATGGGAAAGAAAATTAATGGGGGATTAGTAGATTCATCCCTTCAATTAGTTTCAAAACTTATTTCTTATTTAGTTCCGGTTGATGATATAGAATCTCTTTGCAATGATTTGAAGAATGATGATTTGGTAAATCGTGAATTATCAAACGTTGTTGGGTTATTAGCATTGAAAGCAGGAAGATTGGCAGCACTTGCTAGCGGACTATTTCAAGTAGCTAAACACATAAAATTCAACAAAAACCAACAATTTTCAAGAGAAGAACCAGTAAATGGCAGCACAACTGATCGGCGCTTAAGCGCCTCCCCAGCAGAGCTGGATCAAGAAACTAAGCAATCTGCTGAAGGCGTTGATACAGTATATTAAATAGATCTAAAAACTTATTTTCTGCATCCAAATAACAATGTCCGAACAAAATGAACAAATTGAGCAAATTACTGCTGATCCAGAACCTGAAAATAAAGATACTAAAAAGAAGGAAAAAGATCCTAAAAAAGTAGCAGCTGGTAAGAAATTAGCTGAATATAATAAAAAAGCAAAAGAAGCATTATCTAGGGAGATGAAACGAGAGCAAAAAATAAAAAAGGAAGAGGACGGGGCAAATGAAAATACATTTAGTGAAGCGAAATCGTGGATTCCAGAGTTATCTTTTACTACTGTTTTATCTGTTGTCGGATTATGTTTTACAGCATTTGATCTTTTTATGAGATATAAGGAAAAAGCTAGGGTTGAATCCAGCTCCGCCGGGGAGGGCTTCGCCCGATATTCAAATAGGATAGCTGATTTATCACAAGTACCACAAATACCCCAACCTTCAAAAATTCCATTATCCTCAAAATCTTTAGGAATGGAATAAAGTCATTTAAAAGTTTCTCAATGATACAGTAAAAATTATGTCAACTGAAAACAAACTTGTGAAAACTGTAACTGATTCAGCTGTACTTATCGGATTGGGGGCTGGGGTTGGTTATGTGGCTAAAAAGGTAATGAAAGAATCATTTTTGAGTGACCCATCCTCAAGTATTACAAATTATGCAAAATGGGTTGCGGTATTATCCGGAAGCATGTATCTAAAAACCTATTTAGAGGATCAGAAGATTTTACCAAAATAAAATGGCATTATTATCATTAGGAATGATGGGGATAGGGGCAATATTGAATGCTACAGCATTTACCGGAGGAAATATTCTTGCAAAATATTTATCTGGACGAAAAGTGGATACGGAAAAAATACGACACGATAAAGCAATGGAAAAATATCAAAGAGATTACGAAGCATATCAGGAAAAAAGACAAAAAATGCTTGATTGGAAAATGAAGAAAAAAGATGAAAAATTTCAAGCTTCAAAAAATATTTCGACTACAAATCAGGCTTTTGAATTGTACGGACAAATGACAGAACCAAAATTCTCTGATTATTACAAACCAAACGATGATCAAAAGACAGGAGAAATGGTATATGTCGGAGCCGGAATGTTGGGTTTAGGTTACGCGGTAAGTAAAATATTATAATGTTATGTAACCATTAATTGGGTTATATAACACAAGGTATTATGATTAGTTGGACACCAAATTAAAACTCCATTTACTGGCGCCGGGTACATATTCATCCATAGGGGGAGGGGTGATTGCGGAACAAGTATTTTCATTTTCATAGTCATAACCAATATGAGAAGAAGCAGAAGCCCCGTAAGAAATAATTACTTCAGGATTATATTTTCTGCGTGGTGCTAATCTTTTAATTTCTTGCTTCGTTTCGACAAGAGCATCATGAAGTTTTACTTGCAATGAAATACACGAACCAATAAATATTGATTCAATTTTGATTGAACACTCCGCATGACAATATTTATTGATTAAATCTTTGTGGTTTATTATATCATTACAATCCTCACTTCTAATATCATAAAATTGTGTGTTTGAAACTAATTTTGGATATAATATTGGTCCTCTATCAGGAACTTTTTGCATGTAAGGTTTGTTTTTACCATCCTCAATTTTTTCCATTTTCCAATAGAGGGGGTTTAACCCTCCTTTATTTTTTGTGAGATCAGATCTTATCAACTCAAATCTATCAATTTCTTCTTTATTTTCTAAAATATGATCAATACAACAATCTACTATTTCGTTAAATTTTTCAATCCATTTTTTCTCTTCATTAGTGGGTCTATTTCCGCTCCATAAACATAAAGGAAAAGAATAGGTTGAAAAACTTTCAGAAATTCCAAATGAAAAACAACGGTTGGTTTGAATAACTAAATCTCCTTTGGTTCCATTTTTATTTTTTGTAGAAATTTTAATTCTCCTAAATTCAACCTTGGGCTTGCTGCCTGGAACTTCACCCAAAATTGGTTTAGAAAAGATCATACTTTCTTTTGGGTCGTAATTATTAATATCATCTATTAGTTGGGTATTTTCGCTTATCATTTTATTTCTTTTTATTTACCCCCTTATCTTTTAAATCAATTTTACTTTTATTTCCGCCTCTAGGTAATCTAAAGATTTCTTACTGATGAGTAAAAAAATCATGGCAGAAAATATACCAATGGAAGATTTACCAAGAGATAATGATGATGCTGGTGATAATG
The DNA here is from genome assembly GCA_949710005.1 of Ricordea florida. Classification (NCBI taxonomy): domain Eukaryota; kingdom Metazoa; phylum Cnidaria; class Anthozoa; order Corallimorpharia; family Ricordeidae; genus Ricordea; species Ricordea florida. The sequence continues at coordinate 688,500 of OX453285.1, forward strand.
ATAATGATGATGCCGGGGATTGGGATGATTACGAAACCACAAACATATCGACTAGGCATTTTTCAAATCCCGGTTATGATGCGGAAGATGCGGTGGCAGAAACCGCACTTGATGGAGTAGATGAGAAAACCAGATTATTAGGAAGCGCAGAAGAAGTTATAAAAAAAGTGCGGTTAAGGGCAAAATTTAAACAATTTCTTTCATTTTTTCAGCGTACTACTACTGGTATAGAATTACCAGCAGTTGAAGGCCCGTCTGGAGGAACATATGTTTATATGGGTAATGAGGATGAATTTAGAAGATATGATAAAAAAACAGGAAAAATAATGGAAAAACTTAAACCCGGAAAATTAAAAGATGCTTTAGGGCCAACTAGATCAGAAATAGCAGAACAACTAGAAACAGAAATTGCGAACAAAAAAGAAAAACAAAATGAAAGGCTTGAAAGAAAAAAGATTCTTGATGATAAAACGAATAAAACTACAGAAGAATCTTCAGAACTTGAAAATTTAAATACGGAAATTACAGAGAACGAAGAAGATATTGCAAACGATGTTGCAGAAAGAGAAAGAATACAAGAAGGAATGTCTTTGAGAGAGCGAATTAAGGCGATTTTCAAAAAGTATGGCTTTACAGTTTTTGCTGTTCTAAGCGCAGTTGGTTTAGTAATTGGAGTTATAGTTTCTAATCTTTCAAAGGGTTTATCTGCTTTAGGAAGGGGAGTTGGAAATGGTTTGAAAACTCTTGGGAAAAAACTAGGTGAAATATTGCCAGGAATGATCGGAGCAATAGTTAGCTTTCTTTTCAAAACGGCTGGTGAAGTTATTGGTTTTTTGGGGAAGAATGCTTGGCTTTTAATAATGGCTGTAGTTCTATATTTTATGGAACAAATGAAGAGGCCCTCCGGGCCGCGAAGCAAGAGAAAGTAACAAGTTTCAGCGAAGCTGGGGTGGCAAAGCCAATCTAAAGATATCATACCGTTCAGTAAAAACAATATGGGTGAATACAATGGAATTTATCCTCAATTACCTAATAATAATTTCCAAACAGAAAGCGGAGATAGTACAATTAATTTCAGATTACAAAAGTCAAGTGAAGTATTGCAAAATCTCGAGAAGGAAATTAAACATTACGAAGAAGTGAGGAAAAAATATAATAGAGCAAGAGGAATATGCACAAAAATTAGTGTTTCTGGCGGATTTATTTCAGTTCTTCTATCAGCAAGCGGATTAGGAACTTCTCTCACGGGTTTCGGTGCTGTGGTGGGTGTGCCTTTGGGTGTGGTTGGTGGTGTTTTTGGTGTTTTCTCAATTGTATTTGGTTTTGCTTCTAAAAATCTTTCCTCAAAAGTTAGTAAACACGAACAAACCGTTGCAATTGCAAAATCAAAATTAAACACCATTAGTGATTTAGTCTCAAAAGCTTTGAAAGATAATGTTATATCCGATCAAGAATTTTCCATAATTTTAGCAGAATTGGAAAAGTTTCAAAAACTGAAACAAGAAATACGTCAAAAATTCAGAAAAGATTCAGAAAAAAACTTCGACATGAGTATAATAAGGAAGAAAGTTCGAGAAGATCTATTAAAAGAACTTACCGGAGGGAAAGGACATTAAAACTTGTATATGAGAAAACTGAAGTTGGTTGTAATTGTTTTGCAGGGGTTAATTGAATTTACATCTTATTCTTAAAAGATCTAAAGATCAGAAAAATTGGAAAACAAAGAATAAGATGTTATTGGAAGATTTCAAAACTAGGTATCCAAAAGCTAACTTGGAAAAATTTACATTTGTTAATGATTCATTCGGGGGATATATTGAATGGAAAGTCAATGGGACAACAATTATGTCAAATGACGATCCTTCTGGAAAAACTTGGACTGCAAATCTTTCAAATAATTTGAAAACATTATTATGGGAAGATTTGGGGGTTGAAAATAAAGTAAAAGTAAGTTCATTTCCAAAAAGTTTAACATTTACAAAACAAACATATCCAATACCTGGGGTTAAATTTAATGAGTTTGCTAATAATGTGACAATGATGTTAACTAATTTGAATATATATGTTTCAGAAAAAGATCATTTCACTTCGGCAATGAAAAATGTTTTTAAACATCAGACTGTAGAACTTAATAGCGGAAAAGAAGCTAGAGCTTGGTTGAGTAAACCAAATATTAAGCACTGGCCTCAGCAATTAAACATGGCGGTTTGGTGCGCAACATCTGGATGCGGTGTAAGTTTAAGTGATATTTTTAGTTACCCGAAAGTTATTAGAAGTTTTTTTGTTTTTCACATATACTTTACAATAAGAAGAATAATACAGGAATTAAAAGTGCCATTACCCGATGAAGAAACTTTTTCTGTAAAAAATAATTCATACGATAAAAATGCTTATAATAGATTGTGCGCAGAATTTGGGTTAAGCAATAATCAAGATTTTAAGGGGTGGAATAAACCCTTAGCTGATTTTAGATTCAAGGGCGGAGCAAACCATGGAGTTGGAGATGTATTCATAGATTATGGAAAAGGATATATCCCTCCTGGAGGAGTTAGTTCACAAGCAATAGGCGGCGGAAAACAAAATGTTAGAATTGTACGGAACTACGATCCTGATGCAAATATTTGGCCAAGCAATTCAGCTAAATTTTCAGATTATGGCGGAAAGGAAATAGATGGAAATTTAATATCTATGCTTCGAAATGATCATTTTGTAGATTTTCAATATGCATGGTTTATACCAGAATCTGGTTATGGATTAACTAAAGCTGGATTGGGTAGAATAAATAGATCAGTTGAGGCTTTTGTTTATTGTATATTAGGGGCTCAAGTTAATACCAGAAATTCTATTGTGGGTAATGGAGGCGGAGCAATCGAAACGCAAAATGAATTCAAAGCATTATTTGAAAGTTCTGTTAAAGTAAATGATATTTCTAAATCTGTTCAAAATTACCAAAAATCTGTGCAGGAAACCAAATTAAGGCTTGATTTAGCGGTAGCTCCTGGTGTTTGGTTGATTCCAAGCAATTTAATTATAAATACAGAAAGTGTAGTTGGCTACAATAATAATCTGAAAATAGCAACAGAATATATGAAATTTGGGGTAAATAATTCAGTAAATGTCGAAACAAAAACTGTTGGAATACCAAATAGTTTAGGAACATCAAAAGTTTTATTAAATACCAATCCTCAACCAATAAAACCTAAATTAAGTGAAAACGATAAATCGGGCAATGAGGAACAAGAAGTTAGTGATATAGAAACATCTTCTCATCAAAATAATCTTATCGTTTTAATTCTTGGTGGAGGATTATTATCTTGGTTTTTATTTCGCTAATGTTTTGATTACGTGAAAAATCTAAAGATGAATCAAAACATAATATTTTAAGCTAAAAACCCAATACATTTATATTCCCCTTCCTCAAATCTAATTTCTTTTATTTCCGCTTTAATTTTATCTCCCATTCCAATTATGTTATTATTATTTTCATATCTATTATGAACAGGATCAAAAGTATAATCCTTTATATAAATATCAGGGATTAAAATTTTAACTTTCTCAGAAACACTAACTAAAATACCTAACTCAAAAATCACACAAACCAATCCATGAATTTTTTGTTTAATTTTTGGTTTGTACGTTTTCACCTCAATTTCTAGAAAAAAAGTAGTATCTTCATTATGTAAAATTTTTAATATCTGATTCACTGAAATAATACAACCATACTCTTTATCAATTTCCCCAATCGTTTTCTTTTGAATTGTTCTTAAGAGATGGCTCATAATATTTTTATCAAGGTATTTAGGGTGAAGATATATTCTCCTTTTAATTATATTAGTTTCCATTTTCCTGGTCTAAAAACTAATATAATTTTATCAAAAATATGTTCAGCATTACGATGTTCAATTCAGAAACTAGAGTTTATTTAGAACCACCATTAAAATATGTTCGTGAATTACAACTACTAGATTGTAATGTAAAAAACCCAAGATTAATTAACTTCAGAAAATCAGAGCAAATAACTGACCTTAATGATAATAAGTTAGTAGTAGTAAATCCTGGAATATATTCACTCAATGATTTGAAAATACTAATTAGTATAAATGAAAAGGGTAAAAATATAGTAATATTTAACGGAGATAACATTAACTATATAATTAATAATAAATCATTTGACATTAAAATTAGTGATGGTTTACAAAAATATTTAGGTTTACCTCAAATTTTGAAGAAAAATATAATATATGAAATTAATGTAAATATAAAGGAGCCCTTGAGATTAATGTGCAGTATAGTTGATAATAGAATGTCATATATTACTAGTGGAGGAAATGAAAGTGATATAAAATTAATGCCATCTAATTTATTAGCAAATATTCCTTCTCAAGATTACCCTACAATTCCAGTTAGAAAATATGATAACTTGATTAACTATTTTGACTTAACAATATTAGACTCTGAATGGAAAAAGTTTGATTTAAGGGGTTCTTCAATAACTTTTAGTTTAAGATTTAGATAAATTTTGTTATGTAACCATTTATTGGGTTATATAACATTAATCTTGTTCACAAAATACTTCTTCTTCCAAAAACCTTATCTCTTCAAAATCAAGACACCAATCAAAATATCTAGATGGATGCCATGTTACAACCATTAATTCATCACGCAAATCTTTATAGAATTTCTCTTTGTGATTTAATTTAAGATAATCATAATCCCTTGTAAAATAAATATCACCAATTATATATTTATTATCAAAATCTTTAATACTAACTGCTCTTTTCTCACCTATTAAAAATTTTTCCATAAGATCATTAGCATTTAGACCATTAACACCAAAATTTAAATTTTTAAAAAATAATGGTGTTTGATTTCCCCAACCATTGATTCTATCATTCTTCCACCAAAAATGAAAACCTAAAATTATTTTCCCTATTAAACATTCTCTATCCTCTGCTAGTCTTTTTGTTATATCATCTTTGATTGAATTAATAAACGCACAAGAATCCAATTTATTAGTATTAAAATACTTAGATCTTCTAAATTCGATATCATTCACATGAAAAATATTTGTCATTTTTTTATATATTAATTCAATCACAATTCTTTTAAATCAATTTTTTAGCTATACGGCAATCCTTGCAATAAGTTTTTTGTTTTTCATGTTCGCATATTTGTGATCCTCTGCATTCTTTGCATTGTTGTTTTTGATTATTATGTTCGCATATTTGAGATCCTCTGCATTCCTTGCACCTATATTTATATTTATTATGAACGCAATTATACCCATTACATTCACTACAAAATTTTTTTATTTTCCCATGATCGCAAAAAATTCTGTTAATGTGTAAAACTTTTTCAATTAAATCATCAATTTTCTCCTCTTCAAATTTTGAAATTTCAGCAATTAGTTCTTGTTTACTCATTTTTGCTCTTCCTTTAATTTCAAGATCTTTAGCAATTATTTTTAGTTCATAAGTATATAAATCTCTTAACTTATCCATAACTAATCTTATGAATATTTCCTATCCTTTAAATCAAATTTTTTGTGATCTGGAAAAACCCCACTTATAATTTAATCTAGAAAAAGTACTTATTTCAAAATAACCTCAACCCCAAAACTTACTTTACCGCAAGGTCGAGTCACCTTCCTCTCACTCTACCTATCAGCCCACTAACTTAGCCAAATCTATTCAAACCCTCCCCAAACCTAAAACCCCACTTATATCACTTAAGCACTTGCCAAATTTGAAAATAAACTATAAGCTAAAAAGGACAGGGGTTTTCCTGTCAAATTTGAAAATAACCTAAAAACCCACTTATAAACCCGCTTACATAGTAGTGTATCCATAGTAAAATGGAAAATGGGAAAAAGAGTTGCTAATTATTTAACTGTAATTAATTTTTAATTATTTAACTGCAAGCTCAAAATGAAACAAGAGGCTTCAAAAGCCTTCACTGGATTGTCTTTGTGAACCCTTATCACGCAAACGGCTCAATTTTTTGAAACTGTTTTGTCAATCCATTTTAGTTTGCAGTTCAGTTGTGTTCAATAAGAGAAGTGTACAAGGAGTTAATCAAAGGCTCCTATGAACAAACTCATGAATGCATTCGGTGACACATGAGGAGAATTTTAGATTTCAGAACTCATTCAAATAATTTAATCAAGCCTGTAGGGCTCTGCCATCTCGTGTTCCATTTACCAATTTAAAAAAATAGGCAGCCAAAGCCTGCATACAGCTTCACATTCTATATAGACAAGGGTATCTTTGAAAAAAAGAAAAGAAAATCGATTCAGTTTAAAAGAAGAACGAAAAGAGAAAGTTACGAATACCCCCACTGGGAATTGAACTCGGGCCATCTGCTCCACAGTCGGGAATGCTACCCATTATACCATCCAGAATCACCTGGTTACCAAGGGTACATCTTTTATTTTATATGTTGTAGATCTTTCGCTCGTACACTCTACTGAGTGAAGCTGTAAAAATTATATCTCATCTTTCAACGTTCATGAAAGGTAGTCCGTCATTCCCGAAGCTTTATCTGGAAACCGATATTTAAAATGGAGATGCCGTTCTAGAATTGACAAATTTGTGGTAAACATTGACGAACGTGTTTTATTTTATGGGGAAAGTGAAACCTGAAACGTGACACGACAGCACAAACCCAGCCGTGAATACTTGGCATCTTCCCTTCCTCTGACCCGTTTTGGAGGTTCAACATTTTATTTGAAAGCGTGAAGTTCACCAGAAATAGATAAGTTCCTTAAATTGGTGGGTATGTGCCGGTTTCGGTGTTGTCGCAAATAATGATTTTGAAATTCAATGAAGCTGCATACCACCGGACTCTTTTTGCTCCAGTTGATTATAGATCGGGTTTTGTAGTTTTTGTACAGTATAGAGGATCCAACGCTATAAATATAAATGAACACTTAATGAGAATGCTTCCCCCGATGTTTTCGATTTGATCGCTTTTAGAAGTCAAGTTAAGACGAAGTATCGTATTTTGACGTGCGTAACCAGCTTGTTATCTCGGATTCAAAATAATCCCGTGATGTCACGGCGAGCCACACTCTTGCTTTCCAAACTTCACGCGTGGATCGACTCATGAACTCGATGGACGTGGTCTGCTAAGCGTGAACCAATTCTTAAAAATAAGCTCTACATTTCCAACAGAAAAGATGTGAATCCTGTCACCGAGGGAATCACTAACACAACAGACCTCAACGTTTAAAGAAGAAAACACTTTCTAGCACGTAAACACATCCAGGAATAGCAAACATAGACACTAATAAAGTCATTTAGTGAATAAATCGAGTTAACAGCTCGAAAAGAGAGCAGCTCTGCACAAGAAAAACACTTAGGCGAATGGAGTCCACATGAAACTTTTCACGCTCTCTTCACCGTCGTGCTTACTTCAATCAGGTTGTTATGGCGATGTTCTTGCCGAGCCAATCACACAACGGCGGCGTCTTTGCTAACCCTTATATAGGCAATATTGCGCAAGAATTGCAATTTCTCACGTAGGGAAAAAAAAAAAAATATAGCAACCCCATTTTAATACTGGATTGCCATAGCAACAATCCAGTAATTAGACATGCTGTTGGCAAACGAGCTAATTGCCAAGTTTTGCAGCAGGAATTCAAGGATTAATCAACTTAAATTTTAGTAGACTAAACCAAATTACGACCGAATATCATCAAGTATGCTTTAATCTGATTGTACTGCTTGTCATGAAAAACTGATTCACTGAACTGACCGATAGCAAGTAGCAAAAATGCCCTCGTTTTGATCAGACCAATTTACTTTATTCGTTTAAAGTCAATAAAAACTGGCGTAAGATGGACGTTATTAGGCTAGATGGTAATGAAAATGGATTTATATACCGCACATATCCACTTATTCTTCATGGCGGTTTTACTACTAACAATTCTCATGAAATTACAATTCAGATGAAATTACATACACAAAGGCCAGACCACAACATCGGGATCTACGTCCCCTACTCCTCACGAACAGTGTGAGGGTTCTTCAAGTTAACGTCCCACAAAGTTATACGAACAAGGGATGTGAGCTGAAGGGATCTACGGTTTACTCGTCCTTATCCGTTCTTGTTTTCCATGAGTTGTATTACGTGAACTCGGCTCTAACCACTTCGCCGGGTCAGGGACGGCGGAGCGTAATTTGAAGTGGGGGGGCGGAAAACGAGCGCCGGAGGCGCGAGTTGGTATGGGGGTGTGGGGGCATCCCCCCCCCCTAAAATTTTGAAATCTAGAGTCTCGGAAATCGTATCTACAACATTCTTTGCGACATACTTCTTCAAATAATTAGCCTGGATAAAGCGTAAAATGAAAGGTACTTTTAATGCTTACAGCAATATTTTGAAATTTATTTCTCAGCCTTTGGGTCTCCAACGCTAACCTGCGGTTTTTGGACACAAGCTTCCCGTCTGTGGGAAGGAAGCATACGCTGAGAAAATGTTAAAAATATTTAAACGCGAAAAGTTTCTGAGTTGTAGCTTAAACAAAATAAAATGTCCTCCTCCTCAAAAGTGGGGGGGGGGGCTAAGGCTCCCTCAGCCCCCCCGGCTCCGCCGTCCCTGCGGGTGCAAAAAAATTGCAACTCGGAGCCAAATGATTTAAATTCTTTATGTTAACTTCATCCGTAGAAAAATATGCAAGCACAGACAGATGGATTAAGTAGGAGACGCTATCTCTTTGGCCGATAAATGGTCTTATCCAAACATAAAACCAGCGAATTTTGTCCCTAAATGGTTTGGCTTTGTCAAGCGCTTTTATGCAGACTGTTTTTTTCCATTACATCCTGCGTTTTTGAAAGTTTCAAAAGTTTTCACAGAACACATATTCTCCGTTATGACTCACCTCGTTGCGGATTGTCTGCATACACGAAGCTGTCTTGTTGTTTTACGCGATCAGGACGGCTAGAGATTCTTTCACTGTTGAAGTAACACATGTTATCACCCAAATTGTAGTTTAAACTCTGACAGGCAGGTTCTGTGTTGCAGGCGATATAACATGTAGCCAGGCGATCTGCAAAGAATGATCTGTACTCGTGTCCAATTAAAGCGAAACCGTACTGTGTGCTGGAACCTGGGCACTGCTGACTTGTGACTGGTAAGGCAAAAATGGCGACCGAAAAACATGCCAGTAACGTTTTCATCTCACCTTTTGCAAAATGATTACTTTTTGAATGAACTGGAAATAAATCGTTTTGTCCTCCACTCTCTCACAAACGTAATATGCATAGCACATCAAATAATATTCCAGCTAGCGTCACATTAAAACTTATAAATCATTGAATAATAACTTCTTGGTAGCCAATAAAATCACTCAACAGTTTTGCTGTTTCATTTCTTTTCACCTTGTTATGGAATACATCAACGCCATAACTTTTGTCGTTCAACGGAGATCACCTGAAGAATTTTATCTTAGAGACCAGTCATTATTTATGTAAAGTGGGGGAGGGAAAAAGTAGGGGGAGGTCAAGGCAATTTCAGATTGGCCAGAGGAGGGGGGCTAAGCTTTTTTGTAAAGAAGTTTAGAGGGGGTGACGGAAATAGTTCAAGACATAAAATTACATGTCAATCACTATAGTGGCAGCGAGCGTTACAAACACGCGATTATTGTAAAGTAAGTTAGTCAGAACTTTCATCGAGAGCGAGCACGCGAACATTGTGAATCGAAAAACTATCGAATATGATTAAATATTATGTTAATGGAAATGACTTCATTCCTGACAGGGGGTCAGCAGTTTGAGGAACATTTTAAGAGTGGTTCATTGCCCAAGGTGGGTAAGACAGAGTGCAAACAATATATGTGAAACAGTCATGCTAAATTGTATCTTTCATCTCACATAAATACTGCTTGCACTCTGTATTCATTGTGATCTCAAATTTAGTTAATAAAGATGCCAGACCCATCTGCTTTAACGGTTAGTTTGACTGACTGATTTTCTTTTGACAAAATAACCCAAGAAGTAATTAAACATGATATAACAACAAGAAAGTAGTCCTTTTCCTTTGAGGTGACAGGGGGGTTATCACGTAAATATTGAATAATTGAATACATGGCCTGGGATCTTTCCAGCATATTTTTCCCAGACCCCCCTCTACATAAAAAATGACTGGTCCCTCATTTGCAACCTTGTTCCCAGGATCCTCTCCTTTCCTTCACCTGGAGCGACGGGAGAGGACACTGGGAACGAGGTTACCCTATTTGATCACAGTTCTGTACTGTGGTACTGTTTGTTTTACAATACAGTGTGGTTCTAACTTTTGCATCAGTGGATCAAACCATGCAGTGTGACCACTATCGGGAAAGCTAATGAATAGTACTAGTACTGTAATGACATTGATTGATCATCGCAGTTATGTACACAACTTAAGCAGCTGTGAAATTAAAGCCTGAAAAAAATCCAGGCCTGCTTAAGTTGTGTACATAACTGCGATGATCAATTAATGTCATTACATGTTAATCCGCAGTTCAAATATATGGTCTTTCACTGATATACGTTCACTTGCAGTACAATACTGTACTTTGGTACCTCTTTGTATTACTTTACAATGTGGTCCTGATTTTTTCATCTCTGACCATCTGTGGATCAAACCATGCAGTGTGACCATTCTTTGTAAAGCTACTGACCAGTACTGTACTGTGGTACTGTTTGTTTTACTATACAGTGTGGTTCAAACTTTTTCATCTGTGGATCAAACCATGCAGTGTGACCATCCTCGGTCAAATCGCTCGGTGTGTTGATCGACGAAAACCTAACTTGGCAAACCCATATTTATAAATTGTCTAAAAAGATTGCATCTGGGATTGGTGCCATAAAACGAGTTAGGCCTTTTGTTCCACCAGCTACACTGCTTTATATATACAGTGCTCTAATTCAACCTCATTTTGACTACTGCAATCTTGTCTGGGGTAGTTACGGTAAAACTTTGTCGGATAGGCTACAAAAGCTTCAGAACCGCGCTGCTCGCGTGTTAACTTTTTCTAGTTATGATACTGATGCCAAAGGTCTAATACGACAACTGGGTTGGAAAGATTTGTGTACCCAGCGTCAAATTCAGAAAGCCTTAATGGTATATAAATCTTTAAATGGCTTGGTTCCTGAATACCTATCGTCCAAATTTCTAAAACGTAGTGGAATGCGCTATTCTTTAAGGGATTCCGAAAACAAACTGGTTGTACCTCATCCACGAACTAACTATATGAAAAACAGCTTTAGTTACAGTGGTGCAATTCTCTGGAACAGCCTACCCTGCAATCTCAGGATGATAAAATCATTTAATCAATTTAAAAGTAAAGTTAGACACGGCATTCATGGAAAACAGGATTAGCTAAATATTTAATTAGGAATTTTTGCTTCAAATTTTTATTAATTAGTATTTACAATGGACTGTTTATTAATAGTTTATTAGTATAAATTTTTAAATATTAAATACTAGTATTACCTGATGATTTTTACTGCGATTTTCATAATTCTGCGAACTCCCGCGTTCAATTTCCAACCGCCAACTGGCGTCTTTGCTTCAGTCAATCAAACTTCGGATGTCGCTCGAATGGCAGTCGAACAGTTTCCGAAGCACTGACTCCGCCCAGCTGGATCAACACACGTGTGACGGCGAAGATGGCGGATTCTCTTGATGTCAGTTCTAGTTTGGCCGATTCAGAGTCTTTTGATGATGTAGCGATTGAAGTACCACACATAGAAGATACACAAATCATAGATCAAACTGATGACCAGGTAAGAAATTAAAAATTGATATTGTAAGTTGAAGTAAAAGTGAAAAGATCTCGACTGTTGTCTTGTCGCATCGGATTGCGATTTCTTGGTCTTCCCCTCGTTTCTCTCGCACGGGCGTCTTCAACTCCTCCTGTTTCCCGGTAAATTCTAAGCACTTTGTGTACAAATGTTTTGCCCAGGGATAAAATATCGCAAATATCACTAGGAGAGACACGGTGGGTAATATTCAGGCGAATAATTCGCCATCGAAGAGAAGAGCCGAACTTACGTGGCATTTTCTTTCAATGGCGGATGGTCGACCTGGACTCGGAAAATGTTCGGAAGTTTGATTGACGGAAGCAAAGACGCCAGTTGGCGGTTGGAAATTGAACGCGGGAGTTCGCAGAATTATGAAAATCGCAGTAACCGTGTATAAAGAAATGTTGAATAATGAATAATGAATAATAATAATGGAAAGCTACTGAACGGTACTGTACTGTGGTACTGTTTGTTTTACTATACAGTGTAGTAGTTGCATTTGGCCGGTTCTGGGCCAATCGATTTTTTGATGTTACGATTTTTTGCGAAATTGAGTTTTTGGGTGTGGTCGATTTTTGGTGTTACGATTTTTTTGCTTCAATCGAGTTTTGGGCGTGGTCAATTTTGTCGGGGGACTGGTTCGGCTCGGTCAGAATTTTTTGGGTGTGGTCCAAAATTTTTATGCATATTTAATTAGTTGGGTCTCAACTTGTTCGATTTTTGATCGATGATTTTTTCTGGTCGAGTGATTTTTAGGTCGATGGGTGTGGTCATGGTCAAGTGATTTTTGGGTCGAGTGATTTTTAGGTCGATGATTTTTAGGTCACTGCGCATGCGTGGGTCGATGATTTTTCGGGTCGAGTGATTTTTAGGTCGATGATTTTTTCGTTTGGGCGTGGTCATGGTGGGTCAAAAATGTATCTTTGTGGGGTCGGGGGTGTGTCGTGGTTGGGAGGGGTTGGTCGAGATTAGATCATATTTGTTACTTGAACCGAGTAACAAATACCCAAGACTTAGATTCTACAAGTATAATAGATGATTTCCTAAGAACATCTATTTAGATTTTCAATAGATGATTTGCTTCAAATTTAAATTCTGAACATCCATAACCGCATCAGAAACCAAAAACATATAACATGTAATAATTCCACTTCCTCCTTTTTCACAATCTATTTCAAGTGTTACACCATTATAACTATCATTTGTAGAATAACCATTCCCACGAATTTTATTATCGGGATAGGACCTCAAATCGATCCACAAAGCGAATTTGTCCATGTAGAAATCTTCCTCTTTGATAGAATCATTCAATCCAAAGCGTTTAATAGCCGATCTCCATAAATCGGTTGGATTCATCCCCTTGGAATAGAATTGGTTTGGTATCCCATCCAAGTTAATTTTGATGGATGTGATTCCTGGATTCACAAAAGTCTCAGAATCTCTATTTCCTGGTGTATAGGTATTTGTGAATAGGCAAAGGATACCCGTCATGGATCTTCTGGGCACATTCACATGTTTAAAAATTTTATCATCATTAGGTCTTGAAATTTTAAACGTTTTGTGTAAGAGAATGTCTTCGTAAGTGAATGTTTTCCCCACTCTGTAGGAAGCTAGCGCCTGAGTCGTCAAATAATCACTTGAGATGCTTGAATACTCCAACTCAATGTTAGTCATTTTATAATTTGGAGGTTCTTCAGCCTTCGAGTAAACGACAATATCATCAACTGAGGCTAGGGTAATTTCAAATTCTAGTGAGTCATTCTTAAACACTCTACTACAAAACACACCATGATCCTTGAGAATGGGATGATCTAGAGGTATTGCATACTTAGTGTTATGAATTGCAGCAAGATTAACCTCCTTTGTATTTGAAGTGTCTTTATCACCCGCATTTGTTCTAAGTTTACGCATATTTTTAGAAGAGATGCCTTGCCTCAACATATCTCTACGCTCCTTCTTTGGTAAATGTAAATCATGATACGTCTGGAATACATCAAATCTCTCAATATCTTGTATAGTTTCCCCACCGAATTTAACTATAAGTCTGGAGATGAGATTTCTCCCCACATTATTGACTAGAGTATTGTTTTTATGTCCTGAGACATTCAGATTGAAGGTGAGATATACACTGCCTGGAACGAACACAAGATTCTCTGTTAATTTCGGAATAGATAGATAGATAGATAGCAACTTTATTTAAAGAGGGTAGCACGTGACAGAAAAATTCTGATAAACCTGTGGCCCTCTATTCTAAAAATTACAATTTAAGATACAACTAATTTATCTAAATTATTCTAATTACAAAAGTTTAAAATCTTTAAAATTATGCTTAAATTACAATAATTAAAATTAAAAATACAACTTATTAATTTACTTCTTCTAACTACAAAACTAATGTGCTGAAAATGGGAAAGAAAAGAAAGAGATATGTACATGAGTAAAAAATAGATCAAGCTAGGGGTTAAAGAGCTAAGAAATATTTTTTAAGTGCAGACTTAAACGAGCCAATAGTGTTCTTCTTACGCACGTCTAGAGGGATCTTGTTCCAAAGTTTTATCGCACGAACTTGAAAGGAACGACCCCCTTCTGTTTCCCTATTATAATAAGGACACACCAAGTTATACTTCCCATATCGACTAGTTCTACTATGTCGGTCCGAGTTCCTGGGTAACAGTTGCGTAATGTAGCTGGGGCAGTGTTCTTCATTGTTGATGCGCGTAAATATTAAGCTACTCATTTGAGAATTTAATTCGTCCTTCAGCGGAAGCCAGTCTAGCCGCCTAAATAGGACCTCACTCCTTTCTCCGGTATCAGCATCTAAAATTACTCGAGCTGCTCGCTTTTGCAGTTTAGAAACACGTTTGACATTCTCTACTGACGAAGTGCTCCATGCGCATGATCCGTACAGCATTATCGGCTTGATTAGTGCGTTAAAATACAGTTTGCGCTCTGCAAGAGGCAAATTACGCTTAATCTTCTTTAGTACGGCAATCCGTTGTGACACCTTTTTACAAAGGTCATCGATATGTTCAGTAAAGCTTAGGTGGCTGTCTAGTTTCACTCCAAGTAGTTTTTGTGAGGTGACTTGTTCAATCTCAGTACCATTGCATGAAATTTTAAGGTCCTTATCTAGAGCTTTCTTCTCCAGGCGTTTACCAGTAACAAGCAGACTTTTCGTTTTGGTCGCATTCAGTACCATCCTATTTTCGGACGTCCAATTTGCTATCTTGTTTATATCATCTTGTAGCCGTTGCTGGATTGCAGGTAGATCTGAAACTTGAGCAGAGGTACTCAAAGTGGTGTCGTCTGCATAAATGTCTACAATTGACCGGGAAACTGCATGGGGAAGATCGTTAACAAACATAATAAATAATAGGGGCCCCAGGACTGATCCCTGCGGAACACCGTGTGTGATCAGTCTGTGTTCTGACTGCACTCCATCAATAACAACTGATTGCCTTCTATCCTTTAAATAATCCTTGAAGAGCAGTAGTTCCTTGGATGCTACGCCGTATGTCTCAAGCTTTGACAAGAGTATGTCATGGTCAATTAGGTCAAAAGCCTTCTTGTAGTCAATGAATACAAGTCCACTGACTTGGTCTTTGTCCATATCTGATAGTAATTGATCTATTAGACGAACGAGCGCTGTTTCGGTAGAGTGTGATCTTCGGAACCCGGACTGCAAATTGTAAAGCAAGTTGTTGCTTCTCATATAGCTATACAGGGCTTGATGGACATGCTTTTCAAAAATTTTTGAGAGCAAAGGGAGCACAGAGATTGGGCGATAATTGTTCTTGTCTTCTTTGCTTCCTTGGCCCTTGTAAATAGGCGTCACTTTGGCAGATTTCCACGCCGATGGGAAAGTACCTGTGTCAATACAGCGATTTATAAGCCGACTAAGGGACATGGAGATTGCGGGGGCAGCTGCTTTCAGTATCTTAGCGCCAAGTCCATCAGATCCAGTTTTTCGGCTTTGTGAGCAATGGCAGACGAATTCACTCGTAGTACTTTCCCGTTCCGATTTACAATTCCTCCGGCCTCATTCATTCGAATTCGAATTCGGCCTCATTCATTTCGAAAAAGACATTCGAAAAAGGGAACAGAAACTGAGAGGTCAATAGGGAGTAGTGAGGGTTGGGTGAATACAAGGGAGGGAAGGACGGAATGCTCGAAATGACAACCGAAAGGAATTTCAATGTATAGTGTTTCACCAGGATTAGCAGATGAAGGATTGAATGTTATTCGATTCAATGATGTTTGCGCTTTCAAACCATTTAATTCTATAGGCAAACGATTTGGTTCAAGAATTTCTGGTATAGTAGTCATTTATGTATATATCAGACTAATCTTTAAAATGTTTAAAACATTACTTATTCGGCCACTCTTATTGGACTTAGATGTACTAGGAAATCATCTATTAGAATGCTTAGCAAAAAATTAGAATAATCCACAGAAATATCAACAAAAAATCGAGACTTTCTAGTATGCAGTCTACGTGAATACTTGTAGAATCTAAGAATATTATCTAGAATTGTAGAGTTTCATCTAAGTCTTGGGTATTTGTTACTCGGTTCAAGTAACAAATATGCTCTAATCTCGACCTCTTCCACTCTTATTTGACTTTCCGCTGGTATTAGTTGAGTTGCTAGGAAAGCTAAACCTCCGACACTCCTCCCCTCCCAACCACGACACACCCCCGACCCCACAAAGATACATTTTTGACCCACCATGACCACGCCCAAACGAAAAAATCATCGACCTAAAAATCACTCGACCCGAAAAATCATCGACCCACGCATGCGCAGTGACCTAAAAATCATCGACCTAAAAATCACTCGACCCAAAAATCACTCGACCATGACCACACCCATCGACCTAAAAATTACTCGACCAGAAAAAATCATCGATCAAAAATCGAACAAGTTGAGACCCAACTAATTAAATATGCATAAAAATTTTGGACCACACCCAAAAAATTCTGACCGAGCCGAACCAGTCCCCCGACAAAATTGACCACGCCCAAAACTCGATTGAAGCAAAAAAATCGTAACACCAAAAATCGACCACACCCAAAAACTCAATTTCGCAAAAAAATCGTAACATCAAAAAATCGATTGGCCCAGAACCGGCCAAATGCAACTACTAGTGTGGTTCTAACTTTTTCATCTGTGGATCAAACCATGCAGTGTGACCATTCTTTGTAAAGCTACTGAACAGTACTGTACTGTGGTACTGTATGTTTCACCGTTATACAGCCCGATTTTACCTTTTTGTGGTTACTGGCTTAGAGCCAGTAACGCACTATGTCATGGGTTGTGTTTTCATTATAGGAGTCGGAAAAGTCCGAAAGTACAGTGAAAACAGTTCGTCCTAAAGTTTAGTGAGGTAAAAATGCAAGCTGTTTTCGCCTTTATGACCGGTAATTCCCGCAAAGTTACACTACTTCGCGAGATAGTATAACTCGTCCTGATAAATGCCGCAGCCAATCACATTACCAGTAGTGACAGATGCCTGCCAAATCGTGAACTGGAAAATATTTTCCAGACGTTTGCGCTCACCTTGTAGACTCCTTGTGGTTCACTTTGTAGACAGTGCTTTCGAAATGGCAGACGAATTCACTAGTAATACTCTCCTTTTCAATTTACAATTCCTCCGGCCTCATTAGATTCCTCAGGTCCTCGGCCATGATCTTAATGTGTCAAGGAAAAGTCTCCGCTTTAAGAGACAAGGTTACATTCCTAGCTTATATACTTGAATACGTTATTGTGCAAATTATCATGAAAGTTATAGAAAAGTTTATATCTCTAACTTTATACTTCTTTTAATGCACATGTCATAAAAATTACAGAAAAGATTATATTTCGAACCTTATATATTGCCGTAAAGTTCCCATAGTAGCGACCCCTCGAAAGTAACGTCAAACGTTTCTGACTTTAAATAAATCCCGAAACTCGCAAGCCCTCGAAAGTAGCGACCTCTCCGAAAGTTGCGCGGGTCCCTCAAAACTATCGAGACCGTTATTTTTTTAATTACGTTACAAACATAATGAATGCCTTTTACAATCCATGGTCAAATTTTAAGGTACAGTACTTCAATATCTTCGTGCATTTAAACATTTATCACGATAAGGCACTTAACAACAAGGGAAAAAAGATGGCATGCATGAAACTATCATTCGTCATTAACGTCAGTTCTCAGATTGCACAATGTAAAAACCAATCAACAGCAAGAACGTTCTTTCAAGTTAAAACTGAAACTTCATTATATTGCACTGTAAAACGAATTTGTTTATCATGGTCTTTAAGTACTGAGTTTACTGAATTGCGTAGCTTTCCTCAAATTGATGTCAATTGATGTCTTACATCAAGTAAGAATAGAACTCAGAGGCAAGGTAGTACACCTCGTCCCGACAAGTGACAACACAATAGTACTTTCAATATCCAGAGCCCACCAATGTGGCGGACAAAAATATGAAACTGGGCAAATGAATTCCTTCCCATTTGTTAATCATCACGCTCGTTTTTTGTCAGTGTATTGCTGTATTTAGCACGTAGGTATCTCTGTTACTCAGACCATGTAACAAAAATAATTTTTTTTTAAAATACATTATTATGTTGATTATTTTTCATTTCGGGAAAGAGCTAGCGCGAACTTTGTTTTATGGTTTTTGGTCCCCGAAAACTGATAACGTTATTGCTTAAATCTATTATGAGAATTGAAAATAACTTTATTTTCTAACTTTATACTGTAATAAGTCATTATTCAAATTGTTATGCAAATGAATGACAAGTTAAGAGTTTTGAGTTTTCGTATTATAACATGCTATTATTCAAATAATTATGGAAATTAAGGACACCAATGCTTTACTTGTAATCTATCAATTTAATTTTTGTTAGCGTCCATCATTTTCAAATAAAGAAATACACCTCTTTTGACATGACTTCTTTTCTCAATGCCTTTATACCAATGCGTGTGACCACATGTTCTTCTCAGAGGACTTTTATTTAAAATCTGGGGATCAAACCACCAAAATAAATAGACCTATCGCTAAAACAAAGGGTCCTCAGACTGTCTTAATAGCCGTAGCTTTGGTCAGCTAAGGCCATTTAAAACTGGCTTGATCCAAGCCCGGATTTGGTAGCCTCGGCTCCACCAACAAGTGGTTAGTATCCCATAATTTTAACTGAGGTTTGTTTTGATATTTTGACCGACCTTTTGACCTGTAAGCAAAAAGACAAATTCGAAACTGGCGCCACGCGAAACACTTTAAGGAATGTGCCCCGTTTGAAATGTAGGAGAGACGAGGGGGTAAGCATGTAGACTGGCTCATGAACAATGGCAAGAACGCTTTACGTCAGGAAACTGCGTTGGAATGTTGTCGTTGGAAGTCGAACTGTGTCAAGAGGAAGTTTTTGTCCGTTTTTCCGTTTCGTCAGCAAAAACTACGTCGTCTGAAATGTTGCTCCTATTGTGGTAAGTTGAAAGGAACAAAGCTTTATGTTACCTGGTTATTAGTTTTATTCACTTATGCCCTGTTTATATGTCGCATTAGAGACGAATGCAATTCACACGAATTTTATTTGGAATGATTTCCGCACAGGTCCCTACTTCATTATGCCTGCTGTAGCCGTACGGTTTCGTTCTCAGAAAACAAGAAATGTTTGCACGTTCACTTCCCAAGACAATTCAACTACAGCATGCATAATGAAGTAGGGACCTGTGCAGGAAATCATTCCTTTTATTTTAGCAATTTTCTTCGACTCTAAATCGACGTATAAAACGAACTGATTTGCTCCCGGTTAGATTTCCGCACAGGTCTCTACTTCATTATGCATGCTGTAACTATACTATTTCGTTCTTCGAACACAAGAAATATTTGCACGTGCATTGCATCAGACAAGACAGCTTCAGCATGCATAATGAAGTATGGACCTGTGCGGAAATCTTACCTTGCTCCCGTTAAATTATGTTCGTCCAGACGTTTTATCCGTGTGCCACAGACGGATAAAACGTCTGAAATGCGTGTCACTTTTATAAGTCGCTTTTCAGTCGCGGCAAAGTAAATGCATATATTATTTCTCGGCGACAAATTATTCCACCGGCTAATTAATTGAGCCCACACTGACGGTTTTCACGTACATAGCATGCGTACGGGAAGAAGAATTCCCGCGAAAATAAAAAATATGGCGACTGCTGGAGCCCTTTTTCGAAAAATGTTGAGTCAGACTTGTTGGTAGTGCGAGGCTAAAACGAAATACAGTTGTATTTCATGCGACAGACCTGTATGTGTTCGTTACGAATGTTCTGTGGATGAGCTGGATGAAGAGGCAGAGGGATGGGAGCCGGTAAAGTGAGTTGGGTACTGTCTTCCTTGTGCAAGAATTTATACACGAACATCCACTCCTCGTAGCCCAGAAGCACCTCTCTGCAAATTTTGTAGATGAAACATTTTTGGTATCGAAACAGGATGATCAGGATTCAGATTTAAGCAGCAACAGTGAGGAAAAGGAGCCACTAGTCCCCCCCCCCCCCCAAAAAAAAAAAAAAAGAAAACAGAAAGCAGGTTGAAGATGGTGATAGTGAGAACCCCAAGGAAACTGCGGTTAAATTGAAGAAGCGTGGCAGAAAAGCAATGTGGTTGGAGAACCAGGTGACTGACATGCTCAACATAATTGTCAATGATGAGAACATTCTTTGGACGCTGGATTTTATGAACACCAAGAAAGCCTACAACACTGAAGCCTACCAGTCTGTGTTAAATAAACTGAACGAAAAATATGAAGATTCATTTCCATTCACAGTAGAGCAGATGAGAACCAAGTTTAAATGGTGTGTAGCCACATGTAAGAGGATCTGTCTTACTGTAAAGACAGTAAGTGGAGTAAAGAGGCTGAATGACGAGAAAGGATATGGAAAGTGGTTCGACCTACTCTATCCTATAGTAAAGTCACATGATTCATGTCAGCCTGAGCAAGCGTGTGAACTTTCAGCCAATGAGAGCAGTGCCAAAGAAATCATTGAGCGTGAGAGGAGTGATTGCAGCTCTGTGGAAGGTGGTACAAAGGAGCCCACTGAGAAGAGCATGTTTGTACCAGTTAAGAGGAAGGGTAGAAAAAAAATTAGACCAAATTGCATCAGCTGTGGATTTAATAAGATCTGCAATTGAGGATGACCCAACAAAACAGCTCTTGGAAGGCATTCATGAGGAGATGAAACTAGCAAGAGAACAAGAGAAAAGGTATTTGGACATGCTTTTGGGTTCAGGTCAGCAACCCTTCCAACATTATCAACATCATGGTGCATACAGCAGCACACCTATGTTTTCAAACAATGGGGTGCCTGGACACCAAACTCAGATGGGAATTATGTACCCCGTAAGACTGCTGATGGTTTCACTCAATACTTTTATTGACTCTGGTTTTCTGACATTTGCATGTTTAAGAACCTGTTAAACAAAAAATGCAAAATCCATTTTTCTTCCATTTTATACTTGGTTGAGGCATATTTTGATAAGCGTCTCATCAAAACAGTGGTGTTGAAAAGAGTACATACTCCTTGAACAACATTGAAGGTCTTTGTTAATATGTTCCAAACATCTGTTGCAAAGTTGATATTTTAAAGAACTCAACATAGTTATTAAGCCACAAGGTTGTTAATGATATACTTAAGAGCTGTATGCTTAAAATGTTTGTATACTATTTCACCCTAAATTGAAAACTCAACTTTCAAAAGAACCAAATTGATTTTTTGTCCTTCCAAAATTTTGCATAACCATTGTTTCTCTAGGGACTTTAAACCCACGCAAGAAATACTAAAAACATAGCTTATGCAAAGTTAAGGAGGGAAAAAAGGGTATTATGGTACTTTTAGAAAATTCCCTATACTCAAATGGCTTAATTCAGTGGTTCAACAAGTGTAACTGTACATTACCTATCATGATGTGTTGCATACGTGTTAGTGAGAGCCCCACTCCCTTACTAAAGAATGCTCCCTTCATTTAATAACTACATCAAGCAAACTCCCTTGCCAATAGAAAATCCCTACATGACAAACAGCAAAAATTTAGAAGTAATCAAGACACTTTTCAGGTTGAACAGTTGATTAGTTATATGCTGTTACTTTTTAGTTCTGAATATGAACACTTCCTTTTTGAAGATCTAGTCAAAGCAAAAACGTTAGGGCTGACAGATTCTTTCCAAATTTTGTTGAGAAGTGCTTTTCTTATCTCTTCTGCATGATGTGATTTATCCTTCTTCATAGTGCTGTTTCTCATCATCAGCAGTTCTCTGACCTCCTTCCTGCTTCTTCTCCCCTGTTGTGCTGGATCCTCTGTTAAGTCTAACTGTAATGGCAGATAATCTCCGGCTCCTACTCCGTGTACCGGAACAGGTGACATATGCATTGTTTCACCATTGTGTGCAAATTATTCAGTAACAACTTTTTTATTGTCTGTCTTTGTTTTACGTCATCTGTGTCGGTACACGGAGTAGGAGCCGAATCTCCCATGTCTATACCAATGCTAGTGCAATGCATTTAACAGCATCAGGTTGGCAAGATGATTTACGGTAGAGAACTCTCCATCAACTCTTCAGCTGGCCAAAAGCCCTTTCTGATACCATCCTTGCCCTCCTGAGGCGGTAGTTGAAATAGTGCTGTTCAGCACTCAACAGCATTGGAGTAAGGTTTCATCAACCAAATACGCAGGCGCGTAGCTACCTGTACGCCATTACGCCATGGCGTACCAGGGCTCGACTTTCAGGAAAAAATCTTGGGGCCACCTGGCCTCCAAGTTTTCATTTTTGGTCGCCAGGACAAGTATTCTAGTCGCCAAAATTATCTTCAAGAAAAAAAAAGAACATAATACACTAAAGGTCGTTTAATAAACCTCAACAAACGATTTCATCGGCTTCATACGCGAACACGAAAGTATCAGAGTTTTGAACTCAATAACAAATTTTAAAACTAAATCAAAAAATCTTGGGGCCAGCCTGGCGACCAGGCGTGAAAACTTAGTGGCCAGTGGATAAAATCTAGTCGCATTGGCGACCCCACTGGTCGCAACGTCGAGCCTTGCGTACCTGAAATTTTATACGAATACATTACTCGGACAATTATACATCACCCGACGAATTGCTCAGACCATTAATATCCAACTTTGGCGTACCTGAAGGAAAATCCTGGCTTCGCGCCTGATACGAAAAGGGAAAGCTGAATCCCCAAGAATCATAGGATAAATGTCTGTTCCTTCATTGTTCTGTGATATTTCAGGGATCAATTTCTTTTCCGTCACACTCCATAACTGTGTAGACTGAAAAATAATCGAATCATGTGAGTTACCAGGAAAACCTTTGCTAACCCACATGAATCTTGCTGCAGCGTCAACGATGGCCATCAACAATAGAAAAAAAGTTTTTAAGGTTATGGTACTCTTTACAAGTTTCCTCTCCACCAGGTGGGAACTGAATTGGGATGTGGCAACCATTAATTGCTCCCCAACACCAATAACAATATAATGATAGTCAATATTTAATCGATAACAATAATTCACCCTTAATTTGCATCAGTGCATCCGCCACCAAAAACGTATAACAACTAATTTACCGGACCCTGTCGTATTTCTACGGCCGGTCAGTCAAACACCATCATGAGTATCAGTTAATGACCACCCGGACCCACGTATATTATTATCAAAGTGAAACGCAGATTAATCCATAAGACAAATTTATCTTGATAAAAATCTCTCTCACTAAAATTACCGGAATCACAGCGTTGTTTTATTCTGCGCCAGAAATCAGTCGGCACCATGCCGCTTGAATATAACCGATTTGGAACGCCATCGATGTCAACAAAAACCGAAGTAATACCTGGATTCAAAAACTTTTCCGAATCTCGCATGCCGTTATAACTTTCATCCACAATCAGACACAATATTCCAATTGCTGATCTTCGTGGAATATTAATTTGCTTGTAGATAATCGCATCCTTCTGTTTGTAAATAATGGAAGTTTCCACTAGATGGATATTTTCGTAAAAATAACCTTTACCAACTTGGAAAGATGTTTTAGCTTCTTGAGCTAAATAATCGCTAATAATACATCGATATTCCTGTTCTAGATTCTAGATTGGTTAATTCTAGATTCTAGATTGGCTAATTCTAGATTGGTTAATTGATAATTAGGGGGGTTTGTCAACATTGGTATAGAAAACGATATCATTTACTGGCGCAAGGGTCATCTCAAATTTCAATGCGTTCGTTAGTGCTCTTGGGTAGACTACTCCACCGTCATTTAGAATCGGATGATCTAGTGAAATGCAATATTTAATATTATGAATTGCTGATAACAGTAGATCCTGAGATTTGGTAGTATCTTTGTCACCTGCATTTGTACGTAGTCTTCGGATATTTTCATGAGATGTACCCTGGCACAGACGGTCTTTCCGATCTTGGGTGGTTAGGAAAAGATCATTGTAGGTCATTAATAAGTCATATCTTTGAATATCTTGGAGCAGTTCACCACCAAAACTAACTCTCATTCTATTTACTAGATTCCTACCGACAGTATTCACTACGGCGTTGTTTGCATGTCCTGTAACTGTTAAATTGAAGATCACAAATAAACTATTGGGTACTATAACATTATTCTCGTATAAACTAGGAATATACACGTCCACTGTTTCGCCCGTATTGGCGGTGGATGGATTCATTGTGATTCTATGGAGACTTGATTTTGCTTTCAAACCATATGGTACTCGGTACCCTATTCAACCATTCTCTGCGTACTGGGCGGTTCCCATCAGAATGGAAGTCAGCTGATCTTACTCCGGTTCATAAAAAAGATCTTTTAGAGCCAGCCGAAAATTATAGACCAATCTCACTTTTACCAATTGTGAGTAAAGTTATGGAACGCTGCGTTTGTAATAGACTTTATTCCCATGTCTCGCAATCAATTACATCCTTACAACACGGATTCATGCGTTCCCGTTCATGCTCTTCGCAACTCTTATCCGTACTCCATTCAATTGGGGAGGCACTTGACAAAAACAAACAGACGGATATTTTGTACCTTGATTTTGCCAAGGCCTTCGACACAGTTGATCACGTCATTCTTATTGAAAAGCTGAAATGGTACGGTGTCACAGGTCAACTGATAGATTGGTTTTCTGACTACCTAAAGGACAGATCGCAGAGAGTTGTGATTGACGGCACTGCCTCTGAGCGTCTACCGGTCACTTCCGGTGTACCCCAGGGTAGTCTTGTCGGCCCACTCTTCTTTGTGATATTTATCAATGACCTCCCTGATGTCATCCATGAGCAAACCAGTACCGCTCTGTATGCTGATGATACCAAGCTGCACCGTGCTATCTTGTCAGTGAAGGACTGTGCTATTCTCCAGCAGGATCTGACAAGTTTAAACACCTGGAGCCACGAATCAAATATGAAGTTCAACGCCTCCAAATGCAAAGTGCTAACAATCACGCGAAAGAAAACACCTGTAAATCATGAATATCACCTTGGCGATGTAAACATACAACGCGTTCAGGAAGAAAAAGACCTCGGTGTAACTATTACTAGAAATCTAACGTGGGACTCGCATGTAATGCGTATTGTACTCAAGGCTAATAGAATGCTGGGACTCTTAAAGAGAACTTGCCCACTTATGACCGACATCAAAGTAAGGCGGACACTTTATCTATCTTTCGTGAAGTCACAGCTTACTTATGCCACAAAAGTTTGGTCTTGTCAATTTGAGAACAATCTTAGAAAGAGTCCAGAGGCGCGCCAGTCGCTGGATACTGAGAACTAGAATCGGCGAGATGTGCTACAAACAACGATTGCTGACTCTTCGCTTGCTACCACTTACATATGATAGGGAACTGAGAGATCTTTTATTTCTCTATAACTGTATTTCTGGATATACTGACCTAAATATTGAACGATATGTGACTTTTACCACACATGGCCGGTCCCGCTCTAAGAACCCCACCCTCGTACTAAAACCTGCTTACTGTAAAACCGCAACTTTTCAAGCTTCTTTTTTCAATAGAATTGTAAAGCCTTGGAACACTATCTGTGATCTCGCCCCTCAAGACAAATTTTCTAGTCCAAGTTTATTTAATATTTTCTGCACGCCACTTATTTTACTTTACTGGACACTACCTATGATATTGACATGCCCTGCACCTGCTTCCTCTCCCGTAACTGCCCTTGTCACCGCTCTTAATTTTCTGTGACTAATATTATCCGCATCTTGTTTTTAACTATAAGTAATTAATTAGATTCAACTATAATTTTTAACTACAAGTAATTATTAGATTTATTAATCAAATTTAAGATTTTCTATCACCATTTTTTACTAGCTTTTAGGGTTGCGCCTCGCTTGGGTAATTTTATTTTCCTGTTCGCGCAATTCCTATTTGGTCCTTTTCTTCTTTTAATTATATTGTAATTTTGTGACCAATAAAGTTGAAAAGACAAAGACAAAGACAGAATGATGCAAATGAATATATGAAAGACCATATATTTGAACGGCGGATTAATATGTAATGACATTAATTGATCATCGCAGTTATGCACACAACTTAAGCAGCTGTGAAATTAAAGCCTGAAAAAAAACTCAGGCATGAACGGGATTCGAACCCATGACCTCCGCGATACCGGAGCAGTGCTCTACCAACTGAGCTATCAAGCCAACTGGGAGCTGGTCATATTGTGAGGCCTGGATTTATTTTCAGGCTTTAATATTCACAGCTGCTTAAGTTGTGTGCATAACTGCGATGATCAATTAATGTCATTACATATCAATCCGCAGTTCAAATATATGGTCTTTCATATATTCATTTGCATCAAACTGAACTTAGTTGTCTAGGCCAAAGTAGTCTGCCATTAAGACGAGGCCCCATCACGGTAGCCTGCAGTGCAGGCGTATTTCGTGAGCGCATTCGAATGCATTTTGATCGGGCGCCATCTTGGATTCTTACTCGAGAGAGGATTGGGGATAGGAAAAAAGTGTCCTAGGATAGTAGGAGTGAGGCAGAAAAGGAAGTGAGGGGAAGGAAAAATAAGTTTTTTGCTTCGCTCCCCCACCCCCTTCCCCCTCTCGCTTTTCCTCGCTTCCAAGCCTCTCTCTGCCCTGGCGCCCTCATCCAACCTACTCGATCGCGAACTAATACTACGCGCCCCCACGGAAAACGCCTGCACTGCAGGCTACCATCACGGGGATCTGAGTGTCCCGTATCCCATTCATTCTTGGCTCAAATGTCCCGTATTCCGTTAATTCCTGTGGTTTGTATCCCTATAATACAAGGCACTTCTGATGACGTCATTGCGGGTAATGTGTTTGGATACTGGGGGGTGGGGGTGAGGAGAGGTTTTCTCAGACAAACTATCTGGAGGGGCCAGTACTGGCAACTGATCGCATTGGCAAGTATATTTTTTTTCATTTTTGCGCCCTCAAAATTGATCAATGACCATATTTTAGACCATTTTATTCATTGAAGAAGTGACAGCTTTGATGTTCGATATCCCAGAATTCCTTTTACATATCCCGCATACCGTTAATTACTTGTCTGGGCCCTAATACGCATGCGGGCATCTCATTCATTATTTCAGGTCACGGACTTCCTGCGAAATTTTCGAGTACTCCAGGGAATTCAACAGCCAAAAAATTACAGGTTTGATTGTGAATTTGTACTGAAAAACTATTCTAATCGACCGATTCCTTGTATTCTGAACAGTTTTTGCGAAATGTTTGAAAAACATGCCCCGCACGGGGCGATAAATTCGCTTCGAAATGGTCTTGTAGTTTCTTGAAATCGCTTGCGCGTCTCTCGTCTCGCCGATTTAGAATTATACGGCGTCTCTTTCTTTGGCGTAAACAAAGATTTTTCTGAATAAATTTTAAATTTAGGAAAGCATTTTGTCTGTTATCTGTGTTATTCTTTCGATTTCTATTGACAAAACGTGACAACTGCATAATCTTGCGGATTTTACGGTCAGAACCTTTATTAGTTTCTAAAATTTATTACTTAACTTAATCAATCAGTGTAAAACGCAGACTACAGACGGGGCGTAAAAGACGGACAAAGGGTAAAATTTAGACCAGGAATAAACACTGCTTACAATATACTTTGCTTGTACTATGCTGGAGCTGTAAAACAATCGACAAAAGACAACTGAGATTTCATCATGTCAACGTTGTGGCGTTTACAGCTGGATATGCCAGGAAAGAAGCCCAAGTTCACGCACATATGCGTCTTGCTTTTCTAACAAATATCAGGGCTCCTGCAAATATCCCGTATCCCTGTAAATTTCTTACCCAAGTATCCCGTATCCCGATAAGCCCTAATAGGGCCTCAGACAAATTCACCTCCAAAGTACTTCCACCATACTAAGCTAGCGCTGGCGATTCAAAAAACGCTTCTAAAACGTGGAAAACAAAAACTTTCGACTTGTTTTCATAGAGCGAGCAACGTGCCGAATTACCTGAAGAGTTGACGATATCTGTTCAACTTTACTACACTCTCTTAACAAAAATTATAAAAAGAAACAATTAGCAAAAAAGTCGAGAAACTAAATCTCGATTAGGGTAATAGGGGGTTCTGTCAGAGAAAGGAAACGACTTTTTCATAAAACCATTTTAACAAACTCAGTTCGATATGGAACAAAAAGAGCAGATACCTTTTTGGCCCGTGAATAAACAGTATAGGTGCAACATCGAATAAACAGTATAGTTGCAACATCGATACTATTCAAGACGAGGAACTGAAGCAGTTTATAATTAGTATGAAATTTCTCGGCTCGCCTTGGAGAGATCCCTGCATCATCAGACCGGGATCTCAACGAGGCGGCTAGCCTGCCTCAATATTTCAGGTCCATTTCACCAGAATGGGACTAATTCTTACACGAAACACCTTGTTACCTCGCACTAGGGTACACAAACAAGTACGCCATCGGGTCTGTCTGCAAGCAAGCACGTGCACATGGCGGACGTAAAATTCTTGGCTCTGATAGTTGGACTTGTTCTAAGCCATCCCAACTGGTCGGGCTCAACTGCAAGAACCTATAATGCCTACAAGCTTATACCACTCAGCCCTGAAGCTCTCTCTAGCTTATTCAGTGAAGCTTTCCTGTCGAGATGGGACAACAAAGCGCAGGGAATAATGTCGACTATAGTCAGAACGAGAAGGTATCCGAAACGAAGATACTTACAAGGAAAGGTGGGCTATTACTCTAATTCAAATGCTACATTCAACATTGACTTAATCAGTGCTGGGGATATCGAATTAAACCCAGGCGACATTAGGAACCCCTGTTCCGTGTGTGGCAAACCTGTAGCAAGAACTCACAGAGCCCTCGATTGCTCAACATGTCAACTACGATCACACATAAAGTGCAGCTCAGTTACACCTGCCGTATACTACGAGATCATGGCAAGGTTAAATTACTACTGGGAATGCTCTTCGTGTTTATGGAGGAAGGTATCATGTTCATTGCCGTTTAACGAAATTGACGACGCAGAATTACTACAAACAATCCAGTGTAAAAACCAAATCAACGACAACAATGACGAATACCTCCAAGATATAGTTCATAAACTTGCTACAAATGCAAAACATCTTAAAATAGCCCACCTGAACGTCCGTGGTTTAAGAAATAAAGTGGACGAATTGAGAATCTTACTAAAGCTCTGCCGATTTGATGTTTTTGGAGTAACAGAAACGCATTTAAAAAGCGAAATCGCTGATGGAGAAATAGAAATTGAAAATTACAAATTCATCCGAAGAGACAGATCAGAGAGGCACGGCGGTGGCTGTGTGTTATATTATCGCGAGTCATTGAAAACTATTCATCGTCCGGACTTGGAAGAAGAGAAAGTGGAAGGGATATGTATGCAAGTAAAGGCTGGTTCGAGAGACACCCTGATAGGAACTATATATCGACCACCAAATCAAAACAACGAATTCTTTGCAGCGTTTCCAAAACTTCTTGAAAAAGCTTGGATGAAATTCTCAAATATAGTACTCCTCGGAGATTTTAATAGTAATTTTCTACAAGTCGAACATGGTGAAATATTCTACGAAGGAAACAAGTTGAAAGGGATTTTCGAACAGTATAATATGCTAAATGTGATTGAGGGACCGACAAGGATTACTAGTCATTCCAAAACACTGATCGACCTCATTGTTACGACAAGAAAGGACCTGGTCAAACAAAAGGGCATATGTCCTCTGGGTATCTCAGATCATGACATGATTTATGCGACCCTGTCAATGAGCGTCCCAAGAGATCCGCCAAAAATAATTACCATTAGGAATTTTAATAAGTTTGATGAAAGGAAATTCCAAAGTGAAATTGCACGCACGCCTTTCCACGTATGCGAAGTCTTCGACGACCCGAGTGACGTTTACCATGCATGGAACTTGCTCTTCACAGAAATATGCAACGAACACGCCCCCCTTCAACAAATAAAAGTTCGCAGTAACAGCCTGCCCTGGATAACAAAGGAAATCAGAATAACTATGAATCAAAGATACAAGACACTTAAAAAGGCACGAAATCTCAACGACCCACTATTGTGGGAAGAATACAGAAGTCTTAGAAATAAAGTATCAACAATGACGAAAACGGCCAAAGCTGAATACTATTCCAACTTATTCGACGAAGTTAAAAACGCTGCCGCTTATTGGAGGTTACTAAAAAAGGCATCAGGAACAACAAAAGTAAACCGACAAGCTCGCCAATTAAAGAAAGATGATGGAACCCTTACAGTGGATAACACCGAAAAAGCAAATCTACTGAATAATTATTTTTGTACCGTTGCCGAAAAATTAATTGGTCCTGCGGACGAAATCCAGCCACTGCAAGTCCACAGCGAAAATACAGATACGCTGACTCTCACTAATATAACTATTAGACAACAAGAAATTGAGGAAAAGATCTGTAAGTTACAAGGGAAGAAAGCTACGGGGCCGGATGGAATATCAGCGCTTCTTTTAAAGTATGCGGGGAAGTCAATTGTTCCATCTCTCCAGAGAGCATTTGAACTTAGTGCAAAAGCTTGTAAGCCACCCGATCAGTGGAAAACAGCCAGAATCAGTGCAGTGTTTAAAAAGGGAAGTGAGGAAGACAGAACATGTTACAGACCACTATTTATGCTCAGTATCCCCAGTAAACTAATGGAATCATGTGTTGCAAGGAGTATCATCGAATATGCGGTCAGGCAAAATCTACTCGACAGCAGACAATGGGCGTACAAGAAGGGAAAGTCAACGGAGCAGCTTCTAATACATATAACAGAGAAGTGGAGAGTAGCAGTAGAAAGAAAGCTGTTCGTGCGAATACTATTTATCGACTTCACCAAGGCTTTCGATACTGTGTCACATAACATATTACTACAAAAACTGTACGACCTTGGAGTTAGAGGAGATATATGGTTGTGGTTAAAGCATTATCTTACAGAACGAAGACAGTTTGTCAGGATCAACGGATGCGACTCAGATACACAGCTCATACCTCACGAAGTTCCCCAGGGATCAGTCTTGGGACCTACACTATTCTCACTCTTCACAAATGACCTCCCAAAGGCATTAAGTTCAGCGGAATCCTACTTGTACGCAGACGACACAACAATATTCTGTGTTGCTGAAACAATTGATGCATTAACAAACACACTAAATAGTGTTCTAGTAGAATTCAAGAAATGGTGCAACAGGAATTCATTAGTACCACACCCAGAAAAGTGTAAAGCAATGGTCATGCAACGGCATCAATTTACTGGACCTATCCAAGCCCTGTACCTTGGAAACAGCATCATAAACTGGACAACCTCGGAACGACTTCTTGGAGTACAAGTGGACAATAAGATGACTTGGTCAAAACATGCCGCAAACATAGCAAAGTCCTTCGCGTCCAAACTAAGTTTACTCCGTCGGATGCGGTTTCTCCCCCGGAAGCAACTGGAGGACTTTTACATGAAGGTTATATTGCCATCGGTGACGTACGGTTTAGTGGTTTGGGGATCATGCAACAAGACACACTTCAACAATCTGGAAAAACTACACGTAAGGGCCGGACGTATTGTATACGGTCTACCATGGGACAGTAGTGCTAAAGACGTCTTAAAGCGTACAAAATGGGACAGTTTGGAAACAATATACAAGGTGCGATTGACGGAGTTTGTTTTCAAATGCTTAAAGGGTTACACCGTTCCGGAATTCAAGGACTTATTTGTGCAGAGGAACTCAAGTCGCGAAAGTAGACGAAATGGAGACATCATCCTTCCAAGACCTGAAACGAATTTTACCAGGAACTCTATACAATACAGAGGAGCAATAGCCTGGAACAATTTATCTAACAAGGAATTAGCAGCAAGTAACGTAAACGAACTTAAGCGTTTACTAGCTAAATTTGACACTGTAAAAATATGTTTCGATTCCATTGCAGCTGTCATTAAGCACAAGGACAATTTTTATGAATATTATTAATATTAATTGATTTAAATTGAATGTTGCAAACCTTTTGAAGTGAAGATATACATTGATTCGAAGAATTGTATATATATTTAAACATCTTAAACGTTTTTACTGATATTTATATTATCATTTACTTAATAATTTAATTTAAATGTACGACCCCACCAGCTATGCTGAATATTTTATCGTGCTTAAATAAAGTTATCATTCATTCATTCATTCATTCATTCATTCAAAGCAGGGACAGAATCACGTGGTGCCCTGCATCAAAATTTTGCAAAAATACGTTCTTGCATGTGTTATGTAAGCACAAGAATTGTGAAGGAGAATGCAGCATTTTTCCTTAATTTCCTTTTAACCAAATAATCTGACAAATTAAATTATTTAACTTTGAGTCAAACGAGAAGCTTGGTACATCTAGTTATGTGTCTTTACTCCAACCAAGGTTTGCTGTAGGTAGTAAGTTTTCATTTCACGCTGTGTCTCATTTGCATAATTATTGAATTTGAACACCGCGAGTGCTGAGAAACTGAGCAAAAAAAACACCACTTGTAACCAGAGTAACTAAACGCGTGTCATGTTAGTAATGGGACAACGTGTGATTATTTCCCTTTGTACGGATTTCCATGAGTTCAAAGCTTGATTTAGGTTGTGGAACTGACAGCGAACCAGCACAAGTGTTGTCCCTACAGGTTATGTTAGACTTGAGTTGCTTACCCAACAGAGAGCATGGCGTCGACGATATTTAGCTCGTTGAACTTCTGGCTTTTGGATATTCTTTCTAGTTTGCTTGTGTTGATGAGTGCTTGGTATGGGAAAAGTAAACGCCACACGTCAACAGAGCCCGACACAAGTGACTCTTTTAAAGACAACGAAGGGGATGACAACACCGAAACAATTACGAGGACAAAGAGATGTGTTAAAGCAACGGTTTTTCGTTTCGTGGCATTTATTTTATACCTTCTTTTGGCGGCAACGTCTGTGATTCTTTTCAGATGGAATCGGCGTCTGATGGTGTCAGTGCAGTTCCTCGCTATGATATTGTGCGTTGTGATCGTGTTTCTTCAATGGATGAGACCACGAATAGCGCTTTGTATTGGAGCATTAATCAGCATATTGTCGATACTCAGTGCTTCCACGTCACTTCAGTGGGTTTTGAATGATCTGCTTATCGCTGTTTTTGCCCTCCTTGCAAGCTATGTACGGTTCCAAAACTTCGCTTTTTTGCAGGCGTTCCTTTGGATTGCCGTTATTTACGACATTTGTCTTTGCAAGGCATTGACTGAAGGCTTGCCGCATTTATTTAGTATCGGCACCTGTAACTCGGTTCTTCGTTGCCAAGCGTTTGAAGCCTACATCGTTTGGCAGCCTCCTATATTATTCGCAGTCAAATTCGGTCCACAGGAAAGCCACGTGTTTCTGGGAGTAGGCGACATTATTATTGGGTGCATCATTGCCAATTTCTCACAAGCGTTTTTCAGGTCTTTTAAACACTTGTCTGGAACAGTTATGAGTTACGCTTTAGCCCTAGCATTGCTCACTCAGGTGGATAAAAGGCCGTTTCCGGCCCTAGTAACCATTGTCCCGCTTTCTACACTGCAGCTTATAATTTCAGCAGTAATATCTCGTAAGTTAAGAAAACTGTTTTCTATCGAACTTGGTGGGCGAGGTAGCCAGGAGTTGGAGCTACTAATTTGACAGGAAAAACTGGTATTGATTCTTTTCAGTGTTCAATGGATTACAAGCTCCTTGCATTAGAAAATTGGAAGCCACGTGTTGAAGGAATAATGATTATATTTGGCTCTGGGGCCCGTTTCTCCAAGATCTCGATAACTTTACAGGCCCGAAGCACGATTTTTAAGTCGGGGTGTGTCTGTTTGTGTAGTTCTTGACGTACAAGCCAGCCCAATGTGGTAGTAAACATAGAATCACCAGGCTTTAACTTAAAAACCAACATAATTGCAATTGTTGTTGTGAATATTGAGATCATAAGAGGCCCGGCTAGTTACCGAGCCTGCCCACTGTGTTGGCGTCGCTGTGACCTTATAGAGAGACAGTGGACCCTCTAGGAAGTGAGCCCCAAGCACACCCTTCACAGCTATCTACTCTTAATGTACATACCAGAACAACAAAAACATGGAAGACGATATAGGCACTTTACGCGGACCTCCATTTTAGGAAGCACTAATTTCACAGCTCCTTAAGTTGTGTACGTAACTGCAATGATCAATCAATGTCATTATTATACTGATAGTGAACTGCTTTAGAATCCAACACTATAGCTACCTGTTTCATCAACTTTAAACAGCACAATTATTATCTGCATTAAGGTACAACAAACATTCTACAGGTGTTTGTGCCTCAACTTCATTTCTAATACTGAAGACAAGTTGTTATGATACATTAGAAAACAGTCCTAAGAAAGTACGCGCGCTGATTGGTTAGAAATCGTGTTTCTATAACTCGATAGAAACACAGAACTAGCACGAGCTGTTGACGTAATGATGACGCGAGCAAAGAGAATTTACATTTTGATAATCAAAGCTAACAAGTTGCTTTTCTTTTTTTCGTCGCGGTGTTTTCTAAAAGAAATACAAAACATGTTCTTCGTGTTTCTATTGAGTTATAGAAACACTCGTGAAAGTTTGGGAGAACTCGAAAAAGCTGTGGAAACACTCGCCTGCGGCTCGTGTTCCCACAGCATTTCTCGTTCTCCCAAACTTTCACTCGTGTTTCTATAACTCGATAGAAACACGGTGCATGTTTTCTATTTCTTAAATACAATAGAAACAAAATAGCCTTCATCAGGAGCCCATTATTATGGGCTCTTGCCTTCATTTAGTCCAAACCAAATGTACTTTCAATATGAATGTATGTCACCTTATAAACCAAACAGTACACGCAAACTTCGTAAACTCTTTAAATTTGTACCTTCCTCTCCAGTATTCCTATATACAATTTGAAATTTTTGTATCAACTTTATTTGCTTAAGGGTTTTTGTTTTGTAGTTCTCTAAAATGTTTGATGCTCTAAAATGACCTCAAAATAGCGCAATATTATATGTACAGCAGAGCTGGAAAGGGAGGGGGATATTGACATTTGCTTTAGGGGAGACTGAGAATTTCTTAGCCAACAAATTCTGTCTCGATCTAATTGCATTGTATTTACAGCTTTACAGGGAATTCTGCTGGGTTTGCAAGGAAAATTTGCGCAGGGACCAATCTGTTCCTAGGACCCACTCGATTCGTTTTGCTGTTTACACCTCTGCACCAGATCCCAAGGAGCGAAAAAATCGAGTAGCTCTGGGGACGAGAATGTTCAGGAACAGTTGTTGGCATTTTCCCAGTTCTCTCAGCTCCATAGGGTACAATGGCAATACATTATACTTACATTGATTGAGCCAGCATCATTTTGCGACTGTGTTAAGTCAGCCAGTACAAATAGTCATCAGAATCACACACAGCGCATGCGTTCAACATTCAAGACCTAGGCTTATTAACAAGTCTTCCAAACTGCTGAGTTTGTTTTCACAGTCCACCAGTTCTTCTCCATCAGTTGTATTGTTCGGCAAGATTCCTCTGTATAAGTGAAATCGAATATCATCCACAATGGGCACTGAATCTGTTTCTTGTCGATTGCGTACTGATGCAGCATCTTCAAGGATAATAGCGTGGAACTCCTTCTCATCAATGATCTGCAGACAATAAAAAAACTTTATTGACTGAGCGTGAGGTCAAGATATATGGGTTATTAACTGAGTATGAGGTCAAGACACATGGGCTAATGTCGTTTACGTACTGGCGCAACGTCTTTGATAGCAATGGTGTAAGCACTTCAATATCAATTATCTGTGGGCAACACATATCGAATACTTACTGAACCCCCTCAGTACAAATGCGTTATCGACCTGGTGTGACGTTTTATCGGTCGATTGAGTACTTTTTGCGATTTCATTAAACCGAGAGGTCTTTGATGCGTTAAGAATACCTCGGCCAATATCGACCTCACGCTAGGTCAACAAAAGATTCCATATTGCCCGCTTTGGTAACCAGCTGTAGTATAGCATAACCCGATTAGCTTCGCCTTGCCTCCGCCACCCCTCCCTCCCTGTTTTACCCTGACTGGCCACCCCTCCCTCCCTGTATTACCCTGACTGGCCACCCCTCCCTCCTTGTTTTACCCAGACTGGCCACCCCTCCCTCCCTGTATTACCCTGACTGGCCACCCCTCCCTCCTTGTTTTACCCAGACTGGCCACCCCTCCCTCCCTGTTTTACCCTGACTGGCCGTTGACCGACCTTTCAACAACCTGAGCGGAAGTCATCATCAGAGTCAAGTTATTTACGTGTCATCAGGTGGTGGTATTTATATCTCTGTTCACTGTTGTGATTGGTGGATTAAGCCGTGATGTTATTGGCTGTTGATAAGGCCCTGGTGTT
This sequence comes from Ricordea florida, assembly GCA_949710005.1. Taxonomy (NCBI): domain Eukaryota; kingdom Metazoa; phylum Cnidaria; class Anthozoa; order Corallimorpharia; family Ricordeidae; genus Ricordea; species Ricordea florida. Next base: position 725,193 of record OX453285.1, read on the forward strand.
CTTGTCTGTGAAAACCCAGTTGTTATTGGTCAGATTTTGTCAGTTTCGATCCGTTTGTCAATTAAGTTTGTTCTTTGGACGTCGCCGATAAGTTGTCTGCACGGAGCAGGTAGTTGTTGGCAACGGTTCAGTGGTGTCTCCTTTAAGAAAAAAACTCCATGAAGGAACTTTGTAATAGTTATTTACCTTGTCTAGGTTCTTTGCCACATACTCACAGCAATCTGCTTCTAATCTGACCAGGTCAAATAACCGAGCCGTTCGTAAAACGTGAAGAACGTTTTCTTCGTCCAATAACGTGCTCAACACGCGTTCACAAAGACGTTTTAAACCATTCAGTAGATAAACATCCGCTAAATAGAGGACGCTGAAAACGGTTTCCTCTGTTAACTGAAATCCGAGAAAAATCATTATCTTGAGTGTTGATTTGTAAATGATTAAAAAGACGCCTTATATGATAATAATAATAATAATAATAATAATAATAATAATAATAATAATAATGATAATGATAATAATGATAATGATAATAATGTCCCAGGTCCAAGGTTTGGACTCGGGCCCCTGGAGAAGAAACACCATGAACTGAACACTAATAATGAGAACACTGAACAACTGAACACTAATAATAATAATGAGAATAATAACAATGGTTTATGGGTAAAACCTTTACAGTGTAGCTATATATTTATCAGTTACAGTAACATGATATACAAATCAAAGGCATCCTATGGTGAGCTCGTGGAGAAAAAAGGGCCACGTGTCATGTCCCGCTACACGTTTGCGAACTTGAGTCGAACACGTAAAGATCACGTGGCATATTTTAAATTTTGATTGACCGCCGAAAAAAGAACCTTTTAACGATTATGAGACGATCGGGTTCCGAAAATTCTATTGTTTAAGCCTGACATCCCAATTCCCCCATCCATCACAATAGCTCTTGAGCGAAAGCTCCACGGGCTAAAAAAGGAGAAAGAATAAATGCCAAATTCTATACTATATACTTGTACTCACAGACTCGGGGTAAAATGATCGAGCGGCGATAACTTTTCTAAGTAGGGAGCGCTCAACTTCCCTGCTGAAAACGTTATGGTCCATCGTGTTTCACATTTACGTCAAACGAAACCGAAGGATGGATGCAATTGATACGAATGAAAACTATTATTGTTATTATCATAGAGAAATTGCTTGTTTGCACTGGCAGAACTTTAACCATTCATTTACACCTAACGGTGCGAGTCATAACACGTGACCAAAGGTCCCCTAGGGTCTTTCTCTAAATATTCAACGTTCAAGATTCCAACTGCTTAAGCAATGATTATAATTATCATAATTATTGCTATTTTTGTTATCATCATTATCATTATCATGATTATTGCTCCATGCGAAGGCAAAGTGGCTTCTGCTCTCAGCGTAGTAGCCACAAAAAGTCGGTGACTGACAAACGGTAATGTCAATTCGTTACTGCACCCTTGAGGATGCATCTAAAACGCAATATGTACGTAACTCCTAGAGAAACGTTCAAGTGAAAAAGGACCTCACCACAGCCTCGTCTTGATAAATAAACGCAACGACCGTCGCAAAGACTTCCGGTGTGACGTCATTGAGATAGACTTCCGGTACAGACTCACTCAGTACAAGCTTTCCTGGAGAAACTGACTCTGAGAAATGACCATCTAGTAAGGCTCGAAAATAGTCGCTTCTTCCACAGAAAAACACCTATAGACAGGAAACGAGAGCTACTTCAGATACCTGATACAATTTCTAAGCCAAACTGAAATATCACATCTTCCGATTGATCTCCTAACTTTTCTCAATGCATTACCACGGTTGCTATGGACGGTTGCGTGCCAAATTTTCTATTTTGTAAACTTCGTAACAGCTTATCATAAGCCTCGTATTTGAATGTACCAAGATTATCTGCCGGTGATCATTTGTTCTCCATGTTTTGAAGTTTCAACAATACCTCTCTCAGGGGGAAACTGTATTGTATTTATTTATTTATTAAACTTCGCCTAACTAGAATACAAGAAAACTATATACGGAAAATAGTTAGGCAGGGAGACAACTTCAGCCTAGCCAATTACAGGGAGGTGTGACTTGTACGTAACTCGACGGGCAGAACGTTCCATGTGCGGGACGCACGTATGAAAAATGAGTGTTGATAAGTTACAGTTTAGGAATAGAAGTAATTGCATTACTGCTCGATGACCTAGTAAGTCTAGTTACAGGCAGGGCTTCACTATCTATGAAAACTAAGTTATTTACAGCTTTATAGAAAAAAGTATATCCGGAAATTCGTGCCAGTATGATATAGGTAGCAGATTTGCTAATCGAAGGCGGGTCTTGTAGGTTACGTTGCAGCGGAAGGGAAGCTTCAAAATTAGTTTTGTAACACGCCGCTGTACGTTTTCAACTCTCTTTAATAGGCCAATGGCGTCCATACTTGGGTTGCGTAGCCTAAGTGGCACCGGACGATAGAAAGATACAGTATGCGACGCGTTTTGTTCTTAATGCTAAGGACATTATTGGCGATATTTGTTCTTTTCATTCCGTCAACTCTTAGTATAATGACTGCATCTTTCTGTGTAACAGTTGTATTGGTTTCAGCTTTTGGGAAATGACTGGCGTTTGTTCTGCTCACTCCATCCCCATCCCTCTTAATTATAAACTGTCTCAATCTCTAACAGCTAGATTTTGTTTCAGTAGTGCCAGACACATCATTGGTGTTGTTTGTGTTTTACTTTATTTTAAGCCCCATTTAACACAGCTTCACTGTTTTTAGTGTTGGGAACATTGTGGAAGCCTTTTTTCGTTTCGCTCGTTTTATGCCTCTCATGCGACTGTGTCTCTCTATGTTGCAGCTTCATTAGTTTTAGTGAGGGAGTTAGTTAGTATTAGGTTTAGTCTAGGGACCAAGGTTGGCGCAGTGGTGAGACCGCTCGCCTTCCACCAATGTGTCCCGGGTTCGATTCCCGGCCCCGGCGTCATATGTGGGCTGAGTTTGTTGGTTCTCTACTCTGCTCCGAGAGGTTTTTCTCCGGGTACTCCGGTTTTCCCCTATCCACAAAAACTAACATTTGATTTGATTTGATTTGATTTGTGCTTTACAGTGTCCCCAAATAGTACGTCAGTGCTAGATACAGTTGACACTCAAATAAAGTTCATCATTATTATTATTGTTAGTGCCAGGAACATTGTGGAAGGTTTTTTTCTTTTGCTCCATTTATTCTAAGCCTCCCATGTCGCTGAACCCATCTATGCATCAGCTACATTGTTTTAGTGTCCAGACACATAATTTCTGTTGTATCTCTATTGTCCATTCCTAGGTTTGTAAGCCAGTGGTAGGAACGATCGTAACTGAGAGCTGCGATTCAACTTCTTTCTCAATAAAAGGTAAGGGCCGTTAAAAACTACTAAGGGTGAACTAACCCCATAAATGAAACTGCTCCAAAAACACACCCTCTGGTACCGTGCATGGCTATATAGAAATTCAGAGTACTAAAAATGGAACTACAGCAATTATGTGCCTCATGATACATTGAATATCTCTTTTCTGATTGTCCACCTGGTTGTAATATGCACTTTTCTTTTAACTATCAGCCATGAAGTTACGATTAGTTCATACCTTGTGGCCGTAAAACCTGATTCCCTCCACTATAAAGCACACGTCAGCATAGAGGGGCGGATCTTCAAAGAAGACTAAGAACGAACACAGTGCACAGTTAGATTTTTCTCCTCCTTTGGAGGCTAGGCACAAAAAGATAATTGAGTTTGACACTAAAATGATGGGAAGAGACATTTATTTTGCAACATTAACACTGCAACATTTACTTAAGACTGTCACAGCACTAATGAAGGTCGCAAGGAAATCCATTGGAAGCGCATATTTAAATGACATTGGGCACCTCAGTCGATATTGTAGTTGGAAAGGAAAGAGTAAATTATAGGGTGGGCGAGTTTACCTGTGACCTCAGTTAAAACATTTTTCCACCGCTATTAAGTCCATAGTCGTTGAGTCGCCTTTTCAGTGTTGATAAACTCATGCGGATTTCATGGTAGACTTCCAAAAAGACAAGAATCACCTTGTTCTCGTATCCTTGATGGAAATACTTTTCCATAAGGGAACGTTCATCAACGAGGCCCTGTTAGGGGTAAATTTCGACAAGCGACATGGCCTCGAAACGGCGACCTGAAGGAGCGGAAATGACGACGAACGACGAGCCGCTCACGCGAAATTACGACAGCGACCTGCGACCTTCCGAAATTGCGACGTGAAAAGGTTTGAAACTCAGACGGGCGACATAAAGAACCTCCCTCACAGGGCCTCATCAACGTTTCTCGCCATTTTGGTGAGTTTCCTTATTGTTTTCCCCACTTTCTCTCGCGATTGTCCCTAGTCCCAGTCATGTCCCGTTCCCGAAGTGATTAGGACCCAGTCCCTCTGTCGTTGCGTTGTGGGATTTGCATTTGTGTTGTGGGATTTGCATGTGTGTTGTGGGATTTGCATGTGTGTTGTGGGATTTGAATTTGCGTTGTGGGATTTGTATTTCTGTTAAGGGATTTGTATTTCTGTTGTGGCACTTGTGTTTGTGTTGAGCCTTCTGGGCCACCGTAATATATTTCCTTGCAATACACGGTTGCAAGTTTGGCTATTCTTGTTGTAATGGTTATTGGTGATAATTTTTTCCCCTGAAAATTTCAAATTTATTAACATGCAATACGTTCCTGTTACACAGAATATTAACACAATACTGTATGATTGTAATAGATTTCATTGTAAAATTTACATAGAAATATTTTGACTTCTTACATGAATGTTAACTTCAATAAAATTTTTGAAACATCAAATTTTCAACAGTCGTATGGACAGTATTTATATTCAATACACATCGTCATCATGAACTGAGGTATTCAGCAGGGAGGGGTGGGGCAGCTCTAGGGAACACTATTTTTAGTTATGTATTAAAGCTTACCATCCAACATGTCCAAAGATATCTCGAAAGGAAACGGCCTTGGAAATTGCTGCAATTGGCAAGAATAGGGTAAACTTTACTTTTACTAAAACAAAGGGTAAACTGTCACCAAAAGAAACATTGGTATCAGGGTGTACTGAACAGTAATGAGAATATAAGGGAAACGGGGAATGATCTCTAACGAGAACCCGTGTTGACTGATATTGTGACAAATTCTCGTAACTGACACTGTATAAACTGATTGTGACTCACTAAGATAATTTGAATCTTGAAGTTTGAACTTTAAGGGTAAATTTTTCTTCTTGTCTCTAAGGAGATTATTCGAGGACCGCGGTCATGCAAAATTTACCATTTTCAAAGAAACAGTGGCACATGAGAAAATCTTTTTGTTTCTTTGTTTTGTTAAAAAAAAATGCAAGAATAACTGAATTTGAAGCGAAAGGTAGCTATGAAAGGAAGCCATACAATACTGTATTCGTTTGCACCACATCTGCACAGCACTGTATACGTAATCCCGCGTTAGACATGGAAAAAAACCCTTTTCTGTGTAGTCTTACCTGTGTCCTTAGGGCAGCGGGAATGGAGAATTCAGCCACGTGACCAAATGAGTCTTGAAGGTCAGTGGACTGGGACTCAGGTTCTATGCTTACTACGGTGATAGACTGTGTTCTTGTTTTGGACATTCCTGCCATATATGGAAAGGCATAGAAATCTAAATAACTTTAATGCCTCCTACAACTGGAATCAACTGAACCTGTGTTAGATCAGTCCGTATACATAACTGCAGCACAAGTAGTCCTTCCTGAATGAGAACTGCGGTCAGGTGACAATTGGACTGAAAAAGGACTGCGAAAATGCTGGATCAGGATTGTATTTAAACTGAATCAGAGCTGAATGACGGTTACATTAGGGTTAGGCTGATCTGAATAGAACAACAGCAAAATAAGCTAAGGAATGATATGTTAGGAGAGTCTTTGTACGAGGTTAGAGCTGCATAAAAACAGCACTAACTTGCGACCCCGATCGTTATCTTACCAAACACTTCGATGCTCTTAAGTCGGGTCTCTAGCTGTGTCTTTAAATACTCCAGTTTACACTGTCGAGCAAGGCGGATGCAGTCATCAATACAGTCCAAATCAACGTACATTCTGTCGGTGTACAGATACTGAAGTATTGCTCTGAAGGCCCAAGGTTTCACCTGTAAAAAATGTCCAGGGAAAGGATGTACGCGTTGCATGAAGGAAAATGTTAAGTAATATGTCAAACACGAGATACAGTATTTCATCACGTATCAAACAACCGAGAAGAGAGTCGACAATACGACGTAATGGAGAGTATTTCTGACAAAATTCGAGGTGTTTGATATGTGATGAAACACTGTATCTCTTGTTTGATATAGCTTCTCGAACGAAATTATTTAGTAAGGGAAATTAACGATGCAAAAACGAGCCGTTTTTCATCAGATATCCAAACACGTCACGGTGCCTGATTTCCTTTGTCTTTCCCTTGTTCATTATTAATGATTTGAGAACAACATATCAAACGCCGAGAAGAAACTTAGAAACACGACGCAAAGAAGAGAAAAGCACTGTAGACAGACTTCAAGGTGCTTGATAGTGTTGCAATTTGAGTGCTTGACAAAAGTCGTTAGCTGAAAATACGACGCGTAGCAAAGCACCAACAGCTCAGCGGTAGAGCGTCCGAACTAGTAATCGGAAGGTCGTAGGTCCGACTCCAACTGGGAGAATTCAGATTTGCTTTTTCCGAGCTTGCCTTTGACAGTGCCGAAAAATAACTCTTTCACGTATTCTTACCAGTTTGTGTTTCAGTTCAATGATTGGTCGATCTCTCCATTTGCTCATAAACATGTGCGCAAAATATTCTGAGCGCGCCACCATGACAACTCTGTGGACATGAAATGACTCTCCATGAACCAAGAAACAAACGTCTGCGAACGGAGCCTCTTCAAGAGACCTAACAAAAAAGATCAGTTGTAGCTAGAGAGCTGTTGGCCATCGAATCTGTTATGTATCCCAGGAGCTGTAACATTCTATTACAAGAACATTCTGCTACGGGAATTGATCTCAAAACCAGGTGAACCCTCTTAGTAGAACGCAATTGTTTACACTTGACATCAAGAGTTAACTGATTTAAGTTTGTTTGTGCTAAACACAAGAGTGTATCTAAGAGCTTAAGTATATACCTTGTTGTATTTCTTTTTCTTGTTCTTGTTTTTTTCTCGAGCCAGCCTTGAATAGTTTAAGACTACCTACGGGTACTCAAGCGTCGTGTGCTGTTCTTACCGTGATGTTTAATAAAGGTGCTGATGTTTTATGTTAGGGACCCACGTTTCAGTCTTCTTAAAGCACCAAAAGCCCTACCACGCCACCCTACTTTCAACGTTCGTCGCTAGGATGTTGTTGTGAACCTTTTAAGCGCGACCCAATGGGGTTTGCTTCTCTTGTTCTTGTCACATGTTTAAATACTTACGGGAACGCAAAAGGAAAAAAACCGTCTTCAATTCTGCGTTTGGGACTAGCCGATGGTCCCGGACGCAGAAATGGAGACGGCGTGCGTTTCGGATCGATTTCAGATGCGCTTTAGTTTAGGAGTAACATTGTTTCCACCCACCAGACTATGCAAAAGTAATAAATCTCCTTCTCTTAATGGAAGAACGGGCTGGTACAATGTTAGCTTCATACATTACCGTTTTGTTTTTTCGGTGCGGAAACGTTTCGGGGCTTTCGAGAGAGACGCACCTGGCGAATAACGCGTCTCCAGCAAGATCTGAGTGACTTTACCTTCTCAGAAACTCTCTGTAAGAATCTCTCCTCATACACTCTGATGTAATGGCCTTGTAGCCTTTCAGAAGACTTCTTATCTTGTCCGTCAAAGCTGCATACAGGCATCGTTCTCCATCGAATGTGTTTGGTGCACAACGAGCTCCTAGTAAAAAAGAAAAGACAAAAGATAACAAAAGAAACCAACAATCTGAACAACTAACCTAGTAATTCCTTGTGTAGTGATTGGTCTATTCATATCGCCCATACATGGAAACAAACAAAATTTTTCGCGGTTTTTTTTTTTTAACCCGGACCGTGTCACAACTGAAGTTCTAGAAAGCTGATTGCCACTGACCCGGCAGGCTACACAGTAAGCTTCAATCCCTGGTTAGCGTTAGTCAACTTTCAGGGAACTGGTCCATAACACTACGTTCAGGGCTAAGTTGTTTGAAGGGTCATTAACGCTAAGCATAGGCATACGGGCAATTTTTTGCCAGGAGGGCGGTGAACCATTTGCGCAAAAATTCTCGCAAGTTGCCCAAATTTATACGAAACAGTCCAAAAGAAACGAGGGTCGTATGATGCACTAACTTAGGTCTACATATGAAGTGATATCATATGAGCTTATACAAACATGTTAAAAAGAAATAGAATATCTCTCTCTTCAAAAACACACATGCAAGCTTCTTTAAAAATTGGCTTTGCCCAAACTTCTCTTGATGCCCAAAAAATCAAAGTTGCCCAATTTTTTTTTGGTGGGGGGGGCTTCACCCCGCCCGTACGCCTATGGCGCAAAGCCGGGAATAAATTGTTATTTTTAAAAAGTTAACAACTAATACACGTACTACGTATTCCAGACGTGAAGTGTCCCAAAGGTAATAAGTGCTAATCTGTGCCGGGTTAAGTGAAATGAGTACATGCATCTCACATGATTAATGAAAAATCCAGTCTGGCAAAACGAAAGATGGAAAAAGAATTTGTTCTGAATGGGAAAGTTTTGTGTGATGTAACGCAACGTTCAATCGTAATTTAACTTGTATTAGCTAGAATCACATCTTGGATCCAATTACACTTTTTTTTAGCTTTTAGGCTTCGGCTGTTAGCTGTTACCCTCAAAATCATTCCTTTTTACCCTAGCAAGTTTATCCCAAATAAATTCGTTCAAGCTCACAACTGTTAAAGGGATTTAATTTCTGGCTGTACTACCGCCTACTTTGGACGAGAACCCTGGAGTATGGAAACATTTTGGACTCCAAATTGTACGATATGCGAATATATATGATTCACTATGAAAGATCCATCGAGATATAAGACATAAAAGTAAAGTTTAAGTCCACTCACCATTTTGAAGGAGGAACTCCACCAAAGACTCATGACCACACAAGCAAGCATAATATCTAAGGCACAAGTGACAAATTACTGATAATTTAAGTGATTAAAGTAAAGTATGACTGGCATTTTGGTCGCTGTAAAAGAAGAATTTGCATGATGATTAATTTGTTTATTCTAGCACATTTTTGACCATGAAATGCAGCTGCCAAGCTTGGACTACCAAAGAAATGTTTCAAGTTAATGTCACAGCCCAACAGTGGCTTTGTCATCTTCAGATAACATTCTGCTTTAATCATGCCACTGTGTACTATCCGTGGCCATATATCTCTTCTTTTTGTGCTTTCTTCTTAAGGCAAGAAACTTTCCTCAGCACTTTCTCTTCTTCAATTTCAATTTCTTTCTATTCTTCAAATGCTTCTTAACAAAAAACATGCCAGTACTAATATATTACCAGTGAAACCTTTTAATTAAACCACAAACACAAACTTTCCTGATAATTTGTAAATTCAAGAATCCCCTATGAAATCCAATTAACTTCCAAAATACAATCCAGTTTTTTCACCCTCCAACCCCCCCCCCCCCCCCCCCACCCACCTTCCTCTTTTGAACCCTGCACAAACGGTACAAAATCCTTCACACCTAGCATCAAAACCCTTAAGTGTAGGCTATGCTTTCCTCATCCAGCTGATCCTGGGATATTATGCTCTTATGAAAAAGCATCTTTTTTTAAGAATGGGCAGCATTTATACATGCTATACTGACCAGAGGAAATTACCATAAACCGTGTGGGCCTCCTGTGGCACTTACAATGGTGTGCTATCCCAGCAGTCTCTTAGGTTCAGCTCTGCTTCTCCATTCTCCACTAAGAACCTATAAATCATTTATAGTATAGTACAAATGATATTCAAAAGCCTATTAGCAGATCTTAAGAATGAAAACCACAAGTCTCTTAAGGTAAGCCTCAATCCAAGCTCATTACCATACCACAATTTTTCTTGGAAACCCCATACAGCAAATGTCTTTCTCCTTGCTTTTAGCAAAATGTGCCAACTGTGGACTATTATTGTCAAAACTGCCTCAAATGCAGCTCAGAGTTTGGGTGGCATATTTGTTGTGGCTCTTTGCACATTTTCGTAATTGCTTGACTGATTTCATTGCTATTGTTAAACTGTCAAGTTGAATTGCCCCATCGAAGCTTGATATTAAATGTCTTCAGTTCAAGCTTTTGAAATGTCAGGCAAGGTCAACAACAATTCTTTTTGGAGCTATCTGCACCCAGATGATAGAACTTAGCTGACAACTTCTGAGACTCCAGGGTTCAAACCATTAACAGCTCTGGGCAATTATGTTTGGTTTAGAATAATTGAGCACATACCAAAGCAGGTAAAAAAATTGCCATTCTATTATGTTCACTACTATGTGTCACCTGAACAAGAAAATGTAGAAATTTGCCTGCTATTTGTATTTTTACCAGGATGACATAGAACATTTATGAATGTGTTATTCTACTGCATACATGATTAATGCATGGGGACAGTGCTCGAAATTAGCGGTTGCCCGGTTGCCCGAGACAACTAAAATTTCGCTCAGGCAACCATTTTTTAGGAAAAATAAAGGGCTAGTTGCCCGAGAAGAATTCGTCGGACAACCCAGGAAAAAATTGTAGTACTTACATTACTGTGATTCTTAACAGAATAAAGAACAGAAGCTATAAACTTGAGACACGAAAACAGCTGCTCTAAATGCGAGGTTTATCTCCTGATACTGATAAATGGATGAGGATCCATGACAATTTGTAAAACAAAGGAAATGGAAGGTTATAACCGTTAATTGAACGCCCCTCGTTCGATTCAATAAGCCACGATAAGCTTGTCGTGTTCTCTTCAAACCCATACCTCCTCCAAATTTTTCTTATTCACAGCACTTCGAGAACTATGAAAACAGAGGCATACTGATAGGGGTATTATTTCTCTGGTCAAACCCTATAACTAGGCAAAAATCATAGGACATGTTAAGGGCAACCAAGTCCTTATCAGGGCAACCAAAGTCAGGGGCCAGGTTGTCCGGCATTTACCATAAGGACAACCTGGATTTTTTTCTAATTTCGAGCACTGCATGGGGATTATGAGTAAAGTCTAATAATTATCAATTTAAATTACTGAAATGATTGAGGTTTGGATAAGATCAATATTATCAATCATTCATGTTATTTCTGCTTGGAAGCCTATGCTTATAACACTTATCATGAAATGTCGAAGTTACATACTGAGTAGTGTGCTGCTTTAGACTAAGTTCTTTATTAAAATTGTGTTAAAGGTATGCAATCGACAGGGGAAAAAATAGACAGATTGCTGATATCTACAATTGAGGAATCTGTTTTCAAGAGTCTTTTATAGATCTGAGAAAATCACAAAGTGCATGCACAAAATAAAGTAAACGCAAAACTTTAAAAAGTTAGAAAAGCTGGTGTGAATGCTTCGTACGCCAAAACAAGAAAAGTGCCAGCTTTTTAACGTCGGATCTTCCGACCCACATGTCTCAAAAATGTTACCAAGTACATTACTCTCAGAATTTTCTTATGTTTGTATCAAAACATAGAGAACAAACGGAAAAATGTTACAGGATAAAGATAAATTAAATCCTGTAGGACAAAATTGGCTGCTTAGCTACCCTCGACAAAACTTAGACTTCAGTTCAGTAGGTATATATAGTACTGTACATATATCTTACAGGAGCTTCTTTATTCAGCCCAGAGAGAATAACAGTACATAATTCTACAATTTAGAAGTGTTACGTTCCATCAAGGAGAAAAAAACAATCTATAACTCAAAGCAGTAGAATATTGCGTAGGTTCAGTTCTTATTAACAATTTGATTATAATGTTGACGTGTGTTAGGTCATAAACAGCTGTTGTACGACACTGCATTATTTCAAAAAGCTGTTGGAATTCAGAATTTTTATACTTGTATACCTCTTACCTGACTCGGTTGAGATCTCCTGAACGGCAGCTTGAGAACAGCTCTAGTCCTGCCATCGTGAAAACAGGCTGAATTAATGCAGACCCCAATCCAAAAATATTTGGTTTGTTGACATCTCGTGCGCTTGAGCTACTTTTGCGTAGCTATAACCGCTGACTTGTTAAACAAAGCTTTGCAACTGCACGGTCGGTTGTCAACGTTTTCTGTCAAAATAATGCCAAAACGAAGCAAAAAGGCGCCAGATAGGCTAGAAAATGAAGGAAGGCCTCCGGAATTGACTTTAGCCAGCTTTCTTGGCGGTGATCTTTCCGAAGAAAGCACCAGTTGTAACCACGCGGCATCCGAGGCAGTGGAGAAGCATGGAGGAATCGAAGTGGAAAAAATTACTCTTGGCTTCTCTGTTAAAAGGACCAAGAAAGGAAAAATTCCAATATCGTACGAAAATCGAGCCAAGGGGAAAAAAGTGACGGTAATAAGCAACGTTGAAGGCGATGCCAACATTTTGTTACAAGAACTGAGAAAGAAAATAGGGACCGGGGGTGTTGTGAGAGGACAAAGTGTTGAAATACAGGGGGACCATCAGAAAGTTGTCACGGAATTTTTGACGGGCCATCCGAGTCTGAAGTAAATCAGAATGGAGTAAGATAGAAACAGGCACCTACTATCAAAACTTTGTCAAAGTAATAGATAATGTATTTCTCCAGAACAGTTATATTTCTTAATTTTTCTAGTACTTTCTCTTACGTCGCATTTGCTTTCTCTTGCGAACCCTCCCCCATCACGTAGGATACAAGTTCCTTCCCAAAACTCTTTGCGTTTTAGAAATTCAACATGGCTGCCAACATATTGCGATCAAGGTTGCTCGTGTTTTGGATAGTTTTAGCAAATGTTTGTCAGAAATGAAACTGAGAGTGATATTTCAGCGGCGTAGAGAGGTTGTTGAGTTATCTGGGGATGAAAAAACTTTGAATGACCTTCGCGCAGCAGTTTGCAGAAAGTTTGGCTTCGCGTAAGTACTAAACTCTAATTCACGTCAGTTGACAATGCGTACCAGTATGTACAAAATGAGGCTATATGAATTCGCTGGGAGATGCACTGAATTAATTGTAGATAAAATGTCTGCAAATCAGTGCCTTTTATAAAGAAATGACGCTGTAGAGTTTTGCAAAAATGAAGTAAACCATGGACCTTTTTCGAGGCCGGTATTTTGAGCTCTTTTTATCGGTATGACGGATAAACTACCTCTTTACTCGCTTGTTGTCCAAGTTTCCGTTCTTTTGCTGGTAATGGTAGGACTTAAGCGTTTTACAGTGTATTGTTGACTGTAAGTAAGTGAATTAAATAACCAAAACAAAACATATCGTAAAGCTGATACGTACCTACATAACTACCCATCTTAGAATGGCAACTTGCATCCATGTTCTCACAACAGTACAATCTTAATGACCAAATTTCCAAACTCTAACATGTTTATCCTTATAGTAACAATGCCTCCACAAATAATTATTGCATTGAACAGTGTAGAATACTTGTTATTATTTGGTACTTTAGATCCAGGTTTTAAACTTTTGGAAAGTTATGGAAATGTTACCGGCAGTATGGTAGATTGATCAGGGTGCCTGACTTCAAATCTGATCGTCCCAGCATCAACTCCCTTCCTGACCACTTACTGGATTTATAGCGTGGTCATCCCAAGTTTCAAATCCTTGACCACACTTGTGAATAGCCAAGTGGTCTGTCTCCCACCAGTTGGGCCTCTTGCCAAAATTCATGTTGTATTTGGAATGTTGGTTTCTCTATTTACAGTGCTCCCAATTTGCATTGCTTAATACATTGGCATTTAAATAGAGTGGTTATTTTATTGTTTATCTGTATTTTGCTTTGTTAGTCAAAAAACTTAACTTGACTGTTTTTCTGCTACCAGGTTTATAATTTAATGGGTACATTTAGGGGACCAGTGATTATTTATAAAGGGGTCTGGGAAGGGCGGGGGAATTTGAGGGGCAAGACAATTTTTTTTATGACCCACCCTCTTAACGTCTTAATTCAATTGCTGGCCTACCCCCATATAAACTTCCATTTCATGAACATGACAAGAATTTTACAGTTGACCGGTTAGCTCAGTCGGTATTACACCAGATTAGTGTGCAGGAGGTCGTGGGTTCAAACCCCGGCCGGACCAACACTCAATAATAATTGAGTAGAAAATGCTGCCCTTGTAATAATATCTGCAAATGGTTCGACTTTCTAGTCTTCTCGGATAAGGGCAATAAAATGTAGGCCCCTTCTGAAGAGTTTGCTGCTGGCCAAGCCTCAAGGCTCAGCTGACATTACCGCTGGCCGACAGGCTCAAGAGAGTGTCGGCCATCTTGTTTATATTGTATGTCCTGCATTCGGTTAGGGACTTTAGCTCGCCACTTATTTCCTGTAAGTCCTATTGTCATCGTTGTTGTTTCCCTTTTATCATTATCTTACTGTTATGTATTTACGTCGTAGGACTCCTTCATCGTTCCGTGAATTGAATTAAACTAGCGTTTCACTTCGAGGAGTGTCTTACTTCACCTTCTCACAACTCTTTAAAATAGATTTGTAAAATGTGGGATGTAGAAGAACCCATGGTACTGTTTGAAAAGAGTAGGGTGTGTTTCAGGTGTTGTGGTCTAGCTGACTTGTGCCGTCATTGGTCTGAGCGGGTTGGGTGAGATCATCTATGGACTGAGGCAACTGCCAGAGGCACCTTCTATATGCTGATGTCCGATCTCACCCTCTGGTTCCTCCGTAATTCAGCTACTAGCTGCAAGTGAGGAAAAGTGGCACCAGTCCGTTCTGATTATTCTATTCATGATCCACCCATGCACCCTAATAATAATGGATCAATGTAAGTATCTGGGCAACTGTGCACCTACCCCTCCCCTAACCCAACAAGGTATAATAAGTTAAGAAGTTAGCATTAATGTAATGTTAGGGGAGGGGTAGGTACACCGTTGCCCAGATGCTTCCATTGATCCATAATAATTATACTCCTGACCCTCCCCTCCCTCCCACCCAAATAATGACCACTGCCTCATATTGTTGGTATCCCATCCAGAGTTAAAGGTTGGGGTGTCAATAGTCATATTGTTTGGGCTCATGCTCTGGCTTTGTGGGCCTCCAGTAGCTTTTATCTGATATTTCAAACTGCTTTCCTTTGCAGGAGAAGTGATTTTGATGTCAGTCTCAATGGACAGGATATCCTTGATGATAGCGCAGAGCAATTGGCACAGCTAGGTGTAGTCAGTGGTGACCTGATCTACATTTTGCCAAAAACTGAAGATCAGCCAAGTGCATCTGCAAGTCAAGTTATTTCTGGAGTAAGTGCTAGAGATGCATATGGTCCTGAAGAGAGTCCTGATAGTATTAGAGACGGGGAATCACCAGAGGTACAGTGCAAAATTAATTTGGTCATAAACAGTTTGGCTGTAAGCAGTGAGTGTCGCACTAGGTCTTGTTTTATGGTAGTGTGGATAGAGAGCAATGTTATTCTATTAAATCAAAGGCCACATGTAAAATTTCTGCTGATTTAGACCAAAAAAATACAGCCCTAAAACTCATTTGGGTTGGTTTTACACCCAGCTGGTGTTAGAAAGGACCAGGGCTGTCGCAATGAAAAGAATAATGGTGACCTCTCACTAGTGTGGGTTTGGTTACTGGACTCAGCATTATATCTAGGCTTGATTTGTGCCCTTTCTTAAATGGTTTTTCTCTTGAGTATTCCAAATGTCTAAAATTCCTCTGCAAAAATATGGACATTTAAATTCCAGTGGAATCTTTGATCCATGAACAGCCTGGAAACCACCTTCAATTGAGCAGCTTCATTTTCATGTCATCTCTGTTGATGTAGTATTGTTCTAAGGGGAAGTTGATGATTATTGTTATTTGATAAACATAATCACTTTATTTAAGTGCAGATTTAATATTGAGCACTGCCATGCTAATTAGAGTCACTGTAAATAAAGAAACAAATATTGCAAGTGGAACATAAACTTGGACAAGAATTCTAATTGGTGAGAGGTGGTCAAGCTGTCTGTTTACAGCTAGTTGTCTGGAGGGGAATTGAACCAAGGATGACCAGATTACCAGTCGGGAACTTTATCCACTCAGCTAGGCTGTGTCTCTAGATTACAGATAGATTAAGTATCAGGTTGTCAAAGGGTACAAATGGATATGTAACAAGCTTTTAACTTAACATTCTCTGAAAAAAAATCAATATCAGTCATATCGTGACTATCATTCATTGGTTTTATGGTAATATTCATCATGATGTTTCTTATACTCAGTGCAGCTCAACTGCTGGGTCAGAGGAACCAGATTATTCAACAGCACAACATGGAACATCTCAAGGAAGAGAACAACAGCACCAACAAGCAGGCCCATCGCAAGTTTGTAGGAGTCACGCTCTTCTTTGTCGGGAGGGAATTTCAGATGTTTTGGAACAGTTGTTCACAAGAATGAATATTTCTACCCTTCACAAAGCTGTGGGGATTGTGATTCATGTCCTGATGTTAGAAACAGGTTACATCTGTGCATCTGAGGTACAACCAAACTCATGAAGAAACAAGACAAGATAATTCAAAACTTAATAGTTTCTGTTAAGCTGTTTTTATTATTTTTTGTTATCTTTCCTTACATGAAACTTCGGATCAACTTGTTTACTTAACCATTTCATGTCCAAGATTTGAATGTAGTTATTCCATTCCATGAGAGCCATACATTTTCATATTTGCTAATATGGAGGATTTAGTGTCTGTTTCACTACCAAGAGTAACCGTATAGATTTTACTCTGTCCAACGCCGGACGATTTACTTGTCAAATGGAGACTCCTCGGGAGTGAAAGGAGTGAATTTAACATCCTTAACTCTTTACCCCCTAAGAGTGACTTTATAGATTTTACTCTGGCTAACGCCAGACGATTTTACTCGTCACAGGGAGACCCCTTAGGGGTTAAAGGGTTAAAAACTATCTCTCTTAATTTGTTGTCAATTATTCCCATCATTTGGTCACTTGAGACTGTATTGATATTGTAAAAGGTCTTTTTTTGTACTATGTTATTGAATATTCTGTTATCTTTTGTTTGGTGACTCTTTCTGAATTTAGACCTGTTTTAATTTCCAGGGTGATAGTGGTGATGAAGAAGCTGATGATTTGAGCAAAATAGTTCCACCTTCAGACTGGAAAAAAACAAACCTAATAAAAAAAAAGTACACACATCCATCCTGTGTCGGTCTGCAGTGCTCTCTCACCTTCACCTCATTGGGACCGTATGTTATGGTTCATGGTATGTGAGTTTATAGTTACAATCAGATGTGATAAATCAGTGAGACCAATAAGTAATGGATGATTAATCAGTCAAGATTAGTCATTGATTGTATCTGATTATCAGTGAGTAACCAAGGAATAATCGAGAGGCCACAAAATTTTCAAACAAACATACCTTGCCTGTTCATTGTCTCACTGCTGATTATTATTGTCATAAACCATTTATGAAAATTTTTATCACAGGAATTAACCCTTTAAGCCCCAATATCAATATTCATTTTCTTCTAACTGTTCTCATATATTTGTTATGGTACTAGTGAGGAGAATTTGTTTAAATATCAATACAACTCCTTTTTGGTGATCGTTTTCATTCTCTTGTAATCTGAATGGTTGATGAGCAGTGAATATTGTAATTCATGAGAAATTGGATGCAGGTCACTACTGGGACTTTTGATATAGAAATTGTAAGGAAATTGTATGAGATGTACTGCTTTACAATACCTGTGTAATCAATGACAAATTGGCTGTTTTTATACTAGGGGACGCATGATCTGTCTGGATGAAGTTGGGCAAAAATTTGTAGTTCACCTGGTTATGCATCTCTAGTATAAAGACAGGCACATGACGCATTGTGTCTAGATGAACTTCCCTTTGTAATACATCTTGAACGACGCACTACTAAAGGTTGTTCATCTGGACACATTATAATGTTGTGTGCCCGTCTTTATACTAGGGACCCATAACCAGACAAACTATGAATGTTTACCCAAGTTCGTCCAGATGGATAATGCATCCTCTAGTATAAAAACAGCCATTGATGGATAAATCAGGACATAATCAATGAGTTATCTACTGTTTTACCTAATTACATGTGGACCACAAAATGTTTGTTCATTGATTAGTCCTCAATTGCACATTGATTGTTGCTAATAATCGATGACCTACATGTATCAATTGATTACTCAATGATTGCTTTAATCAATTACACAGTGATGTCATCATTGATTTATCATGTCTGGTTACAGCCACAATAAGTTCATTGCAAAATTCTTAATTAATCAGCAACCTCTCTGTTGTTATAACCAGTGTTTTGTGCCTTGTTCCATATTTAGGTTTGGCAGATTCTGTTCAGAACAGTGACGTTTTTCAGTGCAGGCTACAACCAACAGACTTTGTCAGAGGAAATGTAGACTTAAAATCATCTGGTTTGTAGATGAAATAATTATGTTCTCAGTAGCGTTGGACTATTAATCATATTGTTAGCCAGCTGTTTATGTATTACCCTGCATAAAATAATAATATTACTATAGATTCGATTTCATCAAGCATGGTAATATCTGTTATACCTAGCTGATTGAAGGTTTGTTACTGTTGTCAATAGCAGCATCCTCTGTGTATTACAACCTTCATCGTCTGTCAAGACTATTTAAGGACCAGGTTGCGTATCCTTTGTTGTCTTTTATGAGAGCTGGTAAGTAAGGTTTGATTTAATCTTTTTTCTCTTATCTTGTTCTGTGGCAGTGATGTAGGTTTTGTTCTTGTTTTTTTTTACTATTGTTGTTAGTTAATTACTCTGATAATATTAGAATGTCAATTTCCTCTTCAACTTTACAGCCCTAGGCCTACCACAGTTGTATGGTTTAATGGCTCTCCCAACAGAAGTAAAGGTTAGTTGATGTTTGTTTCATATTACTGTATTTACCTTTACTCAGATTATTTTGGTGATTGTCCTAATAATTTTATTGTCTTTCTTGGCTTTGTTGTCAGTTGATGATTTTGAGAAATCTCCCGGTACAATGTGTGTTAAATATGGCTGCTTCTTGTCATGAACTACGCACCCTCTGCAATGACCCATCTCTATGGGAACATCTGGTTTTAAGAGACTTTGGTGAGTTTATAGACTGAAAACAAAATGTTTATATTTGTAGCTTTGCACTAACAATCAGTTAAAATGTTATTGTTTACTATTATAAAATTGGACATGTTCAATTTGTTTTCTAGGTCAAAGAGCAAAGGAAAATCACAGAAGCTGGAGAATGGTGAGTAACATGTTTGCTATGGTGGTCAGGTAGATGTCCTTGTATACAGAGATGAAGCAGTAATAATAATAATAATAATAATAATAATAATAATAATAATCTTTATTTACAGAGGGTAGCACTTAATAGTATAGACTAACAAACTTGTGGCCCTCTAAGCGGTGTTTGAAAGAAGGCTATAGATGACTCTGGATACATTTAATTCTTGTTTCAAAAAGGTTTTTGAAGTCAGTTTTAAGGAGAACTTACTTGTTTATCAGAAGATTTTTTTTATACTATTTTTGTTTCACTCAGAAACATAGTCCCAACAGGCAATGTTTACAGTACACTTACACTATATACACTACTATCCAGGCTACTTATCAGAAGATGCAGATGTCTCTTCTGTTTCTTTTGCACACACCCCTTAATTTAATATTGTGCTCCCAAAGCTGATTTTTGTTCCTCTAGCTGTAAGGTCAGGGAATAATTATGAGCTACATTTTCTTTCAACTTGTCATGCAACTTTGTTGCATTGCAAGTTGAAAGGCGTTGTTGCCGGTATTACCACCTACTTGAGCAACTTGTCATGCAACAAAATCTTGTGTTACCAGTTGCAGCAACGTGTTGCTCAAAGTAGACTTGAGTTCTACTTTCTGAAATAACTTTTAGTTTTGTTGCTCGTATTACCACTCATGCCACAACTTGACACGCAGGTGGTAATACAAAAACAATGCCTTTTAACTTGTAATGCAACAACAATGCACAACAAGTTGACTGAAAATTTTGCTCATATTACCGGACCTTTAGTCTGTTTCAACTTTATTATATCTTGAATTACAATACAATAACATATTTATTGATTATATCTTGAAGTACAATAAAATAACATATTTATCTTCCTATAAATAGCTGATGAGCTAGTTGTGGAGGGTAAAGAAAGACTAATGCACTGCTAATATTTACAATCAATTATTTATAAATGATTCCGTCTTAGAACTTTATTATGCATGCTACCAATATGATTCTACCTTTTTATTTGACAGTTGATTCACTGTTACAATTTTCAGATATATTCATTATTTTGTACAAGTTATATATAAATATGAGCTTGGAGGAAATAGTATACTGTATTGTAAAAACTGGTCTGTATGATTCTCGCTTTGAAATTCCATCTTACCCCACCCACCCACCCCCCCCCCCCCAGAAATTTTGATTTGATCTTTCAATTTCACTATTGAAAATCAGCCACTTGCACTGTAAATATTTTAATTTGAAACATAGCATACAGTTAATTCATTTCTTATTATTTAATTTGTTTCATCTGCAGGAATACATCCACCTGTATAAACAAAAGAAAATTCTGAAGCAGCAGCGGAATCAGATCACTTTACCACCTATTGAATTATTCCCCCCTGGATATGGGATTGGTTCACAGCCCTTCAGGGGGGGTACATTTCCTCCTGGTATCATAGGTCAGTACTCTACAATACTTTTTTTATAAGGGTGTAAATTGTAATAGTTCTGTAATAATTGCATCCTGTGGTCTGGTGAAATTATTAATAGTACTGACACTTATTAAATGTTCAAAACTTGACTATTTGTGAGTGAAATTGTGTCTTTGTTTGTAGGTGGTCACAGTGACTTGTTCCCCAATTTGCCATTTATACCAGGAGGGGTAAACCCTCCCCCTGGCTACCAACCAGCACCAGGACTGCCGCACCCACGGTTTGATCCATTTGGACCTTTGCCTGATAATAATCATATGCCAGGTTCAATGAGAGGGCGGCGACCAGGAAGGCCAGGAAACTTTCAGCCTCGCTTCTTTTAATTAACAATCAGACTAAGAGTTCAAGTTTTCTGAGTCAATCGTTGACGAGGCACAAAGTACTGAGTTGACTAATCAACTTGTAGATAGCGAGAATGAGTAGAAACCAACTAACATACTTATGTCAATTTTTTTTACCAGTATTTACTGATTTTATAACTTATAAAGCATGTTGTCTTCTTCCAAGTGCACATGCTTCCACTTCTGGCTACCTATCACAGAATAGATTGTGTTTACGCTAGCCAAGCAGATCGGAGGATTTGTGATAGTGGGCAAGTTGGCTTCTACTATACCTTGTAACAGAGACCAAGTTGCGTAGTACAGTACAATCCTACCATTTGGTGGGGTAACATATTTATTTTCTATTCTGCAATAGGTTTAGAAGAGTGAAAACACCAATGCTAAGAACAAAGTGATTATATATTGGAAATTATATGGGGTCAATAAAATTGATACTGGTGTGAAATAATTACCAGTTATGTAATGCTTTCAAGTGGCATACTGTGGAACATTCCACGAGCTACTTTTGTTTTCTTGGTATACACAAGAGCCTTTGGGCGAGTGTGTATGCAAAGAGCATGCAAGTGACAAGTGGGATAATCCAATGGTATACCACAAGAAAGTGTTGTATAACAGTCTTATACAATGATGCCATATAGAAAATACAGACAACAGTTGAAAGAAACTGCCGAGAATTGTAACGTGCAATGGGAAGGTTTGGTGTGATACTGTTGAATTGCACTCATTGATGGGAAGGTTTGGTGGAATCCCGACAAATATACAATGGCTTTCCTGCATTCTGATTGCTGTATTTTCTATGGCATGGTATAAAATGAAGTATTCCAGTTGGCCTCTAACAGTTTGTAGACTACTCATTCTTGTCTGTATTTTCCACTTCCAATGTGTCTCATATATTGACTCATAGTCATTGTTTAGGAATGTTATAAGATGTATTATTATATCTCTCAGTTAGTACGCACGCTGTGATTGGTCAATTTAGTGGGCCGTACTTCACTGTATGGGGCGCTAAATTCAAAAGTTTGTTTTCAGATGTAATAAGTATCTTACAAACCTCGTTTTCTCAGTCTGTACTGTAAGTTATGGATCCTTGTTTCATAACTTACAGTATGGACCTTCAACTTGGTTAGTAAGAGGTATACATTGATAGGAAGTTTCTTGGAGTCTTCAGATCTGCACAGAGGTTCCCTGGACAAGAGCAAGAAGTTCAATAAGACTTGGTAGAGGAGGAAATCCTTTGGCAAGTGCATATACTGTTAAGCTGTTGCATCCTCTTGATGTATGTGTTATGTGTATATTTAACTTTAGTAGAAATACTCAGGTGATTATACAAAATCACGCACTCTGACTGGTTCAAACAAACTGGCCGCCAGTCATTTGCATGCTTTTGATGAAATAAAAGTTTTTCGTGTTGTACAATGCTTTTTCTGTTCTTTTTTTGAAATAATCACCTGTGTATTTATATACTAAAACAATTATTCGTCTCAGGCTCAGTGATAATCAGTGAATATTCACCTCAACTTTGTCTTGGTGAATATTCACTGATAATCACTTTGCCAGTGATGTTGGACAGGTTTTTAGCACAAATTGAAATACCTTCCTTCATTAATGTGCCAAGTTCTGTTACTACTACTATTTATTTCTTGGTGAATTTAAAGTTGAAAGCAACATTTGTAGCAGTTGTAAATATTAAAGAAGAGTTCTTGAGACTAGGTCGCTTTGAAAATATAGACTTTCTGTTTGCTCAATATTCATCATTATTATAATCACAGTATTCTTAAACAACGCTGTCTCTAACTAGCATCTTTGGCTTTCATTCTGTTTTTCCGTGTCACTTCTTAGATCTGAATAGCATTTCTTTCCAGTGACAGTCAAGACAAACTCTAAATTTGATGCAATTATAATTATTATCATCTGTGGCATCTACAGGCAGCATAATTCTAAGCGCTTTTTGGAATATTTTGAAGAAGCTATTGATTACTATTTCTCTTATAAAAAATTGTCATATTTGTGAAGTCTTATAAAAGAAATGGTAAATGTGCACTTTGCAAGCATCGAGTTATGAATGCACGCGGGAGGGTTTGCAAAGAACAAAAGAATTGTATGTTTACCATTTCTGTTATAAGACTTCACAACTTCACAATCTGATGTCAGCATGTAACCCATGGGTAAATGGATTGCACATATTAGCTAATCATAGTGTGCGCTTTCCCAAAGCTATGTTATAAAAGCATTTTGCTTCCATTGGGCAAAAATTAGTGTCAAAAATTCCACATTCTGTAGAATTTTCACAATATCTACCTTGACTAACGTTCTCTGAATCTTTTGCTTTTAACCCAGTTTTTCCAGGCGAAATAGAAGTAGAAATATAGCACTGGGTTTGTAGTCTTTTCCTGTCATAATTCCGAAATCTGCAAGCAGCCTCTTTCTAAGCCCCTGACATCAATCATGAATAGATCAAATGAGAGTGGCGTGTAACCTTCAAAGTTAAAGGTTGCAAAAGTTGTACCAGTTTTTCAGAGTACGGATAAAATAGACCCAAAGGACTACAGGCCAATTTTACTTCTGTCAATATTTAATCATCTTTGAGAAATGTACAATCATTTAAAATTGTTCTTAGACAAACATAATTTATTATGCAATTCTCAGTATGGCTTCTGGGAAAAATGCTCCAGTCAATGTGCTCTTATTGACATTGTTAATGGAATTCAGCTCAATATTGACAAGAAGCTTTTCTTCTGTGGCATATTTATTGACCTAAAGAAAGCAATTGACATAGTCGACCACTCAATCTTATTGCAGAAACTCGCACATCATGGACAAGTCCTCAGTAACTGATTGTCCTCTTGTCTAAATGATTGATATTTAACTACTCAGGTTGGTCCCCATGTTTCTAAGAAAGAACCCTGTCTGTGTGGTGTTTTGCAAGGATCCAGTTGTAGGACCACTATTGTTTTTGTTGTACATAAATTATATCTATAAATCTTCTGAAAAATTGAGTTTTTATTTATTTGCCTATGACACTAATCTTCTT
The DNA here is from genome assembly GCA_949710005.1 of Ricordea florida. Classification (NCBI taxonomy): domain Eukaryota; kingdom Metazoa; phylum Cnidaria; class Anthozoa; order Corallimorpharia; family Ricordeidae; genus Ricordea; species Ricordea florida. Next base: position 749,453 of record OX453285.1, read on the forward strand.
TATGCTGATAAAAACTTGATATCACATAAGGAATAAAGGCAACTGGGGATGAGCCAATAAAGTATGTATTTATTTATATGGTATAGCTGTCTTGGGTCAAGCTGCTCTGACAGGTTTTGAAAAAAAAATTGATTCTGCAAGAACTTGCCCTATGTTTCATTTATTTCAAACCCTTTAGATTCCATGCAGTACCATTGTTCAAATTATCTAATGTTCCTCCTTTCAATCTTCTTTATTGTAAAACAATCTGCCTTGTTATGCACAATGTATTTAATAATATAATGCCTCCAAATGTTTCCAACATATTTATTTACTTATTCTTCAAAAATACATTGTCATAATACACAACTTTCTGTGGTTGGCAATTTCTACATTAAAATCTCCTTTTAAGTATTGGTGCAAAGATATGGAATAGTATTCCCAACATTGATCGTGACCTACCTTAATATAAATTTAAGAATATTCTATTGAGTCGGCCACTGGATATTTTGATACAGGAGGATACTTATGTTAGCATGCCAACTTTAGTTTAAATATATAGTAAATATGAAATTTTTCTCACTTAATAATTTCATTTAAATTAAATGTCCTCACTGTTTTTTCAATTCAATAATTATGTTGATGTTCGTGTATCAGTTCTCCTTATTGTTATTTATTATTATTATAATTATAATTATTATTATTATTATAATTATAATTATTATTATTATAAGTATTATTATTATAATTATTATTATTATAATCTCGGGTGAACAGCTGGGAAGAGGTTCTAATCGAGCTCCAGATGCGAGATTAGATATTCATGCGCGCGGGTTCTGGGAGAACCAACGATCAGCATTCTTTGACATGAGGGTTTGTCACCCTAATGCTGATTCGTATAGGGACCTAGAGCTCCAACAGATATACCGCAATCATGAGAACGAGAAGAAGCGCCTTTATGCGAGGAGGGTTTTGGATATCGAACAAGGAACTTTTACACCCCTTATTTTCACGTCAACAGGTGGCATGGGAAACGAGTGCTTGCAATACCATTCCAGACTGGCGCAGCTGATTTCCATCAAAAAAGGAGAACATTATGCTAAAACAATCTCCTAGATAAGAGCAAGGACATCCTTCGCTTTACTAAGATCCGCACTAATCTGCCTAAGAGGTTCAAGAGCTAGAAGGAAAGCCTTTTGTGACTTTAAGAACATTGATATTGACGCTGAAACCCAGGAGGGAGCCATCATGTAAACACTGTTCAAATAGGTTTTAATAGTTTATTTCTTTTATTTACTTTTACCTTGTATATACCGATATTGACGTTGAAACCCAGGAGGGAGCCATTACGTAAACACTGTTGAAATAGGTTTTAATAGTTTATTTCTTTTACTTTCTTTTACCTTGTATATACCAATTTGTATGGAATATGTTAATTAATGTTATGATGATGATAGTAGTATTAGTACTAGTTGTAGTAACCATGATATCATGACATATATGATATGACGATGATGATAATGATGATAATAATAACTTTTTGTGCCTTGGATATTTTAATATTGGAATTTTTACCTTGTAAATGGCAACTTGTCTGGAATATGTTAATAAAGATTAAAAAAAAAATTATTATTATTATAATAATTATTATTGTTATTATTATTGTTATTATTGTTATTATTATTACTTTTCCTTCCTGCCCCAATCAGCTAGGCTATTTTGCGGGCAAGGATTACTGGCAAAATATAAACCAAGAGTCCTTAATAAACTTAAACTTAAATTTAAAATTTTTAAATTTCCATATTGGTTTGATCCACAATGTACCTTTGTATATCATTGACATTCAGAACTGTCAGTCAATGATTGTTTGCATTTCATGAGGGTATCTCTTAAGTAGAGATCCTATAGTTTGTCGACAGTTGGCAATGTTGTCTTCTTCTGTTCTGCCAGCTTGTAATGTGTATAAGCTATTATCCCAGACAGAGTTAGAGCTATGCCTAGCATCTGATTGGTTGCTAGAGGATCATGAAATATGAAGTAACCACCAAGTAGTATGATACAGAACTTTAGATGCCCCACCATGTTGTATCTGTTACCAGGTCATTAGTCAAGGAAAAGTGCTCTGATTAGTTTGTTAATATCATGGGTGACAAATTACTCCTTAATTTTGGCACAATATTTCTTAGTTTATACTACTACATGAGAAATTTCTGTTATTTGATTGGCTAAGAGCAGTGGTATTTCTGCTTAATTTGAAATACCTACATGTGACAATTACAAACCTTTTGCCAGTAGTAGTATAAACAAATAATAGCATGATTTGTATGTGATATTTGGCATAAATACCACTCGAGATATTTCAAAATTGTCTCAAATTTCACTCACTTAACGGCTCTTGAAATTACGTACAACAATTTTGAAATATCCCTTGTGGTATTTATACCAAATATCACTACAAACCATGCTATCACCTATACTAATTTATAATTTCACATGTGAAATTACAATGTTATATGACAACTTCTCCTATGGTGCCAAAATGGCGTTTAGGTTTGAAAATGTTAAGGAGTAATTTGTCACCCAAGATATTAATAGGTAATCAAATGGTATTCTCGTGAAATTAGGGAATAATTTCACTTGTGTTATGTCCAAAAGCTAATAAGCATTATCATTATCATTATTATTATTGTAACCACAACAATTTATTATAATTACAATGCATAACATATCTTGATATCTGGATTATGGATAGCGTAATTCTGCAGAACTTAATTATACAATATGGTACTGAGTAAAGATGGTATATTTATACAAATTCAGCATTAGAAAGTGTTAGGAAAGATAAGTTTACTACAGTTTGTATTTAAAACTAACTCAGTGATTGAATTTTTTATCTAGCATTGCAGCTTTTTCTATAATTTTGGTTTGCAGACAGGGAAACGCTCTATCTCTATAGGTAAACATTAATTTTATGTAGTTGCAGTAAAGTTTATCTTTCTTGATCAAATAATTGTCCATTATGTAGTGATGGAAGGTAGTAATGTAGACTGTGAGAATTAGGAAGATATGAAGTTTGGACAAGGATACGTGACTGGAGAGGTATTTCCAATGATCCAGTAGATAGAGAGATTGACGCTGAATGCAACTATTCCTGATGCAAGGACCACCACCTTGAACATGAAAAAGGATATTGGCATGACACAATGTGATCATGGATTGGCAGTACATGGGTACAATTGTCTTAAGCTGAGAAGTATCAAAAGACAAGCCAGTGAATACAACCGCAGTGAGTTTACCGGTAAACCCCAATTTGTTATGTTCAAAGCATTTTCAGTGATACACTTTGTTTATTTAGGCAATTAACTGGAGTGGTAAAGGAGTTAGTTTCTAATGAATCTGGTGCTGCATTGGTGGGGAATTGAAACAACAGAAACAAGTTGATAAAATAAGTTTTACCACTGTCTGATAGCTCAAAACACCAGCACCCTTTTAGTCCTTAGGCAGTGAAACTTGATCCATCAACTCATTTGATAATTCATTTTTTCAGTTTGAGTGGTTTCTGTGTTATAGTTTCATTTATTAATTCAATTGAAAGGTGTTCAATGGGTGGGTGGGTGGGTGGAACTGGAGAATGCTAGTTATAGAGAATAATTTTGTTTATCCAGTTGTGGATTAATTTTACTATCCTTATGTTATATCTGCGATGTTTGTTTCTCCATTTAGAGTGCCCCAGCAGTGCTAAATACATTGGCAGTTAAATTAAGTGATTACTATTATTATTATCATTATCATTAATTATTATTATAACTTGTCAATATTCACTGAGATATTGAGAACTCCATTTTATTTCTTTTTTTCAGTTAGAATATGTGATTGAAAAAAGTTTTGTTTCTAATCGAAATGGATTTGTTAATGTTTTTTAATAGAATTGTTTCCTAATTGAAATTAATTGTTTTTAATCAAAAGGAATTTTTAAAAAACAATTGAAATGAAGTGTAAACAGGAATTAATACTTTTTGATGTCAATAAACAACAACAACAATAACAATAATAATAATTATTATTATTATTATGAGGTGTTGTTAATATATAAAGAATTTACCAATGACCAAGATGACCAGGAAGAAAAGAGTCCTTGATCAGCTGTGACAGGTTCAAAGAACAGTACAGCAACTGCTAGCATTCCAGCCGATAGGGGAGCCTACAAACCAATGTATGGATTAATATTTTAAACCAAACGTTCGATCCAAAATTTTTTTACCTATAAATTTATCAACAACTCAAAATTGTAGGGACTCCTAACATGCTTATTTCACAGTTGCAGGTACCTGATAAAACTGCTGGATATAATATGAAAAAATTCATACCCATATCACGGTGATTTGTTTTTGTTTAAATTAACCTTCCACTTTTCTGTTGATGTTGCAGAAGTTTATGTTCGCTACAGACTCTTTAAGTTGGTAGGTTACGTACAACCATATACTTTATTTTACTTCGAAAATTCAGAGTAGCTAACATAAGCTAATGTCTTTGAGATCACAATGCTACAAAATACAAAACTCCTACAACAAAATGCTAAAATCTAAAATATGCTTAACTATAATATAGTTACCGGTAAGCGTATTTTAGATTTTAGCATTTTAGCATTTTTTATAATGTATATTACACATTATAAAACGAGTCATAATTTAGTATTCTTCCCTTAAAATTTGTAAGATTAGATTTTCTAAACAAATCAGGAAAAGAGTTCCATAATTGAGCAGCTAAATATGAAAAAGAATGCAGGCCGTAAGTTGTTTTTGGATTAGGAAGAGACAGAATACAATTGTCATGGAGCGTAAAGTAAACATATTACTTAAATATCCTGGATAGTTACTATGCATACTTATATGAGGCAGTTTATCCTATTCAGTTTGTGGCCTACCTGGTAGTACAACAACTGCATTGAGTTGACCTCAAATTCCTTTTGCTTTGTGCCAACCCACTGTCATAGAAACACAGGAAATCACACATTATGATACACATAACTATGTAAAATTAATTTTTGGTATCTAGTCAGTGTTAGCCAGGGTTGTCAAAAAACTTATTTTCCTTAGCAGGAGAATATAAGAGACTAGATGGCACAGGGGGCAAAGTTAGTTTTCTCCTAACTGTTCTCACATATTTGTTTTGGTACTTGTGAGGAGAATTTCTTTAAATATCAATACAACTCTTTTTTGGAGATCATGTTTGTTATTCTCATAATATGAAAGGTTGATGAACAGTAAATATTGCAATGAGAAATTGGATGCTGATCACTTCTGTGACTTAAAGGTTTTAATGTCTCTTGTTTGAAAAGTGATGAACCCTACAAACTACAGCGAGCACAAAACTAAAAGTAGCCTGTGACATCACTTGTCACTGGCCTTTTTTGACAACCCCAGTCAAGAACTAATCGCATGAAGAGACATGTCTTGACCTGTGCTAAAATTCTCCTTACTAATAGATTGATATTGTATGGAGATCAGTAAGGAGATGTGATAGATTGATCTCAGAATAGAGGTGTTGACATTGCAGAAAACATCCACATTCTTAACCCTTTAAGCCCTGAGGGGTCTCCCTGTAACGAGAAAAATCGTCTGGCGTTAGCCAGAGTAAAATCTGTAAAGACACTATTGGGGCTTAAAGGGTTAAGGAGATAGTTTTTAAAGGATGTTTTGCTTTCAATACCCTATCAGCTGGAAAGAGGAGTTGAGCATTTATCATGTAACTTTGCAGTGCTCACCACTTGATATATGGAGGTCACAGCCACTCCCAAACTAGCATAGATTGTACCGACCCAGTTAAACTTCACATCATAATAAGAATTCAAGAACACACCAATTACAATTGGAACCTGCAAATACAAAACATACCATGCTATGATTATTACATTACAGTTGCATAACAGGCATGAAAACTGATAACATCCTTTATTACACAACTACAGCAGCCCGAGGGCCAGTTAAATAAACTACTGTATTGCTCTTCAGTATGGGGTAATGCCTCAAAGAAAAACATTAAAAAATGGTAACTTCTTCAAAACTTTGCAGCAAGAATTGTCCTTGGTCTGAAGAAATATGATCACATCTCCAAAGGACTGAAAGGATGGTTGGATGGTTAGACATGATGGTTAGGATGGTTGGACATCAACCATAAACTCAAGTTTAACACCTGTGTCATGATGTACAAGTAGCTCAATGACGGTGCTCCGGCATACCTATCAGAGAGGTTCAAGAAGCGCTCACAGATCCATAGTCGAATCACAATAACCTGTAACAACTTGGATCTGATCAAATGTCGCCTTGCCACAGGGCAACGATCCTTTACCAATCGTGGAGCCAAAACATGGAACGAGCTCCCAAAATCCGTTAGAAATGCTACCTCGTTAATTAGTTTTAAAAAGAATTTAATGAAATTACTTTAGAATTCTTAAGGTTTAAATTTTACTTGTACATAAATTTTTATTTTTATTTATTATATCTCATTTTAATTCCACATTAATAGTATTGCAAGTGATTTATTTATAGTTGTTATTATATTGTGGCTGAAAAGACCTTAAGGGAGAGCCTCAATAAACATAAGTAGGTATGTACGTATGTATGTACGTATGGAGTAACAATTTGTCTTCAATGTTTGGTATGTCAAGATGAATAAGGGGGGATTGAGGGGGCATTGGGGGAAGATGGGGGGAGGGTAGGTCTACTTCTACTGCTTTCCTGCCCACCCTTGTTCTTTTTTCTTTCTTTATAGACCTTGACTGAAAAGGATAAGCTGACAACCTGGTAAACAACGTTTTGTAGGCTTCGTTGGGTGGCTATTTAACACTGATCACAGCTAGGTTGTTTGAAAACTGATAGGCACTTACAGTCTTGTGCAAAGGTAATGCAAGCATGACTTTTGTCAAATTTTGCTGATATTTCATCGTGTCCATTGTTTACAAGGCCGCAAAAATTTGCAACCACCAAAGAAAGTTTGCAGCAAAATTTTGGAACTCCAAGTAATATTTTCAACAAATTTTGATGGACATAACAAATTTTCACTCCCTAAGTAATACTTTTCTTTATTTTCATTTTTCATTTTATTTATTTATTCCATTCCAGAATTACAAAGATAAATATAAATTACACAAGTAAGAGTAGAAATGGAAAAGGGCAAAAATATAGCAAGCTAATTGGATGCCCTTCTTTAATTGACAATAGAAATTAGGGTAAAAAAGTTAAACTTGACAATAGGAGAAGAAGAAGTATAAATTAATTAATATTGAGCAAAATAATACTGAAAGAGTGCTTTTTTAAAATGTTTTCTAGTCGCTAAGTTGCGTATAGATAAAGGAAGGTCATTCCAATAGTAACATCCAATAACAGTGGGGCAAAATTTCCTTATATTTATTCTGGAGAAACCGGGGTTTAAGTGTTGTAAGGATGCACTTCGAGTAGCGTAGTTATGTTGCTCAGATACCAGAGATACGGTGTAATTAGACGGTTTTTCATCAGTTAAGTGGTCATATAATAGCTGGCAGGTATACAGTTTAACAATGTCAGGAAGCTTAATAAGACCAAGGTTTACATAATGGGGAGTAATATGATCACGAAGTGGCACATTGTTAATTATTCTAATAGCTTTGTTTTGTAGTCTAACCAATTGTGACAATGGAGCCTCGTAATTATTACCCCACAGTACGCAACCATAAGTTAAATAGGGATATATAAGTGCATAATAAATACTTATTAAGGATTGGGATGTCACATAGGGTTTTACTTTTGCAATAACATTTACACTTTTGCTAATTTTATTACTTATATAATCAATATGGTCGTGCCAAGACAGTGAGCAATCAATAATGAGTCCTAAATATTTAACACTAAAAGACTGTTCTAGGTACCGGTCTGCTAGTTTAAGAGGGATATGTAAATTATAATTTCTTTTTTGGCGTGGTTGAAAAACCAGGTATTTTGTCTTACTTAAATTCAAGGTCAATCTGTTTGAGCATAACCATTCATAAATAGCAGGCAATTCTGAGTTTATTCTCTGTAGAAGTACTTCTAAATCTTTACCAGTCGCAGTTAAAGAAGTGTCATCAGCAAATAGTCTTACAGAGAAGTAGTTGGTTGATTTAATAATATCATTAATATAAACTAGAAAAAGAAAAGGACCTAGAATCGACCCTTGCGGTACACCTGAGCTTATTAAAAGAGAACTAGACTCGATACCATTAACAAATACCTTTTGTTTCCTGTTGCTCAAGTAAGACTTAAACCACTGATTTTCAATACTTCGAATACCATATGAGTTAAGTTTAGATAACAGAATAGAGTGATTGACCGTGTCAAATGCTTTACTTAAATCAAGAAAAATAGAAACCGCATATTTTTCTTGATCAATAGCTTTTGTTATCTCATCCATAAGTTCTACCAAGCAATCAGTTGTGGTGCTCCCAGATCTAAAGCCATATTGATTAGATACTAAGATATTCTCAATCATAAAATAAAATTTTAATTGATTAAGAATGCACTTCTCAAAAATTTTACTTAACACGGAAAGGACGGATATGGGCCGGTAGTTATTGCATGAGGAACGAGAGCCTTGTTTGAAAATCGGGATAACCTTGGCAATTTTTAAACTATTAGGAAATATACCTTGTTCAAGAGTTAAATTTATAATGTATGTCAGTGGTTTAAATATTTCCAACGCTGCAGAGAACAAAAGGAAAGGATGAATCTTATCAAAACCAAATGATTTTTTACAATCAATGCTATCTAATAGTAAAAAGACCTCCATTTCACTTACTTTAGTGAAGTGGAAACTGCATTTTTTCCTATTCACATAAGACGAAGCACGGCGATCTGTTTTAGGCAGATCAGATGCAAGTTCAGAGGGAACATTACAAAAGTACTTGTTGATAGCATTTGATATCGAAACAGGCTGTTGGAGATTCTTACCTTTAACTTGCAAATTTTCAATAACACATGACAAATAAATTCTTTATTTGCTTCTTCTTTGGCTGGGGTTTAATATTAACTACTGGTACTTCTGTTAACTGTAAACACACAGAGAGTTAAAAAGAAACTAATTCTATAAACACATAGCCCTGGGTAAGCACTAATTTAGGGTAGTCTAGAAACTGATTCTGAATATGTCACAGCAGATCTAGATCAGTAGTTATTGGCTCTCAAACTATCCAAGCCTGCATAGCAACAATGGTGAGAGCTGGGTGAATTAAGGGAAAGGTGGTAGGCAATAAATAAAATTATCACACGGTGTTCTCCTTTTCAGGCGGTAACCGGTAAAATTTACCGCCTGTAACGGCACTTGTTACCGCCTAAAATGGCCTGAAATTCTTGAAAATTCAACAGCTACGTGAGTGTGTCATCGGTTTGAAAAACCCTATTACCTGTTGAGCTGAAGTAAAAGGAGAACACTGTCACATACTTGGGATTAAAAAAAAAGCTGTAGTTGTTATAAATGCACTGCTACTTACCACCGTTAACTTGATTTGTGTCGTATATCGCCGGTTGTAGAACAACGTGTGAATTACAACGATACAAGGAGTTGTAAGAACTTTGGCCAGCTGATATGTTCCAACTGTGTTGTTTTGAAGACTAAGATTTGTAAGTACCACAAAACCACAGAAGGCCAAAGAGAGAGGCACAAGTTTGAGTATTGGCAGGCTCCTAGGCCTAAAAACATTAAACACCACACATGTCCTGAGACCAATGTATGTGGTCACGAAATGGATACAAGTTAATGTCATGTTTGGAAACCCATGGTGGACGTACAGCCATTTGTTCAAGAATACGATACATATCGATGAACAGACATTGATAAACAAACCCAGCGTAAGCACTGCTTGGTGCATCTTTTCTTCAATTAAACTTCAGAAGTTAATTTTGGATAATCGCTCAAACGTAACTGTTCTTTAGTGTGTTAACAATTCACTTGACGAGGAACCCTCACGTGGGTACACGTGGTTAGATAAGAGTAAATACCAGCACCATTTAGTATCAGATTATCCAGCTCTTACTCTCTTTAGATGTAAATATATGCTAGGGCATTTTCTTTCCTAGAGGTCGCCATTCTTGTTTGATGATACCTTGAGAGTGGATCGGCGATTGCGCAACAATGCCACGTCGCCATCTTGTCTTTTCAGCACCCCGAGCATCCCCTGGTTGGGATAGAATTTTCCCTTCCCTACCCCACTCTGCATTAATTCACCCTTCCCAGAATCCTCGTACTTTTCCACAAAGTCATTTTAAAATGTTATGGCGGCAAAGAGTGTGAAGGAAGTTTCATTTCTTAACAGGTTTGTTCCGTTTTTTTTCTACGTTTTTTTACGTAGCCTGTGCTCTTTTGGTAGTTAAACAGTCGAAATGTCATTTTTACAGCTTTTAGTGCTGTCTTGACGAGGTTTTAAAAGAGCACGTGAGCGGCATGTAGGAACGAAAGTTGACGAAGGTGAGCTCGTTGTCACTAAATACTGGTCTTTCCAGAGAGATGTAATGTTCTTACCTTCGTATGAGGTGTTACTGATGAAGGTTTGCGGTTTTTGTCCTTCAAGCGAATAAATTTTGTAAAGTTATTCCTCATTTGGCTCTGGTTCACCCGTGGTGGCAGTGAAGTTGACTCACAAATTAGCTAATATTAGATTAAATTATCCGGAAGAATACAGCTGGATGAATGGATAATATAGTATGGGGTTATTTGAAAGACTGACGTCAATTCTATTATTTCTCAAAGTTAGTTGTATATTCCTTTACTAGGTGCTCATGAATCCAAAAAACATGTACCTGTGATGTGATTGTTCAGCAGTCACCATAGTATTGAAGCTGTCTTAGGATGGGGAGTGGTGAGAGGGCAATCTACTCCCTCCCCCCTTAAGTTTCGGCTGTTTTTACTATTTAAAGTCGTGTGATTGGTGACTTGACTGATTGACTGATGTATTAGTGTACAACTGACTTAGAGAGGGAGAAAAGTACGGGTTTGGACCACAGGAATTTTGACAGGGATTTTTTAGCTTATAAGCTAAATTCGGAGAATTTTGAGCACAGGAATTTTGACAAGGATTTTTTAGCCTATAAGCTAAATTTGTCCAAGTGGCCGAAGCCGCCAAAAGCCGACACCAAGCCTCTGCAAAGTCTGGGCCAAGCCTCTGTGGGCAAGAGGGGCAGACAGGCGGAGCGAGCTGCGCGAGCGGAGGGCGACTCCTCCCTCGGTGGCAAGGCCTATGCAAAGCCGATACCAAGCCGATAAAAAGCCGTTATTAACTAGAGTGCAAAACCAGTACAAAAAATATATGAAATTTGTGTTGGTCTGGATCCGTACAGGAATTTTAGGAAGAGCTTATAAGCTAACCAAAGATTTTGTCGGAGATTTATTGGGTAATATTTCTCGGACAGGGAGATTAAAAATTTGAAAAACGGTTTAAAGATTTGATATTTTATACAAAAGTAATTATGGATCGGATAAGAGAATTATATATTTATGAACTAAGAATAATAGCAAAAGATCTTGAAATTAAAGGAAGAGCAAAAATGAGTAAGCAAGAACTAATTGACAAAATTTCAAATTTTAAAGATGAGGAAATTACTGATTTAATTGAAAAAGTTTTCCCCATTAGCAGAATTATTTGCGATCATGAGAAAATAAAAAAATTTTGTAACGAATGTAATGGGTATAATTGCGAGCATAATAAATATAAATATCGGTGTAAGGAATGTGCGGGATCACAAATATGCGAACACAATAAACAAAAACAATGTTGTAAAGAATGTGCGGGATCACAAATATGCGAACACAATAAACAAAAACAACAATGTAAAGAATGCGGCGGATCACAAATTTGTGAACACGGCAAGCAAAAATCTTCTTGCAAGGCTTGCAGAATGAAATTATTAAATGATTTAAAATAAAAGCGAAGAATGGGCAATTATGTTATATAACCTAATTACAGGTTACATAACAAAAATTTATCTAAATCTTAAACTAAAAGTTATGGGAGAACCCCAAAGATCAAGTTTTTTCCATTCATTGTCTAAGATAGTTAAATCGAAGTGGTTTATGGGACTCTCGTATTTTTGAACCGGAATTGTTGGATAATCCTTTGAGGGTATGTTTGCAAGTAGGTTTGACGGCATGAGTTTCACAAGTTCTCCATATTTGGTGTTATTCATATATGATGATTTATTATCCACTATACTACACATAAGTCTTAAAGGTTCCCTAATCTGTATATTTATGGGGTATAATTTACCAGGATTTATAACTTCGGGCACGCCTAAACCAAACGCCAATCCTCTCGTAAGTTTTATTTTGAAGTTCTTATTGGAATAAAGATAGTCAATAGTGTCTGTTTCAATGATTGTTATCTTTTCCCTATTGGTATCATTAAGAAATATTGACTGAATATCGTGAAACGAATATGTACTGGGTTGTATTATTATTAAGGGCTGATTATTATCATTGAATATTGTCTGCCGGTCCTTGAAATTAATCAATCTTTTGGTTTGTATATTACAATCCAGGAGCTGTATTTCACGAAGATTTTTCAGCGGTGGATCTAAATAAATCCTGGTTTCTGAATCATACATTGTAATACTTAGCATTTTGTTTTGATTACATCATGTTCATCTTTAGATTTATATAATCAAAACATTATCGAAATAAAAACCAAGATACTAATCCTCCTACAAGAATTAAAACAACAAGATTATTTTGATGAAAAGATGTTTCTATATCGCTAACTTCTTGTTCTTCACTACCCGATTTTTCATCTTCATTTATTTTAGGTTTTATTGGTGGGGGATTGGTATTTAATAAAACCTTTGATGCACCCAAACTATTAGGTATTCCAACAGCTTTTGTTTCGACATTTATTGAATTATTTACCCCAAATTTCATATTTTCTGTTGCTATTTTCAGATTATTATTGTACCCAACCACACTTTCTGTATTTATAATTAAATTACTTGGGATCAACCAAACTCCCGGGGCCACCGCTAAATCAAGCCTTAATTTTGTTTCCTGCACAGATTTTTGGTAATTTTGAACAGATTTAGAAATATCATTTACTTTAACAGAACTTTCAAATAATGCGTTGAATTCATTTTGCGTTTCGATTGCTCCTCCTCCATTACCCACAATAGAATTTCTGGTATTAACTTGTGCCCCCAATATACAATAAACAAAAGCCTCAACTGATCTATTTATTCTTCCCAATCCAGCTTTTGTTAATCCATGTCCAGATTCTGGTATAAACCACGCATATTGAAAATCTACAAAATGATCATTTCGAAGCATAGATATTAAATTTCCTTCTATTGCCTTTCCGCCATAATCTGAAAATTTAGCTGAACTGCTTGGCCAAATATTTGCATCAGGATCATAATTTCGAACAATTCTAACATTTTGTTTTCCTCCGCCTATTGCTTCTGTACTAGTTTTTCCGGGAGGTATGTATCCTTTTCCATAATCTATGAATACATCTCCTGCTCCATGGTTTGCTCCACCCTTGAATCTAAAATCAGCTAAGGGTTTATTCCACCCCTTAAAATCTTGATTATTGCTTAACCCAAATTCTGCGCACAATCTATTATAAACATTTTTATCGTATGAATTATTTTTTACAGAAAAAGTTTCTTCATCGGGAAATACCACTTGCAATTCCTCTAATATTCTTCTTATTGTAAAGTATATGTGAAATATGAAAAAACTTTTAATAACTTTCGGGTAACTAAAAATATCACTTAAACTTACACCGCATCCAGAAGTTGCGCACCAAACCGCCATGTTTAATTGCTGTGGCCATTGCTTGATATTCGGTTTACTCAACCAAGCTCTTGCTTCTTTTCCGCTATTAAGTTCTACAGTCTGATTTTTGAAAATATTTTTCATTGCAGCAGTGAAATAATCTTTTTCTGAAACATATATACTCAGATTAGTTAACATCATTGTCACATTATTTGCAAATTCATTGAATTTAATCCCAGGTATTGGATATGTTTGTTTTGTAAATGTTAAACTTTTTGGAAATGAACTTACCTTTACTTTATTTTCAACCCCCAAATCTTCCCATAATAATGTTTTCAAATCATTAGAAAGATTTTCAGTCCAGGTTTTTCCAGAAGGATCGTCATTTGACATAATTGTTGTCCCATTGACTTTCCATTCAATATATCCCCCGAATGAATCATTAACAAATGTAAATTTTTCCAAGTTAGCTTTTGGATACCTAGTTTTGAAATCGCCCAATAACATCTTATTCTTTGTTTTCCAATTTTTCTGATCTTTAGATCTTTTAAGAATAAGATGTAAATTTAATTAACCTCTCTTCTAATTCCCGCAAAACAATTACACCCCACATCAGTTCTTTCAAAAGAAATTTTTAACCAGCCGGATTGGTTAATTCTTTTAATAGATCTTCTCGAACTTTCTTCCTTATCATACTCATGTCGAAGTTTTTTTCTGAATCTTTTCTGAATTTTTGCCGTATTTCTTGTTTCAGTTTTTGAAACTTTTCCAATTCCACCAAAATTATGGAAAATTCTTGATCGGATATAACATTATCTTTCAAAGCTTTTGAGACTAAATCGTTAATGGTGTTTAATTTTGATTTTGCAATTGCAACGGTTTGTTCGTGTTTACTAACTTTACCGGAAAGACTTTTAGAGGCAAAACCAAATCCAATCGACAAACCTCCAAAAACACCCCCAACCACACCCAAAGGCACACCAACAATAGCACCCAAACCCGTGAGAGAAGTTCCTAATCCGCTCGCTGATAGAAGAACTGAAATAAATCCGCCAGAAACACTAATTTTTGTACATATTCCTCTTGCTCTATTATATTTTTTCCTAACTTCTTCGTAATGTTTAATTTCCTTCTCGAGATTTTGTAATACTTCACTCGATTTTTGTAATCTGAAATTAATCAAATTATCTCCGCTTTGTGTTTGAAAATTATTATTAGGTAATTGAGGATAAATTCCATTGTAGTCACCCATATTTTGTTTTTACTGAACGGTATGATATCTTTAAACTTGTTACTTTCTTTTCTTCATTTGTTCCATAAAATATAGAACTACAGCCATTATCAAAAGCCAAGCATTTTTCCCTAAAAATCCAATAACTTCTCCAGCAGTTTTGAAAAGAAAACTAACTATTGCTCCGATCATTCCTGGTAATATTTCACCTAGTTTTTTTCCAAGAGTTTTCAAACCATTTCCAACTCCTCTCCCCAAAGCAGACAAACCCTTTGAAAGATTAGAAACTATAACTCCAATTACCAACCCAACTGCGCTTATAACCGCAAAAACGGTAAAACCATACTTTTTGAAAATAGACTTAATTCGCTCTCGCAATGTCATTCCTTCTTGGATTCTTTCTCTTTCAGCGACGGCGTTTGCTATATCTTCTTCGTTTTCTATAACCTCGGCATTTAAATTTTCAATCTCCAACTCTTCTTCTGGCGTTTTCAATGGTTTTTCTTCAAGAAATTTTTTTCTTTCAATCCTCTCATTTTGTTTTTCTTTTTTGTTGGCAATTTCTGTTTCAAGTTGTTCTGCTATTTCTGCTCTTGTTGGCCCCAAAGCATCTTTTAATTTCCCTGGTTTAAGTTTTTCCTTTATTTCCCCTGTTTTTTTATCATATCTTCTAAAATCATCCTCATTAGCCATATAAACATATGTTCCACCAGACGGGCCTTCAACTGCTGGTAATTCTATTCCAGCTTTAGTAATTTGAAATTTCGAAAGAAATTTTTTGAAATTTGCTTTTATCCGAACTTTTCCTATATCTTCTTTTGCGGTTTTTAATTCTTTTTCTTTATTTCCTAATAAGGAGGTTTTTTCATTTGAACCGTCTAATGGAGTATCTACCATATAATCTTCGGGATCATCATAACTAGTAGATGTATATCTGTTTTGAAGTTCTATATGTGTGGGATCACAAGCAAGGGTATCATTATTATCATAATTATCATTTGGGTCATTTAATTTAGTTGGATCTAAATCTTCTGGTGAATATCCTCCTTCCGCCATGATTTTTACTCATCAGTATGAAATCTTTAGACCCCCTAGAACTGAAGAAAAATTGATATTTAAAAAGAAAAAGGAATAAATAAAAAGAAATAAAATGATAAGCGAAAATACCGAATTAATAGAAGATATTAATAATTACAATCCAAAAGAAAGTATGATCTTTTCTAAACCAATTTTAGGCGAAGTTCCAGGTAGCAAGCCAAAGGTTGAATTTAGGCGAATTAAAATTTTTTCAAAAAACAAAAATGGAACCAAAGGACAACTGGTTATTCCAACCGGTCATTTATATTCATTTGGAGTTTCTGAAAGTTTTTCGGCTTATTCTTTCCCCTTATGTTTATGGAGTGGAAATAGGCCCACTGATGAAGAGGAAAAATGGATAGAAAAATTTAATGAAATAGTAGATTGCTGCATTGATCATATTATAGAAAATAAAGAAGAAATTGATAGATTTGAGTTGAAAAGATCTGATCTTACTAAAACAAAAGGGGGTTTAAATCCTCTCTATTGGAAAATGGAAAAAATTGAAGATGGCAAAAACAAACCTTATATGCAAAAAGTTCCTGATAGGGGGCCAACATTGTACCCCAAATTAATTACAAACAAAGAAGGAGAAATTCTTACAAAATTATACGATATTAGAAGTGAAGATTGCAATGGAACAATAAACCCAAAAGATTTAATCAATAAAGGTTGCCACGCAGAGTGTTCAATCAAAATTGAATCAATATTTATTGGTCCGCGTATTTCATTGCAAGTAAAGCTTTATGACGCTCTTGTTGAAAAGAAGCAAGAAATTAAAAGATTAGCACCACGCAGAAAATATAATCCTGAAGTAATTATTTCTGACGGTGAATCTGCTTCTTCCTATATTGGTTATGATGAAGATTCTGATGATGGAAGTCTCACGTAAACCAAATAATAAATATACTTATGTTATATAACCCATTTGCTGGGTTACATAACAAAATAATAATTTATAATACTTTACTTATTGCGTATCCTAAACCTAACATCCCCACCCCGACATATACCATTTCCCCTGTCTTTTGGCCATCGCTTGGTTTGTAATAATCAGAGAATTTTGGTTCTGTCATTTGCCCGTACAATTCAAAAGCCTGATTTGTAGTAGAAATATTTTTTGATGCCCGATATTTTTCATCTTTTTTCTTCATTTTCCAATCAAGCATTTTTTGTCTTTTTTCCTGATATGCTTCGTAATCTCTTTGATATTTTTCCATTGCTTTGTCGTGTCGTATTTTTTCAGTATCCACATTTCGTCCGGATAAATATTTTGCAAGATAATTTCCTCCAGTAAATGCAGTTGCATTCAAGATGGCTCCGCCAATCATCATTCCAACTGATAATAATGCCATAATTTTATTTAGGTAAAACCTTTTGATCCTCTAAATATGTTTTAAGATACATGCTTCCTGATAATACCGCGACCCATTTTGCGTAATTTGTAATACTTGAGGATGGGTCACTCAAAAATGATTCTTTCATTAGCTTCTTAGCCACATAACCAACTCCAGCTCCTAATCCGATAAGTACCGCCGAATCAGTTACAGTTTTAACAAGTTTGTTTTCAGTTGACATAATTTTTACTGTATCATTGAGAAACTTTTAAATTACTTTTGGTATTATTCCATTCCTAAAGATTTTGTGGGCAATGGAATTTTTGAAGGTTGTGGTATTTGTGGAACTTGCGATAAATCAGCTATCCTATTAGAATATTCTACCCTAGCCTTTTCCTGATATCTCATAAAAATATCAAATGCTGTAAACCCCAAACCAATAACTGATAAAACAGTAGTAAAAGATAACTCAGGCAGCCAAGGCTTGGATTCGCTGGTGCTTTTTTTTTCTTCATTATCTATATCTTCTCTTTTCATCTCCCTAGATAATGCTTCTTTTGCTTTTTTATTATATTCAGCTAATTTCTTTCCAGCAGCAACTTTTTTAGGATCTTTCTTTTTAGTATCTTTATTTTCAGGCACTGAATCAGAAGTAATTTTCTCGACATTTTGCTCATTTTGTTCAGACATTGTTATTTAGATGCTATAAATAAGTTTTTAGATCTGTTTAATACACAGTATCAACACCTTCAGTAGATTGCTTAGTTTCCTGTTCAGTTATACTAGAATTAACTGGTTCTTCTCTTGAAAATTGTTGATTTCTGTTGAATTTTATGTGTTTAGCTACTTGAAATAATCCGCTAGCAAGTGCTGCCAGCCTTCCTGCTTTCAATGCCAATAGTCCTACAATGTTTGTTAGTTCGCGATTTACCAAATCATCATTCTTCAGATCTTTGCAAAGAGATTCTATATCATCAACGGGAACTAAATAAGAAATAAGTTTTGAAACTAATTGAAGGGACGAATCTACTAATCCTCCGTTAATTTTCTTTCCCATTACTGCCTGATATCGATTAAAATACTTTTCAACATCTTTTGCAGATAATTTCTTTATATCACCCAAACTCATTTCAGCCCCTAAATATTCCTTTGTTGTTCCCAAAGCCGCGAGAATGGCAAGTGATTCTTGTTTGATTTCAAGTTCATCATTATCTTTTGCCGTTTCTCCATTAGGTTGGTCGGTATTTTCTTTAATATAATCTTCCGGATTCGCTCGATCAACGTTTGTCATATTTGTTAAATCACTTCGGGAATCTCTAAATAGTAATTAAATGGATATCGCAAACTCAAACACAACCTAGAATATTTTTCAGTTTTCAGGAGTTGTACAAACTTTTTACCCAATTCATAATCCAAATCTCCGCCATAATCTTCAAAAAACATTTTCATACCTTTCTGGGAAGGATTATGAAAAGTAACAACGCAGGCTACATTTTCTCGGAATGGTTTTGCTATTGAAGTTAATTGCTGGGTTAGAACCCAAACCGATAAACCATGATGCCTTCCGGAGAATGCCAAATCAATAAACTTATTCGATCTTTTCTTCAGATCATTCGAAACGGCGCAATCATCTAAAATTATTAATGTATTTGTTCCAGAGAATAAAGTTTGACAATCATTTAACAATTCATTAATCTCATCGATGTTACTTGCGTCAGGCGATAATACATAAAAATGTTCATCTCCTCGAGCAAAATTATGATAAGTTTTATTTTTAGAATAGGTTGGACAAATTAATACAATATATTCAAAAACTTTCCGGAATGACCCGCGGAGCTGTTCAATTAAGTACTTTGTTTTTCCGCAATTTGTGGGCCCTGTTATTATACAGTGAAATGGGATTTTATCTCGTAAATCTTCCATGATTTTTGTATCATAACATTATGTTTTTAGATTCCCAGGTCAGTACTTAATTGCTCTCAAACCCGAATTCATAATCTCCATCATTGCGTCCGCCACAACAAACATATGACAAGTTACGGTTCCAGATCCGCTCTGTTTTCGTTTAATTTCTATTTTTACGCCATCGTGCGTATTATTTAGAGCAAGTCCGCCGCCATGAATGCCATTATCTGGATGAGTTCTAGTATCAACCCAAAGCGCAAACTTATCCGCGTAAAATTCTTTTTCTTTCAATGAAATTTGTAAACCATCATCCCGATGAAATCTTTTTTTCGCGGATTCCCAAAGATCGGACGGAATCATTCCCCTAGAGTATATTCTATTTGGTACACCATCAACATCAATTTCAACTGAAGATATCCCCGGATTATAAAAATTTTCAGAATCCCTTGCTCCTGCAGCTTGAGGCATTAAAAACAAAAACAATATTCCTGTCATTGATCTTCTCGGCAAATTAATATGCTGATTAATAACGCCATCACCGCCAATGGAAAATGTAAAAGTTTTGTGCAAGGTAATATTTTCATAAAAGAATCCTTTGCCGACTTGATAGGCTGCTTGTGCTTCGCGGGCTAAGTATTCGCTAGAAATTGAAGAATATTCTAACTCTAAGTTTTTGATTGAATATGATGGTGCTTTGGTTGTATCAGAATAAATAAGAATATTAGCGACCGGAGCAAGAGTTAGCTCAAATATAAGATGATTTTCCAATGCTTTCGGATAAAAAACGCCATGATCGTTTAGAATAGGATGATTTATTGGTATTCTGTACTTTGAACCGTGAACATTAGCGAGAGCAACTTCTTTTACATCTTGTGTTTTCGCATCTCCAGATTTTGTTCTAAGTTTTCTTATATTTAACGAAGAAATACCCTGTTTTAATCTATCCTCGCGCTCTTCTTCAGTTAAGAATAAATCATGATAGGTTTGAAATAAATCATATCTTTGAGTATCTTGCAATGTTTCTCCTCCAAAAAGAACTTTCAGTCTGGTTACAAGATTACGACTCACATTATTCACAACCGTGTTATTAGCATGACCCTCGACATCCAAATCAAAAAGAAGAGATACACTTCCAGGCACAATCACTAAATTCTCTGCTAGTTTTGGAATATTTATATATAATGTTTCTCCTGGACTGGCTGAGGATGGATTCAGAGTAATTCGATTCAATGTTGATTCTGCTTTTAAACCAAAGGGTTCCTTGGGAATTCTGTTTGGGTTAATTTTTTCAGACGTCATTGTAATTTATAAGATACTTTAGTTAACCTTTAAACCTGTGTTGTTCTATTTTCTAACTTGTCAATATGTTTTAATAAACCCTCTCTTGCTTCGGGAATTAAAATCATAATATTAAAAATTTGTTCGCCATCTTCCATATATAGAATTTTTTTTCTAATAATTTTTTTCATAATGTTGATTTGGTATTCGGTAAATTTCATTTCTTCTTCCTCCGACACCATTTTGATTTATAAGATACTTGTTTATTTTTAAATGATGACAAAAATATCGGCTTCGCCGGCCCCGCTCTTCGAGCGGATATATTATTCAGCTGAAGGGTATTGGAAAGGATATTCTGCAATTCCTAAATTAGCTGAGAAGGCTAGAGTAAGTGAAAATGAGGCAAAACAATGGTTGCAGAAACAGGCAATATGGCAAATCTATCTCCCAGCCCCAAAGTATATTCCTAGGCCGCATTGGACTGTAGATAAACCAAATCAGATTCACCAAGCAGATTTATTATTTTTACCGCATGATAAAGTTAGAAGAAAAACATATAAATATGCGTTAGTTGTGGTTGATATCGCCTCGAGATATAAAGATGCTGAGCCATTAACCTCAAAAGAAAGTCGAGAGATATCAGAAGCTTTTACAAAAATATACTCTAGAAGATTAAAATACCCAAAAACATTAATGGTTGATCCTGGGAAAGAATTTATGGGAGAAGTTAGTAAACTCATGAATTACCATAATGTGAAAATACGGAGAAGTGAAGCCGGTAATCATAGAGCCCAAGCATTTGTGGAAAACGCAAATAGAATATTAGGAGAAAGATTATTTAGTCATCAATATGCGCAAGAAATGATTAGTGATGATCGATCGCGTGTATGGGTGAAAAGATTACCAGATATTCTAAAAACCTTAAATAATAAACTTATGAGAATAACCGGTAAAGATCCTAATGAAGCTATAAAAATGAAAGAGGTTGATATTGAACCTAAAAATTACCAACGTGCGGTGGGGCCAGATGAGGTTAGATTACCCCCTATTACTAAAGTCAGATATTTATTATCTCCAGGTGAACTTGAGGGTGGAGAAAAAAGGCGGGCTACTGATCCTATTTGGAGTATCAAAGTTTATGATATTTCTAAAAGCATTATTGCGCCCAATCAGCCGGTTTTATATTATTTAATTGGTGGCCCGCGGCGAGGATTTGTTAGGGAAGAATTACAAGTTATTCCTTATGATACTGTATTACCACCCAATTCTGTTTTAGCGGACCCCGCTTGATAATGTCCATATGGAAGAGTATGTATTCCGTCTTTTTGAATGATTCTCTTATCGTCATAGGCGGATAGCGCTTTTTTATTAACTGTTTTTGTATAAATATCGTGTAGTTTTGAGCCTATTAAATTTTGCGATCTCATTTGCGGTTCTTTAGTACTCAAACAATTTTTAAAATCATTAAAACTTATTGTTTTCTTAACAACTAATTTCTTTGTTCCTTTATTCTTCTTTATCTCTTTGCCATTATCCATTAATAGGGCATATTGTTTAGCTCCCAAACCCACAAATTCTGTAGGTATACTTCCGCCAAACTCATCTTTGAACTTGCCAATTACTTTTTTGTTTTCATCGCTCCAAATACCAGATTTGTGGTTTTTAGGATAGTTGCTAGTGTCAAACTTTTCCCTAACATCTAGCTTTATATCTTCATAGAAATCCTCTGTTTCTATGTTATATACAAGACTATCAGTATCAGTCATAAGCAATTCGGCTTTTTCTCCGTATTTCTCTTTAATATAATTATAATGAAAGTCGTACATTATTTGTTTGCTCAGATCTAAAATGGAAAACCCCACATAAACCGGTTTATTAAATCTTATTTCTGTTTTCTTCATATTTATGGCGGCAAGATCCTCAGAAAAGATAGTGAAATGATTAAAGTTCGGTTTTCTTATTAATTTTTTCGCCGATTCTATATTATTAACCAATCTAACGTCTATCCTTTTTCTCATATTTTCCATTGTTTTGCCAAATACGGAGTTATTCATAAGTTTGAAAAAATCTTTTTCAAAGTCGTTTTTCGCATGTTTTCTCAATTCAGTATTCCGGTTGATGTAAGTTTGTAACCACTTTGACTCTTGAAATTTAATTCCCTTATGAATCTTTGTTATTTTCAATCCTTGTTTTTCATAAAATTTCAGAGTTTCATGATGAACCACATATCTTTTCTTATCAAATAGGTTTGGTATTAATTTCTTAACTTTATTAACAGCAAGTTTTTCTGGAGCTAAAGGTAGATCTTTATGGCAATCATGAAGATTTTTTGGGTATTCCAAATCAACCTCAAGTATGCAAGGTATATTTCTCCAATTTTCGAGCTCTTCATTTGGAATCCATTTAAATCCGCGTTTTGGTAATTTCTTACTCATCGCGGCTCCATATAAGTTATTTGCGTCAAGATAAATAATATAACTTATAAGTTTATTTATTTCAAAATCTGTCATATAGGGGTTATTTGCTTTAGCATATCTTTTTGATACTTGGGATGTTCCCCCTCTAATCCCTTTCTCAATAAAAAGCAGCATATTAACGTCTGTAAACAGCTCCAAACTAACTTTAGTTAATTTTAGCATTGCATCCCAAGATAGCCCGGGCGATGTAAAATAATGGGCGGGATCTAAACTATAATTATTAATACACACGTCTCTAAAGTTCTCAAATACGTCGGCTAGCTGTAATACGTCTGTTTTTAGATATAAATCATGATAATCTCTCATTGTTTTCGCGTCAAATGTTTTCCACACCTTTTTAGCGTGTTCATAATCCTCATCTGAAATATCTTGATTATTAAGAATTGATTTAAATGCTTCCTTTGGCGGAATTTCTGTTTCATTGAGTTTATCAATTCGGTCAAAATAATCATAAGGGAACACGCCCTTTCTCAACAATAGTTTTAACTTTTCCCCTGCGAAATGTTTTTTAGTTTCTGTCATATTTTTATCTATTGGCGAAAAACACATACTTCCTAATAGCTTGCAATTCTTGCATTGATCGCAATTGCCGGCGCCATTAAAAGTAATAATCTTTCCATCTTTTATGTATCTTTTCAAACATTTTCCTGGTTTGCATGACTCGCATTTTCCGCATTTTGTAAGATTGTCGACCAATCCGCTAAGAGAGCATTGCATAAATTTATAAGAATCAATGAATCTTATTGTTCTAGTAATGGGCTTTTCTTTGTCATCCTCATCCTCGTCACAATCGTGATCGTGATCGTGATCGTGATCATAGTTAATTAAAATTTTCTTTGAGAAACTAATATACTTTTCATCGGTGTTGGCTAAACAGCTCATTTCACCCTTTGTTTTGCCAAGATTCTTAATGAATAGATGAGAATCGTACCCCGACAGATTATGAATTACTACTGGAACGAATTTGGGAATAACATATTTTAAGTTACAAATATTATGCGCAGCTCCTCTATATTTTCCAGTAAGATGGCAATGATCTATTACTTTTTTAAAATCTTCTTCTTTGCTTTCAGAAAATTCGCGCTCGCATATATGGCAATGAGTTGCATTTTCATAATCTTTTTTATCCATTTCCGACATATTCTTTTTATCATAAACTTTAAAAGTTTCCTTTTTTTCTTCTATTAGCTCAAAAACTTTCCTAACATCTCTTTCTAAATATTCTGTAAATATCTGCGCGACATCCTCATCATCGGATTTTGCGGTATAATTAACGCAGATTTTAAAATCCTTTGGCAATATACTTTCATCGAAACATTTAATATAATAGCAGAACCCCGATGCTTTATGCATTTGGTAATTTTTTGTAAAGCTTTTAATTTCGTTTGGTGAACAAGTATGTATTGGTATTAGTCGACCTTCAAAATCTGCGTAAACAACAAAAGGCGCTCGCATTTTATTTTTAAAATTTTTAAAGTAAATAAATTTTGGACTACCATCTTCATTCTTTGGCATTTTAATTTTAACTTCTCCGTGCGAATCGCAGTATTCTTTGTGTTCTTGCAAAATCCTTTCATCATAAAATGAGTTGAAACACCTAAGGCAGAAATGTTTTTTGTTCTTATTTTTGTCAATTTCAGATGATAAAAGTCTGCTAACATTATTTACTAAAATGTAGTGGGATTTTTCACCATTATTTATTAAAAGTAATGTTATAAATTTGCAATCGCATAACTTGCATTCATAATTATTGCAATCGCATTTCTTGCATCCGCATTCTTCACATTCATGTTTTGTGCAGTCTTTTTTCTCACATTTCTGTTTTTTCTTACACTCTTTTTTCATACAGCCGCAATTCTTACATTTTTCTTCTTTCTTGCAATAACATTTATCGCTTAATCTCGCAGTATATATTTTATCAGCTTCTTCGTCATATTTCAATACATTAACTGGATATGGGTTTTGTTTTTCAAACTTGACAAAATCTTTTAATTTCATTGCGCCCTCTATGCCGGAAAAGTTTAATTTTTTGCAATTTTCCAACAATTCATTATTTACCCTCTCCCTATGATGTTTTCTTGGAAACACCGCCTCTGTTAATGAAAGTTGACCGCAATCTTCGCACTTATTCTGTATGTTAATAGTAGCTTTTTTTGCCGCTAATCTTTCTGGTGTTGGTATATATGAACTTCCAGAAGTAACTGTGTAAGGCGCTATGCCAAGATCAAATCGTACTACTGAATCAAATTCAAAAACACCAGAATCTGTATTTTCGTGAAATCTTTCAACCTCACCAAGTATATTTTTAATTATATCATCATATTCTTTTGACAAATCGCTTGCCTCTGTAATTATTTTTGGTTTTGCGTGAAAGTATTTTTCAACCTGTTCAACAATTTGGTTATTTGCAGATTTTACAAACTTGGCTGATAGTATAACCTTGACCTTTTTTGGTTTCTTATCCTTATTAATAATATCTATAACCTTTGGTTTTATTTTTTTCATAAATTCCACAATAGTATATCCTTTTTTCCCATCTATAGTATGCTGCTTCAAATAGCCATTTTTGAATTTTCTCACATTTTCTTTGATAATTAATTCTTCTTCTTTCAGCCTTTTTGTTTTTGGTCTTGCCCCCTCCTTCTTGTAATCTCTTTTTGATTTTGTTTGATTTGGCCGATTTTTGGGTTGGCTTATTCCATTCGCTTTTTTATATCTATCTATAAAATTTTTAGCTAGTTCCTCTGTTTTATTTTTTACTTTTTCTGGAATATATGGTTTTACAAAATCCCAAAACTTGTTTAATACATTTCCTAAAAGGGGGGTTTGTTTGGTATTTTTAACCGATTCATTTTTTATTACTTGTTTTTTAGGTTTTGTTGGAATTGGAGGCGGCGGACGTGTTGGTTTGGGTGGAGAAGGCCTTTTTGGTTTTGTTGAAATTGGGGGCGACGGTCGTGTTGGTTTGGGTAGAGAAGGTCTTTTTGGTTTATTCAATGGCGGCGTGCCTGGCGGTGTTCCAGGTCTATATCTATCTGGCGAACCCGGCGGCGTGCCTGGAATTTGAGTTGGTTGTGGAATATTTAAGGGTGGTAAATTTGACCTGTTTCTTGGTCTTATTTGTGGTATTGGAAGAGGTAGTTGAGGCTGGTTTGCTCTTCTCCTCGGCATATTATCTATCTCTCTAAAAATTTCTCTTCTATTATCCACGATTTGTTGTGCATTATTAATTACTTCGGGGACATTATTCAATGCTTGTATTTTTGCATCTCTGGTAGTCATTCTTGATCTACCTCGAATTCTATACCACGAAAGTAATGAACTTAATTGTTTTACATTCAATTCTCTTATCCGATCCATAATTACTTTTGTATAAAATATCAAATCTTTAAACCGTTTTTCAAATTTTTAATCTCCCTGTCCGAGAAATATTACCCAATAAATCTCCGACAAAATCTTTGGTTAGCTTATAAGCTCTTCCTAAAATTCCTGTACGGATCCAGACCAACACAAATTTCATATATTTTTTGTACTGGTTTTGCACTCTAGTTAATAACGGCTTTTTATCGGCTTGGTATCGGCTTTGCATAGGCCTTGCCACCGAGGGAGGAGTCGCCCTCCGCTCGCGCAGCTCGCTCCGCCTGTCTGCCCCTCTTGCCCACAGAGGCTTGGCCCAGACTTTGCAGAGGCTTGGTGTCGGCTTTTGGCGGCTTCGGCCACTTGGACAAATTTAGCTTATAGGCTAAAAAATCCTTGTCAAAATTCCTGTGCTCAAAATTCTCCGAATTTAGCTTATAAGCTAAAAAATCCCTGTCAAAATTCCTGTGGTCCAAACCCGTACTTTTCTCCCTCTCTGACTTAGTGACATGTATAACTGATCCACTGCCTGACTGATTGACTGACTGACTGATTGACTGACTGATTGACTGACTGACTGATTGACTGACTGATGTATTACTGTACAAATGACCTATTGACTTGTATAACTGATCCATTGTCTGAATGATTGATTGACGGATGTATTACTGTACAACTGACTCACTGACTTGTATAACTGACTCACTGACTGACTGATTGATTGACTGATGTATTACTGTACAACTGACTCACTGACATGTATAACTGATCCACTGTCTGACTGATTGGTTGATTGATGTATTATTGTACAACTGACTCACTGACTTGTATAACTGATCCACTGTCTGACTGATTGATTGACTGATGTATTACTGTACAATTGACTCACTGACATGTAGAACTGATCCACTGTCTGACTGATTGATTGACTGATGTATTACTGTACAACTGACTCACTGACATGTATAACTGATCCACTGTCTGACTGATTGATTGATTGATGTATTATTGTACAACTGACTCACTGACTTGTATAACTGATCCACTGTCTGACTGATTAACTGACTGATGTATTACTGTACAACTGACTCACTGACTTGTATAACTGATCCACTGTCTGACTGATTGATTGACTGATGTATTACTGTACAATTGACTCACTGACATGTAGAACTGATCCACTGTCTGACTGATTGATTGATTGACTGATGTATTACTGTACAACTGACTCACTGACTTGTATAACTGATCCACTGTCTGACTGATTGATTGACTGATGTATTACTGTACAATTGACTCACTGACATGTAGAACTGATCCACTGTCTGACTGATTGATTGACTGACTGACGTATTACTGTACAACTGACTCACTGACATGTATAACTGATCCACTGTCTGACTGATTGATTGATTGATGTATTATTGTACAACTGACTCACTGACTTGTATAACTGATCCACTGTCTGACTGATTGATTGACTGATGTATTACTGTACAATTGACTCACTGACATGTAGAACTGATCCACTGTCTGACTGATTGATTGACTGATGTATTACTGTACAACTGACTCACTGACATGTATAACTGATCCACTGTCTGACTGATTGACTGACTGATGTATTACTGTACAACTGACTCACTGACTTGTATAACTGATCCACTGTCTGACTGATTGATTGACTGATGTATTACTGTACAACTGACTCACTGACATGTATAACTGATCCACTGTCTGACTGATTGACTGACTGATGTATTACTGTACAACTGACTCACTGACTTGTATAACTGATCCACTGTCTGACTGATTGATTGACTGATGTATTACTGTACAACTGACTCACTGACATGTATAACTGATCCACTGTCTGACTGATTGATTGATTGACTGATGTATTATTGTACAACTGCATAACTGACTTGTATAACTGATCCACTGTCTGACTGACTGATTGATTGACTGATGTATTATTGTACAATTAACTCATTGACTTGTATAACTGATGCACTATTGGTTGATGTATTACTGTACAATTGACTATTTGACTTAGAGATACTTTTCAACTGATTTATTAAAATTCATAACTGATCCGCTCAAGAGGGATAAAATTGCCTTAAAGAATATGAACAGGAGCCTATGACCATGGTCATGGGCTCCTGATATGAATAATTATTGTTGTTGCTCCAGCTATTTGAAGATATATTATATTTAAGTAGCTGTTGTGATAGTAATATTCTGAAGTAAAGATTTTTTGAATTAAAATTCATTGTTTCACTTTTTTGTTCAGGCAAAAGAAGGAAAAGCAAGAACTAACCTGAGAAGCAAGCATGAGGAAAAAGTTTGTTTTACCGGTATCTTTAATTTTAGATTTTCAATCTTTCATAGACCCTTCCACTCACAGAACTGATTAACATACAACTTCTCCTTACTATGTCAAAGGACTGTTTTTTCAAACAGGTTAAGAGATTTTATTAACTGATCAGATTTAGGATACTGAATTGATCCAACACCCAATTTTCCAACTTACTGTAACATATGAAGACTTGATTGATATTCATTAAGGAGAATTGCTATCAAGACTGTGGGAGTGAAGGGTTTGTTAATAAAATGAATGCAAGTTCATCATCAAGCCAGAATTTTTATTTTTTTTTTGCTTTTAGTTTAACATTTGCTTCTTTGTTTTCTAGCATTTTTTAAAGAGCCAAAATAAATGCGCACTTAGAAAAACCGCCATAACTAATGAAAAGGCTTGATAATGAATTATTCAACTGTCATTATATGGCGTTAAAATTTATTTAATTGGTTATTAATTGGTTATAACATAGAATAATTTTTAATTAAGTGAAATAAAGTCTGTCACTCTCAAGAGTTTTGAAAAACTGCAAAGTTTTGTTTTACTTATAAATTCTAACGATAGTTTCATCCATACTTCATGACTGTGCAAAGGATTTGGTTTAGACTTACCGGTGCTTACAACATCACATTACAGTTCTCTAATGAACAAAATTCTGGTGGTCATTTTGGGAGGTTGAAAATAGGCTGATTTTGGTGCTCATGGTTTGGGGTTAACAATAGGCTGATTTTAGTGCTCATGGTTTGGGGTTGACGGTAGGCTGGCTCTGTCATTTTGGGGGGTTGAAAATAGGTGGATTTTGTTGCTGATTTTGGTGCTGATTTTGGAGCTTAGTTTTTGGAGTTAATAATAGAATGATTCTATTAGTCATTTAAGGGGTTGAAAATAGGCCAATTTTTGTGATCTTTGCTGGGTTAAAATTAGGCTATTTGGAGTGGTTAAAGTAGGCTGTTCTTGCTAGTCATTTTGGATGGTTGAGAATAGGCCTGTTTTAGTTGACATTTTTGAGGTCAAAAGGAGGCTGGTTTCCAGTGGTCTGTTCATAGTGATCATTTTGGAGGTAAAAGATGAGCTGCTCTTGGCAGTCATTTTCAGAGTCATTTTGAGGAGTTAAAAAAAGTCATTAACCCTTTCACTCCCAAGAGTGACTTTACAGATTTTACTCTGTCTAACGCCAGACGATTTTACTCGTCAAATGGAGACCCCTTGGGAGTGAAAGGGTTAAAAACTATCTCCCTTAACCCTTTCACTCCCAAGAGTGACTTTACAGATTTTACTCTGTCTAACGCCAGACGATTTTACTCGTCAAATGGAGACCCCTTGGGAGTGAAAGGGTTAAAAACTATCTCCCTTAACCCTTTCACTCCCAAGAGTGACTTTACAGATTTTACTCTGTCTAACGCCAGACGATTTTACTCGTCAAATGGAGACCCCTTGGGAGTGAAAGGGTTAAAAACTATCTCCCTTAACCCTTTCACTCCCAAGAGTGACTTTACAGATTTTACTCTGTCTAACGCCAGACGATTTTACTCGTCAAATGGAGACCCCTTGGGAGTGAAAGGGTTAAAAACTATCTCCCTTAACCCTTTCACTCCCAAGAGTGACTTTACAGATTTTACTCTGTCTAACGCCAGACGATTTTACTCGTCAAATGGAGACCCCTTGGGAGTGAAAGGGTTAAAAACTATCTCCCTTAACCCTTTCACTCCCAAGAGTGACTTTACAGATTTTACTCTGTCTAACGCCAGACGATTTTACTCGTCAAATGGAGACCCCTTGGGAGTGAAAGGGTTAAAAACTATCTCCCTTAACCCTTTCACTCCCAAGAGTGACTTTACAGATTTTACTCTGTCTAACGCCAGACGATTTTACTCGTCAAATGGAGACCCCTTGGGAGTGAAAGGGTTAAAAACTATCTCCCTTAACCCTTTCACTCCCAAGAGTGACTTTACAGATTTTACTCTGTCTAACGCCAGACGATTTTACTCGTCAAATGGAGACCCCTTGGGAGTGAAAGGGTTAAAAACTATCTCCCTTAACCCTTTCACTCCCAAGAGTGACTTTACAGATTTTACTCTGTCTAACGCCAGACGATTTTACTCGTCAAATGGAGACCCCTTGGGAGTGAAAGGGTTAAAAACTATCTCCCTTAACCCTTTCACTCCCAAGAGTGACTTTACAGATTTTACTCTGTCTAACGCCAGACGATTTTACTCGTCAAATGGAGACCCCTTGGGAGTGAAAGGGTTAAAAACTATCTCCCTTAACCCTTTCACTCCCAAGAGTGACTTTACAGATTTTACTCTGTCTAACGCCAGACGATTTTACTCGTCAAATGGAGACCCCTTGGGAGTGAAAGGGTTAAAAACTATCTCCCTTAACCCTTTCACTCCCAAGAGTGACTTTACAGATTTTACTCTGTCTAACGCCAGACGATTTTACTCGTCAAATGGAGACCCCTTGGGAGTGAAAGGGTTAAAAACTATCTCCCTTAACCCTTTCACTCCCAAGAGTGACTTTACAGATTTTACTCTGTCTAACGCCAGACGATTTTACTCGTCAAATGGAGACCCCTTGGGAGTGAAAGGGTTAAAAACTATCTCCCTTAACCCTTTCACTCCCAAGAGTGACTTTACAGATTTTACTCTGTCTAACGCCAGACGATTTTACTCGTCAAATGGAGACCCCTTGGGAGTGAAAGGGTTAAAAACTATCTCCCTTAACCCTTTCACTCCCAAGAGTGACTTTACAGATTTTACTCTGTCTAACGCCAGACGATTTTACTCGTCAAATGGAGACCCCTTGGGAGTGAAAGGGTTAAGGGGAATTTGGGGGGTTAAAAATAGACTGATTTCTCGTGGTCATTTTGAGGGGTTGAAAATAAGCTGAGTTTGGCTGTCATTTTTGGATTGCTAAAAATAGGCTGATTTTGGTGGTGATTTTGGGTGGTTAAAAAAGGGCTGATTTTAGTGGTCTTTTTAGGGGCTAAAAATAGGTTGTTTTTGTGGGTTTAACGTAGGCTTGTAAATAGCAAAACACATAGTACCACAGTATGGGGCTGTTTTTGCAAAGCAAATGGTAACATACTTAGCAGGCATTGCACAGTTTTATCCACTTGACCAGTACTGTACATTTTGATCGTTACTCAGGTTTCAAAGAACCAAATGTTTGACTCTGGGAGTGACAGGACTTAACTCCAGATGAATATGTTGCACTTGGTTGTATCAGCTAGTATTGTTTTGCATTAGCTTCTGAAACTGCCCAAAAATGCATTTCATTTTTTTTCAAAATTTCAATGACTTTAATGGGTACAAATGTTTGTGATACATTTCATAAAGTTGAGAGTTTTCACAAATATGTCTCTGGTAACGTTGTTGGAATAGTGCCTAGGGAAATGCATTTTCGGGCGCATATTTGTCATATGTACTCAGCAATTTAGTTTTTCTAATCTAGTGAAAACTAAGTGAAGAAATTTTTCATGGTAGTTCAACAGTGTTTTATTGAATTAGACATCGTCTTATTAAATTTTGAGTTTTCGCTCTATGAATAGTCTTAGCTGATTCTGTGTCGTCAGGTAGTTTCCACGTGCTTGAATTTTCCCGCCAAAAGACGACGCTCAAAATACGCATAGGCCGGATTTTTTTTTAAAATAAGCTTTGTTGTTAACCTCTGTTCAAATTGCTTCAATTTTCCCGCCAAAAGACTTAGAACAAAAAAAAATACGACGCTTAAAATACGCATGCGTCGTTTTTTTTTGTTCATTGATGTAGTTATTATTCCAGTGTCTTCAGTAGACACTTTATTGATTCTAGTTAAGTAACAGCAATAAACAGTTCTTGTTTTACTTCTTTATTGTTTTCATTGCTCAAGTCTTTCAATACAATTCACTCTTATTACACTTAAATTCTTTTAACTAGTTAATTATTTAATTGAATTTCAATTATTTTTCAATTAAATCCTTAGCCAAAATTTTTTTTCCTGTATATACTAAGACTTTTGGCGGGAAAATTTAGGTCGATTTGAACAGCGTTTCCCCTGAACACTTTTCGAGCAAAAAAGTGACAGGGACTCGCACTGAACTTTTTTTTCCCGCCAAAAATTGAACATACCCCACCCAGCCCAGAATTCAAGAATAAATTTGGGCGTGGTCTTGATATGGAAAAAAAGAAAATTTTCCGAAAATACTGGTGCAATTTTGGGTTCTAATTTTAGGTTGTATCCCGTTTTTCTGTGCCGGATGGTGAATGTTCCAAACGTACTTAACATGTTAAACCGTAAAACGGTTGAAAAAAATTTAGATGCCAAATAATATCTTTTGTAAAGACTTTGAACCTAAGTATCTGCTTCCAGTAGTTTGTATATTTTTGGCCGTTCAGTGGTAGAGAAACCGTTTACAGCTTTCCATGTTGGTTGACAGACCTTTCAGGAAGGACAAGTGTTATACAGAGCGAGGCGAGTTTGATGAAGCTGTGGCTAAAATAGTTTTATTTTGCCAAACTAAAGGAAAGGTTTAACGTGCTTTTGCTTTCTTAATCTACCTTTTCAAATTCATAGAAAAGGTTTGGCGTGTTTTACTTTTTTCTTTTTAAATCTAGTTTTGCCAAATCATAGAAGTAGTTAAACGTGTACTTGCTTTCGAAATCTAGCTTTGCCGAACAATAGACAACGCTTAACGTGTTTTGGGTTGTTTTAATCTTGCTTTGCCAAATCATAGTTTAAAATGTTTTTACTTTTTTAATCCAGCTTCATCTTCTCGCGCCCTGTGGCAACTTGTACTACTTACTGGAAAGTCGAACTTACTACTTACAAACTAAACAGTGTCTGGTTCACTAAAAGATTTCCTTGAGTTCATTTTTCAAAGAAAATCGTTTTTATTTAGCCAATTAGTTGTGAAGTCAGTAAAACCAACAGCAGTGTACAGACCACGATAATTAGGTCCAGAAATATCATACAACTGGTACATTTCAGAAACAGTAACTGTTATTAGTTTTGAGTTGTATTTTAAACAGAGCAAGCGTTTTTCGTTATAATTCAAAATGGTGCACAAACATTTTGTGCACAAATCGAATGGTGTTTTTCTTTGGTCAAGTTTAGTGCCTTTGATAGTAAATTATAACTTTGCGATAACAAAAGCAATGTATCCAGTTGTACCAATTTTGAAAATCAAAGAGTATCTAACGATTAGAAAATTGAAGATTAATTTCTCCCGAATCTTCTCCAGATCTCAACAGTTTATTTAATTGATTTAGCATAAATATTTGAAATCGAACCTACTGCTGTCAGTGTGGTCGTTAAATTAGCGCGCGCTTTGGAAAACTCTTGAACCAGACACTGTTTATTTCCTTATGGGCCGAGAGAACACGAGGTATTCCTAGCAACGATATTTGTTTCAAAAACTTACCGGCATCATGGACCCAAGCTAACCAACAGCCCAACACGCACAGCTGTTTTATGTTTTTAATAAAAACTGTTCTTGCTTAGATTGAAATTTTGAACGTAAATTCACGAAAAAAAAAAAAACAATTGCGGAAAAACTGCGTTTTTTGTGCAACATAACACGTAGCGTGCGTATCAAGGACTGTTGATTACCTTCAGCAACCGTCTTAAAACCTCAGACAATTATTCTAAAAATTCCCTATACTACCTCATGTTCTCTTTGCAATTTATTTCTAAGATGGCACTGTCGGGCGAAACTTCTCTGCAAACTCTGGAGAGAGAAAAAAACACTGCGCCGGTGGATCTCGTGCATTTGTGGCCATACCGAAACAATTGTTCAATATTCAGAACTTTCAAGAGATAAACTGTGCGAAGTCAGCAAATTTGTAAAGTTGTGTTCGATATTTTGTGTATAAATTACTTGGCAAACACGTAGCCAACAGTTGAAGATAGTTTGGTGCGCCAAGCAAAAAAACGTGTTTCAGTATTCTTTCGTGTTCGCCATTTTTTTTTCCTGTAGTGAAATTTGCACCATAAAGTTTCTTTTGGTTTAAATGAGAACGAGCTAACATTGCCTTAACGAAACTGAACGATTTCGTATAATTTAATCGCGAGTGAAGAAAGGTCCTTTAAAACTTAACATTTTATTTCGTATTTTTCAGAATGGCTTCGAACCTTTTGGACATGTGTTAACGTTGGTTCAAAGATGCAGCTTAACTGGTTTGGTGGAATGCACTCTTTCAGCGGCTTTTTAATTCGTATTCCTGGTTGAGCTTTGTTGCTAATTTTCCGTGTTGCAGCCTGGTACCTCACAGTGCCATCTTAAAAATGCAACTAAATTAAACCTCGTTAATAATCTGGCTATTCAAAATACATGTCTGATAAAAACACAAGTGAAGCGAAAAGCGTCCCTAGTTTCATTGAATTGCATTCCAATCATTGCAGCACAATAAGGGAAAATTCCGCGTTTTTAACATGCATGTTTCGCAAACAAACCTTTTTTGCGAGTCATCAGACATGTATTTGTCAAGACCATCTATTAACGATACTGCTTTAACTAAAAGTTTCCCACCAAGCCTTCAATTACCTGCGCGCACGTTTTTCAAGCAGTCAAATTTAGCCCGCGATTTTATATATTAATAATCAATTTTATTTTGAAGGCCTCAATGAACAGGTTGGTCAAGTTTAGAAAACATAGGTTTTACGAGGTAATTTTGCTCGTCTTTTTGGTAATACTTTTGCCAGGATAATTGTGGTTTGGTGGGTAAAACGATCTCGCATGGTAACGTGGAAATAATGCCATTATTTAGCGCAGGTGCTAGCGGCGTTACACGGTGAAAAGGTAAATTTAAATCTTACCTCCGTGTAACCATATCTTAGTGAGCGATCAATTCTAC
This sequence comes from Ricordea florida, assembly GCA_949710005.1. Classification (NCBI taxonomy): domain Eukaryota; kingdom Metazoa; phylum Cnidaria; class Anthozoa; order Corallimorpharia; family Ricordeidae; genus Ricordea; species Ricordea florida. The sequence goes on from OX453285.1 coordinate 785,050, forward strand.
GTGAAATAATAAACTGACTTGTTGGTGATCAGAAACGCGGCTGGCCAGCTGATGCTAATCTTAATCTGATGCCAATTTTTTTCCCTTCAAAGAGTCTAACTTTGTGTACATTAGTTTTGTAGCTAGGTAATGGATCAAATTTTGTGTAGCAATTAAAAGCTTGCACCTTATAAAATTTTGTCAAAGTAGCAATGAATATTACTATTGAAAACTTATGTCTACGAGTTTTCATAGTACGTGTTTCTGTTCACCAGTCACTGCTGACCTTGATAACATGTTACCAATTCGTGTAGAATAAAATTTACAGATTCACGACACTTAGACCTTGAAATATTGATTGCTCATTGTTACGAAAAAAGATGGCTGTCATTACCACAATCCTTTGCGCCAAAGTTATTTTTGCCTCCAAAAACGATAATTTTCTTTCCGAAATGTTAAAACCAAAGTGGATAATTTCCTCTTGGGATTTCAAAATTTTGTAAAGGTTGTGCTAACTATAGCCGCCTATTTTTTAAATGAAAAGCAATTCTTATCTCTGCCTTTGTTTTTCCTCCTGTTAATCCTTCCAGTGTCCACTTGTCCAAGTGTCCTTTCTTCTCTTTTCTTTGCCTTCGTCCAGTTCTTTCTTCTGAAACAAAACGAGAGAGAAACGGGAATGATTTCCGCACAGGTCCCTACTTCATTATTCATGCGGTAGCTGTGCTGTTTCGTTCTTCGAAAACAAGACAAGTTTGCACGTGCATTACCCAACACAACCAGCCCCAACATGCATAATGAAGTAGGGACCTGTGCGGAAATCTTGCCGAGAAACGTTGAATATATGGTGTTGATGGACACAGGAAATTAATACTATGCAATCAGTTGTGTCATTGAAGAGGAAGATTAAGACCAGTAAAGGAATTTGAAACGACTTTGTACTGGAAAAAGTTGTTAAAAAGTATTTTATAACAATACGTTGGGAGACATTTTGTGGCACATTTTAGTGAATAATACGATATGTAGACCTCACCAAAGGACCTGGCAGCCAATAAAGTGTATGGCGTTGACGAAGCTAAGCCACAACGTGGCTGACATTAAAATGTTACTGGCGTTTTTCTTTGGACGCGCCGAAGAGAAATTTAACGAAACGAGCGACTGTAATATAAAGTTTTCCTTTGGGTTTTATCTCAGGTTTGATGAAGTTTGTCTCTTGTCCCTGGAAACGGCAGAGGGCAGAGCGAGAACAAACTTGTTAAACTGCACGTTGATTTTTTACCTCACCTCTGACTTAATTTGATGAACAATTTTTAAAGGAGAAATGAGACACTTACCATCAGTATTTTCCGTTAAGGTCTTCAGTGTTGTCCATGAGTCTTGGTTCCTCAATGTATGAATTCCTAGTTGAAACTGGCAACACGTCCTCGCTCGCGGACGAGCTGCTTGGTGTGATGAAAAGGGAGCGGTGACATGAATGCTGATTCAAACTGTATGAGCCAATCAGAGACGCTCTGCGTACGTAGCACGCGCAAAAGGCAAAGAAATTCCGTCTGTGGGTACCCCTGTGCGTACTGTTGGGGGCAACCCCTTGTTCAGTTAAGGCTAACTTAGCCAATGTGTTAACTTTAATTCTAGTTTTTGAAGGTCACAATGTCATTAGAATAAAGTGGATATAAACTTGAATTAAAAGAAATCGTTAGACTACGTAGGTTAAATAAAAAGCGGAGACAAAACAGTTAAATAAATGATTTAAGCCACACCCATTCCTTGTGTTGTTTACTGACTCGTGCTCCAAACAAGAACTTGTTGGTATGGAGATTTTCATAACAGATCAATTTAATGATGCATACAGTAGGTTTTTTAACCATCGACAAGGGCAGCTTTTAGCTCATTAACCAATGTCCATCTTTAAATATTTACGCGTGAATTATAACCCAGTTAACGGGAGTTGCCAGGCCATTACAAGTGCGTTAGAGAAGACAATGGCCTCATTAGTATAAAATGTAACATTGGAAATAAAGAAGTTAATCAAAGAAGGAAAATGATCTATGAATATCGAGACAATAGACTTTGGTTAATGAGCGAAATGAGCCGTTTCAGTAAGTTTTTAAACCATCAGTTTACACAGCTACTAACTCATTAACCAATTTCTATTGTTTAAATATTTATGCCTGAATTATAACGTAATTAGGAAAGTTGCCAGCCCATTTTAAGTGGGTTACAAGGACAATGGCCTCATTACTGTTTGTTGTCACTTTGGACGATAAAACTCTTAATTAAAGCTTGAAAATTGCTTATGAATATTAAGACAATAGACTTTGGTTAATGAGCGAAAATGAGTGGTTTTCAGTTGATTTTTTAACCCATCGGTAAAGACAGCTACTAGTTAATTAACCAATTTCTATTGTTTAAATATTCATAGTTAAATTTAAACTTAATTAAGGGGAGTTCCCTGTCCATTTCAAGTGTTTTATAAAGACAATGGCCTAATTAGTATTTAGTGTCACTTTGGAGAGTAAAGGTCTTAATTAAAGCTAAAAAATTGCTTATGAATATTAAGACTATAGACTTTGGTTAATGAGCGAAAATGAGCCGTTCTCAGTTGGTTTTTTAACCCATCGGTAAAAACAGCTACTAGCTCATTAACCAATTTGTATTGTTTAAATATTCATGGTTAAATTTTAACATAATTAAGGGGAGTTCCGAGTCCATTTCAAGTGTTTTATAAAGACAATGGCCTAATTAGTATTCAGTGTCACTTTGGAGAGTAAAGGTCTTAATTAAAGCTAAAAAATTGCTTATGAATATTAAGACAATAGACTTTGGTTAATGAGCGAAAATGAGCCGTTTTCAGTTGGTTTTTTAACCCATCGGTAAAGACAGCTACTAGCTCATTAACCAATTTGTATTGTTTAAATATTCATGATTAAATTTAAACTTAATTAAGGGGAGTTCCGAGTCCATTTCAAGTGTTTTATAAAGACAAAGGCCTAATCAGTATTTACTGTCACTTTGAAGAGTAATGGTCTTAATTAAAGCTGAAAAATTGGTTATGAATATTAAGACAATTGACTTTGGTTAATGAGCGAAAATGAGCCGTTTTCAGTTGGTTTTTTAACCCATCGGTAAAGACAGCTACTAGCTCATTAACCAATTTGTATTGTTTAAATATTCATGGTTAAATTTAAACTTAATTAAGGGGAGTTCCGAGTCCATTTCAAGTGTTTTATTAAGAGAATAGCCTAATTAGTATTCAGTGTCACTTTGAAGAGTAAAGGTCTTAATTAAAGCTGAAAAATTGCTTATGAATATTAAGACAATAGGCTTTGGTTAATGAGCGAAAATGAGCCGTTTTCAGTTGGTTTTTTAACCCATTGGCAAAGACAGCTACTAGCTCATTAACCAATTTGTATTGTTTAAATATTCATGGTTAAATTTAAACTTAATTAAGGGGAGTTCCGAGTCCATTTCAAGTGTTTTATTAAGACAATGGCCTAATTAGTATTTAGTGTGACTTTGGAGAGTAAAGGTCTTAATTAAAGCTGAAAAATTGCTTATGAATATTAAGACGATAGACTTTGGTTAATGAGCGAAAATGAGCCGTTTTCAGTTTGTTTTTTTAACCCATCGGTAAAGACAGCTACGAGCTCATTAACCAATTTGTATTGTTTAAATATTCATGTGTTAATTATAACTTAATTAAGGGGAGTTGCCAGCTTATCTTAAGTGCGTTAGAGAGACAACGGGTTTATTAGTAATTAGTGTCACCTTGGACAGTGAAATTCCTTATCAATGCCAAAAATTCGATTATGAATATTAAGATGATAGACTTTGGTTAATGAGCGAAAATGAACCTTTTCGAAAAGGTTTTTCCAACCATCGGTGAGAGCAGCTACTAGCTCATTAACCAATTTGTATTGTTTAAATATTCATGTGTTAATTATAACTTAATTAAGGGGAGTTGCCAGCTTATCTTAAGTGTGTTAGAGAGACAATGGGTTTATTAGTAATTAGTGTCACCTTGGACAGTCAAATTCCTTATCAATGCCAAAAATTCGATTATGAATATTAAGATAATAGACTTTGGTTAATGAGCGAAAATGAACCTTTTCGAAAAGGTTTTTCCAACCATCGGTGAGAGCAGCTACTAGCTCATTATCCAATTTCTATATTTAATTATGTCTGAATTAAGAGGAGTGTTCAGCCCATTTTAAGTGAGTTAAAAGTGTCACTTTGGACAATAATCGTATGTCATCATTACAGTTAAACCTAAATATCTCAAGAACGAAAAAATATTTTGTACCAATTCAAAGTTTGTCACAACACCCGTAAAAAGCGCTACATCTTCATATATGTTTAAGAACGAAAGCTCTTCAAATAAGCAAATAAAATAACAAAAGTTTGGATGGCCGCCATGTTGTGACGTATTCTATTGTTTTCAGGGGCAGCACTTTGACTGTTTTTGCGGGTTTTTTGGGAGCTAGTTTCTTTTGTTTTACGTCATCATATCAGTTAAACCTAAATATCTCAAGAACGAAAATACATTTTGGGCCCATTCAAAGTTTAATACAAAGACCGTAAAAAGCGCCATATCTTCATGTATGTTTAAAAACGAAAGCTCTTCAAATAAGTAAAAAAATAACAAAAGTTTGGATGGCCGCCATGTTGTGACGTATTCTATTGTTTTCTGGGGCAGCACTTTGACTGTTTTTGCGATTTTTTGGGAGCTGGTTTCTTTTGTTTTACGTCATCATTACAGTTAAACCTAAATATCTCAAGAACGAAAATACATTTTGGACCCATTCAAAGTTTGTTACAAAGCCCATAGAAAGCGCTATATCTTCATTAATGTTTAAGAACGAAAGCTCTTCAAATAAGCCAAAAAATAACAGAAGTTTGGTTGGCCGCCATGTTGTGACGTATTCTATTGTTTTCGGGGGCAGCACTTTGACTGTTTTTGCGATTTTTTGGGAGATGGTTTCTTTTGTTTTACGTCATCATTACAGTAAAACCTAAATATCTCAAGAACGAAAATACATTTTGGGCCCATTCAAAGTTTAATACAAAGCCCGTAAAAAGCGCCATATCTTCATGTATGTTTAAAAACGAAAGCTCTTCAAATAAATCACAAAATAACAAAAGTTTGGTTGGCCGCCATGTTGTGACGTATTCTATTGTTTTCTGGGGCAGCACTTTGACTGTTTTTGCGATTTTTTGAGAGCTGGTTTCTTTTGTTTTACGTCATCATTACAGTTAAACCTAAATATCTCAAGAACGAAAATACATTTTGGGCCCAGTCAAAGTTTGTTACAAAGCCCGTAGAAAGCGCCATATCTTCATGTATGTTTAAGAACGAAAGCTCTTCAAATAAGCCAAAAAATAACAAAAGTTTGGATGGCCGCCATGTTGTGACGTATTCTATTGTTTTCAGGGGCAGCACTTTGACTGTTTTTGCGATTTTTTGAGAGCTGGTTTCTTTTGTTTTACGTCATCATTACAGTTAAACCTAAATATCTCAAGAACGAAAATACATTTTGGGCCCAGTCAAAGTTTGTTACAAAGCCCGTAGAAAGCGCCATATCTTCATGTATGTTTAAGAACGAAAGCTCTTCAAATAAGCAAATAAAATAACAAAAGTTTGGTTGGCCGCCATGTTGTGACGTATTCTATTGTTTTCTGGGGCAGCACTTTGACTGTTTTTGCGATTTTTTGGGAGCTGGTTTCTTTTGTTTTACGTCATCATTACAGTTAAACCTAAATATCTCAAGAACGAAAATACATTTTGGGCCCAGTCAAAGTTTGTTACAAAGCCCGTAGAAAGCGCCATATCTTCATGTATGTTTAAGAACGAAAGCTCTTCAAATAAGCCAAAAAATAACAAAAGTTTGGATGGCCGCCATGTTGTGACGTATTCTATTGTTTTCGGGAAAAGCACTTTGACTGTTTTTGCGATTTTTTGGGAGCTGGTTTCTTTTGTTTTACGTCATCATTACAGTTAAACCTAAATATCTCAAGAACGAAAATACATTTTGGACCCATTCAAAGTTTGTTACAAAGCCCATAAAAAGCGCTATATCTTCATGTATGTTTAAGAACGAAAGCTCTCCAAATAAGTAAAAATATACGAGATCAAGATGGCAGTACATCATCCTGTACTTAAACTACATTTAAACTCAATACAATAATAATAATAATAATAATAATAATAATGATAATAATGATAATAATGATGATAATAATGATAATAATGATAATAATAATGATAATATTGATAATAATAATAATAATAATAATGATAATGATAATAATGATGATAATAATAATAATGATAATAATAATAATAATAATAATAATAATAAAGAAATAAAAATGAAAACTAAATCGTGGAAAATACTCTGGTAATATGCTGCACACTTGATCAGTAACTATGAATAATTTTAGTTTTGAGTAAATATAGTACACTTATCAGTTTTACACTCACCGTTTCATTATTTTATTACAAACCTTTGGTAATCTTACAAATCAATTTTGTCTATGTTAAAACGTTAATGTTCAAATACACTCTCTTCTTTACATTTCTTTTTATTATAGGCTTATCCTGTTGGGGTAGGGTAACACCACTGTCTATAGCTGAGCCTGTGATGTTGTACGTTAAGTTCTTGTTACTGCAAATATTACTCCTAACGGAAAACGTTAGCCAATAAGCGGGAGAAACGTCAGAAAAGAAGCGCGAAAAAGGAAAGGGACGCCATACATTCTCCACTATTTTTTATTTCAGAGAACCAGCAAGCCAATTTTGACGGTTCTCTATTCATTGTCGAAAGCAAATCCGTAATTTCTTAGTTTATGCATGGCTATAATAAGTGACAGACTTAATATTTGGCACCACCTACCCAACCAATAAGAAGTAAAGCCAAACTCAATACTGACTGGCTCAGTCGCGTTTTCCCGCGCTTGATGCTGTCGACGTCAATTGCCTTCAGTTCTGATTGGTTCATTAGTATGATATGATCTAAACTGATTGGCCATGGGAAACTATTTAGGTTTCAAATTCACGGCAGTGAACTGAAAGTCGCTGTAACTCTTGATTCCGCGAGTACGCCATATAGTAATATATATACATGTATATATCTAGCGTCCTAAACAGTTCACTGCAATAACTGACAGATTTGATTCGCGAAATAAGCAATTTATGAATGTTTTTACGATTTCGATCTTCGCTGTGTCCGATTCAACTAACAGCTGCTTCAACAGCAGGAAGCGAGGTACTGGTTTCGTCGTTTGAAGGAACTCCTGAATAACAGAAACAGAACAAATACACACTGAGAATGATCCACACATATCTTCTCCTTAGCGTACCATTGTTATCGTCATCATTATCGTCATTGTTATTGTCATCATTTACGTCCTCTTTATCATTATGAACGTCATCGTCAACGTCATCATCTCCGTTATCGTCATCATCATCGTCATCATCAACGTCAGCATAGTTATCGTCATCATCATCATCACCGTCATCATCATTAGCATTATCGTCATTATTATCACTATGATAAATGTCTTCATTATCGTCATTGTGATCGTCATCGCAAACGTCATATTAACGTCATCATCATCACCCCCCACACGTGCAACCTGCATCCCCATCCCAGAGACATACCCACGGGCGCGCTAAAGAATAGTATAAAATGAGCTAAAGTAACTGGCCAACTGACTTTCACTGACCTGCAGTGTCTTTGCTTTCTTTCTCCTCTTTCTCTTCGTCTGCTGTTTTGTCAGCTCGGAAGAAGATTCTTGCACTGTTCAGTGAAAAGTACACAAGCTCAAACTCCTGAAAAAAACAAAACAGAACTAATGATGTAAGTGCTTTCTTTCGCAAGAGAAAGAAAAGAATTTTGAGTAATTTTGGCTACAATCATCTCACATCAATATTCATAACCAAGACAACGGTCTATCAACCAGAGACGAAAAAACATGTTTCTCAAGGTATGGACTCAAAGAGTTGAGTAAAATCGTCCCCGGGGAGACACGGTAGTGTAGTGGTGAGCGTGTCGGTCTTCCGAGCAGAAGGTCCTGAGTTCGAGCCCTGGTGGTGGCACTGTGTTGTTTCCTTCGACAAGAAACTTAACTCCACACTGTCTCTCTCCACCCAGGTGTATAATTGGTTACCAGCGATATAATGTTGGGGGGAACCCTGCGTTCGACAAGCATCCCATCCAGGGGGGAGAAATCCAGGTGCTTCATGCCATTGAAACAGGGGATAAGCTCTGGCCGTGTGGGCTCCAACCCTTTAAGCCCCAATATCAACATTCGTTATCTCCGAACTGTTCTCATATATTTGTTATGGTACTAGTGAGGAGAATTTGTTCAAATATCAATACAACTCTTTTTACGGTCATCATTTCCATGATTCTCATAACATAAATGGTTGATGAAAAGTGAATATTGTAATGAGAAATATGATGCTGGTCACTACTTACTTCACTTTCCTTTTCCTCAACAAAGATGCGCGCAAAAGAACAGCGCGTATACCTCATTACTTAACAACTCGTTCGATGAACCATTTTGTGTTTCGATTCCCCAATGATGCAAAAACCAGTCTTCTTAAAAACCTTATCCCTTTACTTTTGAAGCTGCCTACCTGGTGATACGTGTTCAGACGCTTTAGTGTCAAATTCATAGTTTGTTGCAGCTTCTCATCTCTAACAGTTCCACGTGATAAAGAGTCCTTAACTTCCGCCTAAAACAAACACGCGAACACGAGTCACAAACAACAGCATACCTCAAACGTAACGGACATTATCATGGTAGATACGTGGTGTATGGGGACAAATAGTGTACCGAAGGCCATCCATAGCAGTACTTTAACATCCTTAGACAACGTCTTAGGATGTATAATGATGGTTAAGGATGTTTAAGTACTGCTAAGGATGGCCTTCGGTACACTACTTGTCCCCATACACCACGTATCTACCATTATCATGATACCAACCGCTGTACAAAAAAAAAAACATTGGCGACAAAAGTAGCAAGACAACAAGCTCGTTCTAACCTTCTCGCGGGCATATTTGTCCCGTACAGACTGAAACCAGTGGAGGGAGTCAAATTCGTGGTACTGATCAAGAAGTTTCAGAATGTACGCGACACCTGAAATAAAATCAAGAACAGGTCATTTTTCGATGCAGAGTGATGTGTTAAGTAATGGTAATAGGATTGAGGGGAGTCCAATTCGGTCTGTAATCATACGAGTGATTAACAAAATCGGACGACCGCGCTGCGGGAGTCCGATTTGTTTAATCACGAGTATGATTGCAGACCGAATTGGACGACACGAAGTCTTATTACCAATTAATCATAACTTTAACAAAATTTTTTATATATAAACTTATTTTTTTCTTAATCAAAACACGTGAAATTCCAAGATTTGTTTTGCTAGCAGTGAAAAAAAAGCCATTTAAGCGCGCGCGTGATGGCGCGTACTGTCCAATTACTCAGGCATGACGCGTACTGTCCTATTTAACTGTCCTATTAAGGCTGAAATCAGGGCAGTTGATAGCCAATCAGATTTGAGAATTTTGTTATAGTTATGATTAAGGATTAAAACGGGCTATCACCATTTCAAGCAATTATCATTTTCCTTCAAATGGAGCGGTTTATCTTCTATGGGCAAACTGTTTGTAGTAGTTATCTATATGGGCAATGACAACCGTGAAAAACGCTGTTTGAGAAATGCAAACAAACGCCGTCCTGAAAAAACGGCAAACCGTTCCTGCACAAAAATAAGAACTTCAACTTCTTTGACATGTTTCCTTTCGAATGTCACAGGTTTCCATATTTTTCAGCCAAATCGTAAAAAGACCTTGTCTTGTGCGACCAAAGCGGTGAGTACTTCATAGGAAACCAAATCCACAGAGAATCTCTCTAAGTAAAACGAAGTCTGTACGGAGACTATATGTTGGCTCAGCTCGTTATGAAGCACTTTTCAGAATGCCAGTGGATGTTGCGTGACCAAGGAACGTTACGAGTTCACGTCACACACTACTCACCCATCACAAAGCCGTCATCAGTAAAGGCGGCGCCCACTTTGTTCTTCTTGGTCAGTTTTTCCTTGCAGCTCAGCATATATTCCACAAAGTTGAGCGTCTAAACAATAAGCAAAAAATGTCTGTTACAAAACCACTTACAACCAACTGATTTCTCAGTTACAGCGCCTTCTCATTGGGTCTGAGACATCACGTCACACAGCATCAGACAAACCCAGTTGATTGCGCGCTCGAAACCAGAGGAAACAATCAAAAGAAAACTTGAGCTTAACTTAATTCTTTGAACGTTCAGAGTGCTAACTAGGATTTAAGCAAGACCTACAGTTCTTGAAGTCTGGTTACTCTGATTTTTGTAACAAAACGGTAAACTCTGTATCTCCATCTAATTTTCTAGTCTATACCACTCACATCGTTTTCAAGATGCACTCTTATTCGGACGTTTTCTTGTGTTTCAATTCGTGATATTATCAGGCACTTGTGGTTCTTGTATCGATATGTTAACTGAGTGCGGCAGAAATTTTTTGATGGACAATATTTGGTTCACAGCATAGAGTAATAGTATTCTTTATTCTCACAATCTCTGCGATGAACTTTAAATGTAGATGTTAAAGAGAAGATAAATTGTTGATCAGTTTTACCAGTGGAGGGACGATAACATAGAAGTTCCTCAGATGCATGTTTTTGCTGTCCCTGAACTCTGGTGCAAACACATCAACCAGAAGCTGAAGGAAAGACAACACGCGATCGTGTTAGAACAGCGTACAATCCTTGCAGATCATTACGGGATATTTCTCATATTTGACGTCTATCTCTGTCACTTGAAAGCAGCCGATAATATACTTTCACAGTAATCTTTCACAAATGCTTCCCTGTATGCGCCTACAAGGTGTTGACTGACTGCAAAAACTGAACTATATTTTATAGATACGTTGGACCACTCGTGATTAACAATGTCAAAGGGGGAGAGTGGGACTTTCAAAAGTGTTTGTCCACGATTGAAGGTAAATGCAATGGTGCACACAACCAACAGCAAAGCAAAATAATCTCACATGAAACGTGTTTCTGAGGCATGGAGCACAAATGGTACTGTCATCGCCCCCCACCCCACCCCCCTCTGGATGGGGCTTTGGTCCCTTACAGGGGTACCCCCAGCAGTACATTGCCGATACCCATTTTAACCCTGGGTCGAGAGAGAGTGTGCGTGCAGTTGTGTATCACATGTATGTGAAAAGAAGAAAAGGCTGGAAAAAAGCATCAAAAAAAGATATCATGAAAACATGGTTACTTTGAAATATTCTGTTGCACCAGCAAAATTCTTCGCTAAGTTGTCAATAGCTGCATCAAGATTCCTGGCACAAAAAGAACAAGAGTCAGACCTTTTGTTCGAAGTACAGAATGGTCACACCGTACGGTTTTATCCACTTATGAAAAAATTATAATTCTGCTATTGCTTTGGAAATGCACATAAAATCACAACAACGTCTCTAACCTGGAGGCTTGCTCTGATTCAGCGGACAAATTTTCTTCTTTAACAAGTTCCTCAAATGACACAATGTCTTCCAGGTCCGGAACAAACCTTAACAGTAATATTCAAAGTGCTTAATTCACCAAAGCGTCAGTGAGTGTTTCTTTTATCAACAATGCAGCTCAGAGGGGTATTTCTCAAACGCACAAAAGATCTTAGAGCCCGTCCACAATAATACGTTTTCTTTTGAAAACACACACTTTTCAATGCGTTTTGGACGTCTGTTCACACTAAAACGCTCGAAAAGGATGCGTTTTCATTTTCCAAAGTGGAGATATTTGAAAACGCATCGTTTTGAAAACGCTCCGTTTCTAGTGTTAACCGGTGAAAACGGAGACGTTTGAAAACGATGACGAAAAAAGCGTCACATGCAATTGGCTCCAGTCCAAATCGAGCATCTAAAAAATGCGCAGTCCTTGGCTCCAGTCGTTTTTAGTCGTTTCATCGTTTTTGAGCGTTTTAGTGTGGATAGCTGAAAACGATACGAAAACGCTAGTGTGGATGAAAACGCTTCGCTTCGTTTTTGCCAAGATGAAAACGGAGACTTTTGAAAACGCATTAGTGAGGATGGGGCCTCAAAGCGAACGTCCATTTGTCAAATAGACATGAAAACTTGAAATTTCAATTCTTTGCAATCGTGGAAGAGGCTAAAACGTTTGCAGTCTATTCAATGCTTACATAGAGCAAAATAACAGAACCAGCTAAGTACACTTTGATGTTCACATAGAGCAAAATATACTTAATGGAATCTGAATTGACAGCATTAAGGTGAAAATAGATCCGCGATGCGTACATGTGTGACTCACTAATCCACGTGAAGGAGCTCGACTCTCGTGGACAAATAATTAAATCCGATCGTGCCACAATGTGGCTACACACTTCGTGTAAGCCACACAAAAACAAAACCTTGCAGTGAGAACCATCATTCGTAATTATCTCTATTGTTCTTTAACTGTCTTCTTCCAAGATCAAGGTAGTAATTCTCCACAGTGAGTGCTATAAAGTTTGTTATATGTTAGTTTTGAGAATTTGGTGTTAAATGAATTCAACATCCTTGCGTTGATAAGGCTCTCCATTCCCATCACCTGCTTGTTTAACGGTAAATAGATCTTGTAAAGAGAAGTTTTATATTGGTCAATTCTACGAGTGAACAATTCTACTGACCTGATCGCATTACTGCAGCAGTGGAGCCCACCTGAACGAATCATACGAATGTACCCCATGGCATTACCTCAAAACAAACCAATCACTTAATTATTACTAAGACAGTCAAAAAAAAAAAAAACAAAGAAGCCCTGGAAGTCTAGAAATACTCAGCGTAAATCAAAGAGAGGATGGCACAGGCCAAAATTACATTCTGTTTTACAAATTTACTCGACTTCTGCCTGACTGTGGTCCCTTTAAAATTTCCAGAACGAATTGGAATTTAGAGATGTTGGTTAGTATGGAGGGAGGAAAACTGGAGAAAGACTCGCAGAGCAAGGAGAGAACCAAAAACAAACTCAACCCACATGGGATGGCGGGAATCAAACCCAGGTCAGAGAGGTGGGATGCGGGTGCTCTCACCACTGCACTAACCCTGCACACCACTACACCACATCTCCAGTACATTCGTGATTCGTGGAGAAGATGGAGCGAGGTTCTTTAGCCAGTAACGTATCAAAGCAATGCTTACGACAGCGAACAGAAAACCACTACAATATTCTTGCAAAAAAACGGGATCAGAGAAACAAGTCCGAATAATCGAGGGTCGACTGTACATGTGTAACAAGCACATTACAAAAGCAACATCATAACAGTAAAAATAATAGAAATCAAGCATGCTGTACACGATGCGCAAGTAAAATTTTATTCACTTAATTTCCGTAATAAAAGGCAGCCAATGAAAATTTTCATACACACGCGTAATATTATAAGACGTGGCAAAAGGACAAAAAGGTGATATTTACCGATCTGACTAATCAGCATTCTGAACTGATCGAGATAGGTCTGTCCTTCTGGAGAAAGTCCTAGTTTGCGGATTCCTTTGTTAAACTTCTCTGCGCGCTCGAACGGATACTTCTGGTCTGACTGCGCCTTAGTTTCCTTAAAGAAACGAATGTCCTGCGGAATACAAAGGAATAGATAAAAATGAGGGTAGCAAAATGTAGGCATCAACTCTCCCATGAGTTTTATCAAGATCTCACAGTTTACGGCTGTTAAACTATCGCTTTATCCCTGGCAATGTTTATGGCATGTTTTCTTTCTTTTTTCCTCCTTCTTATTGAGGTAACCGTCATGCAACTTTCAAAACGCAATTTAGCACTATTTTGAGACCTATACCCAGTGAATGACTGACTCACTGATTGACTGACTGATTGAATGACCAGCTGAATCACTCACTTTCTGAATCACTTACTGACTGACTGACTGGCTAAATTACTCGCTGTCTAACTGACTCTCTTGCTGACTGAGTCACTGACTGTATAACTCCCTAAATCACTCCCTGACTCAATCTCTTACTGACTCACTCACTCACTCAAGCAATCAATCAATCAATCAATCAATCATTCGATCACTTACTTAATCCATCACTTATTCCCTGACTCAGTTTATCACTTACTCACCCAGTTACTCAATCGCTTAATTACTCACCCATTAACTAATTAAGTCCCACAATGGCTAACTCGCTCACAGTGAGCTATAAGATCGATGCCATGTCTTCAATTGATAAGTTTCTTCTTCGAATTCTATGCTTTCATGATAACGTATTAAAAGTAAGGAGAAGTTGTACTGTGATCAACTCTCGATTTATCAATACAATCCTACCTTGATGAGTCTGGCCTTGATGTGTTCATCGTACAGAAACTGAGAGAAGATGAAGAATTTCTTCCGTAGAAACTGGTAAGTAAAGTTGACTGTTGTGTTCATGATTCCTGATCCGTGAGTTCGTATTGAGTTGGCGATATGTCTGATGTTGATTGTGTTCAAGTGTTTGTTGTTCGATGCCAGTTCAACGAAAATCTGTAGGAATAAAAGAAACAAGAATGAAATACGTAGACTTGGGAATACCTAGAAGACATAGTCACGCAGCTGGGTAGTGTGTGTTCTCGTCACATGGGAGGGGCGTTGCGTGACGAGCCAGTTGCGTTGCTTGTCACATGGGAGAGGGAGCGTTGCGTGACGAGCCAGTTGCGTGGCTCGTGACATGGGAGAGGGAGCTTTGCGTGACGAGCCAGTTGCGTTGCTTGTCACATGGGAGAGGGAGCTTTGCTTGACGAGCCAGTTGCGTGGCTCGTGACATGGGAGAGGGAGCGTTGCGTGACGAGCCAGTTGCGTGGCTCGTGACATGGGAGAGGGAGCGTTGCGTGACGAGCCAGTTGTGTGGCTCGTCACATCGGAGAGGGAGCTTTGCGTGACGAGCCAGTTGCGTTGCTTGTCACATGGGAGAGAGCGTTGCGTGACGAGCCAGAAATCGGCTGCGATGGAGACTAGGTAGTTTGGAATCAGTGGTTGTGTGTTGGGTGGCATTGTTTTTCGTTATTTTTTTTTTCCGGACGGCGGTATTTCCTTATGAGAATGCACAACAGTAAAAAAAGAAGACAAGGAATCCCAACCCACTTCAGCATTTTATTTACACCAAGTTATCGCCCCACCCACAACATTAAGAACCTGCCAAAGCAGTTAATTGAGTGTAAGTGTTGCACTGCTCTATTGAATTTCTCACCTGATTGTTGAGATTGTACAGGTAGCGAGACACAAACACGTGGATATTCCGCATAATCTCTAACACATCCAAACCCTGAAAAGTTTCATTAAATAGAACTTGTTATCACGACAAAGAGTTAGCTACTAACAAACTGCCAAGAAACAATACATTTAAAATAATCAAGTCTTGTAAGAATGCTACCGGAGAATATTACAGACCTTCACATACGAAGAATTGGTACGATGACACGCTGGGGATGTATTTCTTATCATATTTTTTGAAAAAAAGCCAAAAGATAAAACAGTTGCCATCTTTACCTGTCAAGTCTTAGAAGCCCATTGTGTGTTCGCGGAAAATCTTCGTATTGTTTTCACTGACGACTCGACCAATAAAAATAGAGTATTGAGCGGTTTCTGATTGATGTGTAAATATCCTATTGCCTTGGTAATGCTTTGATATCTGCTTGACAACGGAATTTCCGCTGTTATTTTATCATTCAATCAAAAGAAAAAAACTTAAATCAATCGCAAGAAGGTCGAACGCGTTTTCCCGTCCTTGGCCCTGATGATATGTATCTGTGGTGCGTTCTGATTGGTTTATATGACCGGGCGAATCTGTTGTGATTGGTCAAAGAAACTGCTTTGCATTTAGGATTTACGACAATCATTTGTAAACATCAGTATCTCGGCAATGTAAGATACTTTTCCAGCAGACCTGTTCCAGTGTCTGACTTGGCAAGTGGACCTCGGTCATTCTCAACCCATATTTCTGAGCGGCCTGGTTCCTCATCTCTCCATAGGTCTTCCAATCATGGAGTGCCACGGTGGTCAAGTTGTAAAACGTGGTATCCAAATAGTGGGTCACGTGTTCTGTCCAAGAAAAAATCGAGACGTTACGTCAAATATAAGGTGTGAATTGGGTGAAGGCAATTTTTCAACCTTAAAGCCACTGAGAGGCTTAAAAAAAAACTAGCAACGAGGACGCCAACCAACTGCCGCAAACACAACAGTTATAAGCTAGCTTTTAACGTTTCCATATTTTGGAAAACTACCAAACAGTATAGTACTGTTCCTCGTTCCGATCAATCTGAAATATGCTTCTGAAAGCTTGATAAAAGTCATTTCGAAATACAAAGCACCAGCGTCTTGAGGAAACACGGTTCTAATCCACAAGAAAAAAATTACCTTTGATGTCAACAAACTGGTTAAAAAATCTGATTGGTCTGATCCTCAAAAACTGCGACAAATCTTTCATTCCGACCTGTGCAACAAAAAAAGACATATTTCATATTCATCCCGTCGATACCCGGAGAGGGGTAGCATGGGGGAGTGATACCACAGTTTCCCCTGCTTTCCCTTTCCATAGAAAATAATGTAAAGGATACCAAGGATATTACACTGTGGATATCCCTGTCAGGAGCTAGCATCTCACATAGGCTAGGGGGGAGGGGAGGGACGGAGGACAAATAAACCTTGGTGCTTCATGCTACAGGGGGTTGGGTAAGCTGTGGCTGTGTGGGTTTCTTCTGGCTTGTGTGCACCTTTACCATAACGTAAAAAGACGACAGCTGACAAACCTTAAATGGATTTCTGTCATCAAGCTGTAGATGCTGATGAATATGAAGCCGCAGATCTGTTTCGATGTCTCGACATAGAGGCTGCAACAGATGCTATGAAAAGAAAGAAAGGTAAAATGCACCATCATTTTGCTATTGTACTGTGGTACTGTTTGTTTTACTATACAGTGTGGTTCTAAATTTTTCATATGTGGATCAAACCATGCAGTGTGACCATTCTTTGGAAAGCTAAGGGATAGTTCATTCAATATTTTGTCTCTAGCTCAAATTTGCCTGTTGAGTTGTTCTCACAGTACCTACCTCATGTAGTGAGTCACCAATCTCCTTCTCAAACATGTCCAACATGACCTGGGGAGAGGATTCGTGTTTCACTTGACGAAGGACTGGGACGCAGTCTCGTAGTGCAGTAAACATGTACTGAGGAGCAGTGGAAAACAAAAATCAATTGACAGGCTCCCATGCCTTATATGGAATTATACAGAAACAAGGCTGATTTGGCCATGACAACGTGATCTTAGTGATTGCAGGGCGCACTTGAGCAATGGCACAGCAGGAAATTGAGCTCCGAAAGACGCGTTCAGCAGTCCGTTCTGCGCAATTTGACGATCTTGTTTGACGTTGCATTACGTTTGCTCTGCATGTATTATGGTGTCTGCTAAAATCAGTTGCTAAATCATTGAGTAGGATGTCACTAAACCACACAAAACAAACTTACGTGAACTCGATGTACATCGGTGGCGCTCTCGTATAAATCATCAAGGTAAATTGGAAACACGACCTGTGGCGAAAGAAGATTAGTTTACAAGGCAAGGCGAGTTTCTAAATGGTAAATGAGTGGGCGCACGGGAAACAGTTTGAAAGTAACCTTCAAAAATTTTGTTGTTGTACCAAAGGTCTTCGCTAACTCATAACAATTCGTGAACTGGACTTTGGCGACCTTACCGGGTGAACAGGATGCGGTAGAGGTCATGTAGCGCGTGCTTACTTTGAGGTTCAAATGTGCACGCATGACTTAACGTTAAGTTCCGGTTTGCATCGGAGTGAAGTTGTGTGGATAACTTAAGTACGCTTATCTAAAACGTTTAAGGTCGTGAGAGTCTATTGCTACTTGCTACTTACAGTGTGTGATATTTCTAACACATTGGTGGAAGATTTATGCACTGACAAGAATGCAATAAAAAGAAGCCCAGTAAAAAACAGGTACCAAATATGGCAGCATCATACTCGTGATATCCCGTATGTAGGTTAACATGGAGCTCATACTACTATTACCCCGTATGTCGGACGCAGGCCCTTTTCAGTGTTCTTTCATACTAGTAAGGACCCGTATGTAAGGCCTAGGTCATCGCGGCCTGTGCTACTTACTCTGTGCCAGTGTAAGAAGCCACAGTCACATGCTTGCTGAACTCGTGCTCTCAGGTTACTAATGATGTTGATCTTCTTCATAATACCAGTTAAACTGCTAATTTCTTCTTCTTTGAGAAATTTCTGGCGAGAACACAGGATAGAATCAACTTTTGACGCAAGGTATAGAGACTATATGAAGCATGACAATGGCATACTGACTCCAATCAAGTATTGGACTATTACTGTAACTCTTTCGTTCCAACGAGTGATCAAAATGCAACTTCTCCTGGCAGTATCAATACAATATTGAGCAAACTGATGATGAGAATTGAACAAGTTATCAGCTTGAGGGTCAAATGTAAGAAAGTGTATGACACTCAACAAAGGGAATTGCTAGTGGGATGTTGGAAGTGAAAGGGCTGAGTATTGCTCATTAAAATCCTACAAATAATCTAAGCTGTAATGTAACAGAAGTACGCTTTATATGGAATATTCGATAATTGGCAGAGATCTCATGTATATACCCACCACGAGTCCCACTGTATCAGTGTAATTCAGTGTTTCTTTTTGCAGGCAGAGATCTCATGTATATACCCACCACAAGTCCCATTGCATGTAATTGTTTCCTTTTGCAGGCAGAGATCTCATGTATATACCCACCACAAGTCCCATTGTATGTAATTGTTTCCCTATGCAGGCAGAGATCTCATGTATGTACCCACCACAAGTCCCATTGTATGTAATTGAATGGTACGTTGATGTAGTTGGGGACTCTTGGTGGGTATATACATGAGATCTTTACACAAAGTTTGGTTACGTACCATCTGCGATGCTACATGAAGACCCAAACTAGTTATGAGCCTGCGTTCCTTCGTAGCTGGAAGTCAAGAGAGAAACTCAGATTGATGATTGATAGTTACTTCTTCTGTATTTCCTCTTAAGCTATCTTAAGATAGCTGCTGGCTAGAGTTCTAACACAAGTACTCCCATATTACATTCTGCATTCTATAGTTGAATTCTAAAGGGTAATCACGTGCAAACATTTCTCATTTTCAGATGAAACAGTTCGGCTGCAGCATGCATGATGAGTTTAAGGTGATATGAAAATCTAGCCGGAGTGTCATAATGAAGCTGCATGTTTAAATCTTTAATATCATGACTTTGGCTTAAGAACAAACAGTAAGAGGCCCTAATTAAGGAGAATTACTACTCTGATTCTGAGAGGTAGTTAGTCATACCTGGTCCATTTAGAGAATTCTGCACCAGTACCAAGGCTGCCAACACATCCTAAAAGCAAGTTTTAAAGGTTTATACCCGACGAAGTTCAAATATAAAATTGTCCGCTTTTAAGAGGACGCCATTTCAATTCCATTTTCGCTTACCGATACTTTACTTTGCCTCGGCCAACACAACCTACACTACCAAGACAAAAAATAACTTACCAGCCTCTTGTCTGTGTACTTTTTGTCAGCAGTGATACGTTTCTGAAGAATAGAAATTCTTTTTTAAAAATACGGTTTCTGACACCATTTAGTAGCTTTCCAAACAATGGTCACACTGCATGGTTTGATCCACAAATGAAAACGTTAGAACCACACTGTATAGTAAAACAAACAGTACCACAGTACAGTATTGTTCAGTAGCGTTACAAAGAATGATCATAATGCAGTACACGTACCTTTGCTGTGTCAAGACATGCTAATGCCATAAAAATTAAATGCTGTAGGATATGATTGACACTCTCTGCAATGAGCATGCTCCGTCGGTGAAAAGTATGTTCAATAGCCTGCAAACGAGAAAAATTACAAGGTTAATGATAATTATTAAGATAACAATATCGGTAACAATGATGATCATGATAACTATATTGCTTCTGCATACATTGTAGTATAGATAAATGTAGTATAGTTATGGTAGCACATGGTGTATAGTAGCTGAGGTCCAACTCTCTGGACTTCAGAGCATTCCTACTTCTTTCCCATTTACTTTCCTATGCATGCATCTCTTGAAATGAGAAAGGATGCCTTTGTAGAAAATACAAGAAAAAGGAATAAGAGTAAATAACACTTGCCCTAACAGCATCACCAAAGATAACGGTATCAAAATTCTGGAAGCATGGATGCCAAAAATCAAAAAACATGTCAACCAACACACAGCAAATTGGTGGACCTCTGAGAAAAACAGCAATTAACAAGAACAATAGCACGATCGAAATGCACCTATCAGAGTGCACCACCAAGTCTACATAATGATGCACAGTAAACAGCCAACCTTATCGCCTGAAGAACACTAATAATAAGCAGTTGAAACATAGCAATCTGCATCCAACTGACTACATTATAAGACAAACGAAAAAGTTTATACAATTGCCTCATCCAAGATGACTAACAATATGTTACATAACAAGAAAAAGGAGGTCGTCAAATATGGCTACTCATATCTTGGGAGTAGAATGGTTAAATAGAAGAGAGGTATCTCACCTTTAACAGCTCTGTAAGTCGACACAGAGCTAACACAGCAGCCTTTGTCAGTGGTTTAGATAGAACAAGATGCATGTTCATTATGGTGCGCACTTGGTAACTAATAGTGTGTGCAATCAAGATTCCCTGCAAAGAAAATTAAAGAGCAACACAAAAAAGTGAAGTTAATGAAACCAGTTAATTGCTGGGTAATGCGCTAAACTGCTCCTCCAAGTTGGAGGTACTCTTTGGGTCTGTTTACACCCAGAGAGGCTAACAACTCTTCTGGAAAGGTAACCCTTTAAGGAGTTACCATCCTCAACTGATTTTCCATTTTCATTTGTATCTGAGGCAGCTTAAACCTAAGGAATGTGGGGGGGGGGGGGCTGGTGGGGGGAGATGAATCCAAAGCATCCTATGGTGAGCTTGTGGAGCAAAAAGGGCTACGTGTTGTGTCCCACAACACATTTCCGAACTTGAGTCGAACAAGCAAATATCACATGGCATATTCTAAATTTTGATTGACCACCAAAAAAAGAGCATTTTAACAATCTTGAGATGATTGGGTTCTGAAAATTCTATTGTTTACGCCTGACATCCCAATTCCCCCATCCATCACAACAGCTCTTGAGAAATCTCCACGAGCTTAAAACCTATTTGCTTGTGAGGGTTACCTTGCAAGGAGTGTTGCCATTTTGATCCAGATTAACCATGGTTAGATTTTAAATCAAGTTTTAATAGAGAAGCAGCAAATTCTGCCTGTTACCTTGATAAACAGTATACAGCGGATATTCAAATCGCCAACCAGAGATCCTCCTTTAGCCAGAGATGACTCCATGTGAACCATCCATGAATTGACTTGCATTTGGTACTGCTGAGAGTCTCTGAATAAAAACGACAAAAATTATAGCACAGTCACAGTTGACACCAAATTCTCCAAACTAACTTAGGAAAAAAGGATGACACTCACTAAAGAGACTTGTTGATCAAATCCTTGTTAAACTGCCTACCTGACCAAGTTTTGGCTTGAACTTGTGAGAAACTGCTCTCGCGATGCTTCCACAGACATCTTCTGTTTCTTGTCAACAATCTTGTCCAAATGTGGCACTCTTCGGAGGAGAAACTCATTCGGGAAAAACATGATGTCTCCTGCGATATGGATGGCTGGAACCTTAAAACCAAAAATGTAGCAAACAGTTGTTAGAAAAATAGAACTATGCTAAACAGTGTTTGGTTTTAGTGTAAAGGACCTCTGTATTGTGTAAAAGAGTAAGTCTTTTATATGTCCACAATCTGTCTGGTGGAGATCATAGAGTATGTAGATTCCAGTACATTCTCTCAGATTTGATTAGTTAGAGTATGGAATGTGTATGGAGTGTAAGCTAACCTTCTTGTGAGAATCCCACAGCTTGCTGAAAAACTTCTTGTCCACACCTCTGTAAATTTGAAAGTGCAAAACAAACAAACCCAGTAGTCCAACAACCTGATGTCGCTGATCTACTTCATGTGCTTCATCTGAGATGACAACAGAAACAAAATGATGATGGTGATGATGATAAGACATGAACTGAGTTTTGAATAATAAGCAAACTTCATGAAGCAACAAAATCCAAAACACACAACTTCCCAATTTGTGGATCAAACCATGCAGCGTAACCATTCTTCAGAAAACTACTGAAGAGTACTGTACTGTAGTATTGTTTGTTTTACCATAGAGTATGCATCTTACTTTTTCATCCATGGATCAAACCATGCAGTGAAACCATTCTTTGACAAGCTAATGAACAGTACTGTACTTTGGTAATGTATGTTTTACCGTACTATACAGTGCGGTTCTACTTTTTACCTCTGTGGATCAAACCATGCAGTGTGTTCACTCTTCAAAAAGTTATTAAAATCTTTATGAACGATTACTTTACATACTCATTTTGGAATCTAGGGCTTGGAAAATCAGTTTGATGTTGTATGAAAATTCCTCAGCAAACTCATTATTTCTAGCCACTCTCACTTGTTGGGTATCAAATGGCTGTTCCACGCAGTTCTGTGATTGAAAGTTTAAAAAATGACCTCAAGTTAACTTTCTTTTATTAATAATTATGATGTTTTTAGTGTATGTAAGTTAAGGAAGCTTACTAAACATTATATCTAATGTACATGTAAAGGCTATCTACATGCAGCTACACTGACATAGATGTCAGTAATTACATAACTTTTAATAATCACTAAAGAAGGTGTTGTGGCCAGACTGCTGGCTATTATCTCGCTATCCCGACCTGCAAGACCTCCACTTTCCTTGAAAGCTTCATATTTTGTTTGTATTGAAAGACTGCTGAACACTGTATGTAGTACAACTTCCCCCGACAGCTAGCCCGGGCTCCTTAAAGTCCTTTCTGATAAATATTTTTATGCCCTCTCCTTTTGGACTTTAATATTCTTATTCAGTTTGTATCTTTATTATATCTCTCAGTTAGTACGCACCCTGTGATTGGTCAGTGATTGTACTTCACTGTACAGCCCACTAAATTCAAGATTTTGTGTTGGTTGCCAAAGAGATATAATAAATATCTTACAAACCTTGTTTTCTCGGTCCGTACTGTAAGTTACAGATCCTCATTTTTTTATGCTTGGATTTATGGCGGCCATAAATGCAAGTGAAAAAAACCCGGTCCATAACTTACAGTACGGACCTCGAACTCGGTTAGTAAGAGGTATATATTCATAGTCTTTGCCCAATAACGTTTGTTAGAAATACAACATGTATGGTATTTTGGGAAAGAAGGCAAAGTGAAGCATAATGCAGTGTAGTGGTTTACAGTATGCACTGTTGTAATATTTTTATACCTTGTTCTTTCAAAGTACAGCTGTAGCCTTATGTAAAATGAAGGAAATAATGACAAAAATTAATGATATAAAACCAAAAAACTTAATAAACTACACTGTAAACTTTCCCATGGCACAATTTTGTTTGTGCATTAGTAATTTATAAATAAAAGTAAAGATACTCAAGTATATTTTTTACCTGTAAAATAACTCCATCAAGAAGTTGACCTTCCAAGCTCATGAGAAGTTTCTCAAGTGGACGCAATTTCTCTTCTTCCACACCAAACAATGCAGTGTTGTGATAGACTGATTTTATCATCCTGAAGTAAAGAGCAAATTTAAATCATAATAACAGAAATAATAATTATTATTGTTATTGTTATTAGAAAAATGTAACTTAGTACATCAGTTGTTACCGTCTGTACTGTTTCCAGTGTTCCTTTAGTGTATGACTTGCATCAATAATCTCATCCAGTGTGATGAGAACTCCGAGAAGACCAGCAAGATGTTCAAATACAGCCTGATGACATATACATAATGAAATCAAAACAATAACTAAATTAAATAAATGACTTGGTGCTTACAATTTACTGGACAAAGGTTATCCAAGTAGCCATGTATAAACCATTAAACTATAAAGCAATGTAAAATAAATCATGCAGATAAAGGTTTATAAGTAGGTACCTTTCATGTATAATAATATGATTCATAGTAATATTAAAAATCATAACAATTTGGCTGCATAATTCTTACCGTAAAATGAACTCCTGTAACATCCATTACTTTAGGACCACCTCTGTACAACATAACATATGTTATATGTTTACATAAAACTGAATCAATCTTGTGACAAGAGTGTAAGTATATGTCATTTCTTGCAACTTGCCGCCAGCTACTTTCTGCTACTAGCTACGACGAAGGGCTAACGTTCGAAACGCCAGCACCTCCCTTTTACCTTACGGTGGTATAATCTACTTAATCAACTCGTTTGATTTACCCAATTTCTTGTACTTTCAAGTCCACTAATTAAGTTGCTTATAAGCAGAAAGTCAAGTTGAGATCACTGTCCTATATTCTTTCAACCTTAAAACTAACATCAAAGAGTGATCAGCAGAAGCTGTTGTCCTAACATCACGATATTTCATCATGAGTGTTCAGTCTCTGCATTCTCATGACCAAACTGCCCAAATATCAAGACACTTTAAAATGACTGGTGATATAATAATATTATTGAGATCTTTTAGTAGTTTTAATGATTACAGTATGATATCCTCCTTCTTACTTTGAGTACAATAACGCTAGCTGTTGAATGACATTCTTCACTACATCATATGAGCGAGTTACAAAGCTGGACACTTCCTGTAACATTGGCAACATTCGCCCAATGCGAACTTGGTTGTCTCCTTCTGAGGATTGTTCTTTATCAGATCCTGTGATAAAAATGGTAATTTAAGAAAAATTCACAAATTTGTCATGCAGAATGCTGTTGTCCATGGTTACAAAGGGTTTGAGGGTTCTGAACAGATTAAAATTTATTTAATAAACGAAATATCCTTGCAGTTATGTAAGCAACGTAGTCTGTTGCAAAGATAAGACATGAAAAAATTCAGGCTTGAATGGGATTCAAATCCATGACCCTGTGATATTGATGTGCAGGGGCGTAGCCAGGATTTTTCAAAGGGGGGTTCACAGAGGCTACTCACCAGAATTTGTCATGTTGACCTCCACGCCGTGCATGTTTGTTACAGTTTTGGGATGAGCAGTGAGAGTATAGTGGGCAGGACAAGCCTACAAAATAGCTTCTAGCCAGCAGTTAAGTTCCATGAAGAAGGCCTACCAAGGCGGGGGTCACGGGCACCCCAGGACCCCCCTAGCTACGCTTCTGATGTGACGCTCTAACCAACTGAGCTATCAACCCAACAGGGAGCTTGTCATTGGTCATGGTCATGTTAAAATTTCACACACACACACACACACACACATATATATATAGATATATATATACACACACACACATATATATATATATATAGCTGTTGCGGGAGAAAAAAACACACAAACAAACTACAGGTTTATCCCTTGGGATAAACCTGTAGTTTGTTTGTGTGTTTTTTTCTCCCACAACAACTACTTCGCTCTACGTTCACGTATTGAGCACTGTTTTACGATTAATCAACTTTTACAATATATATATATATATATATATATATAGATACAGTGTGCATTCATGTCTTCATCTTCTATAGGTACAGAATAAACTCATCAATGACCAGCTCCCAGTTGGTTTGGTAGCTCAGTTGGTTGGAGTGTTACACCGGCATTGAAAGGTCATGGGTTTGAATCCTGTTCAAGCATGAACTGATTATGTTGCTTACATAACTGCAACAATCTTTCATTTTATTAATGTCTTTCCACCGCAGTGCATATATACAAAATTTTCATATATATACATTCAGATTACAATTTCAGTAATCCAGTTCTCTTAGACCATTGTGAATCAAGGTCTCAGCATTACATGGTTCATAGGAGAAGGAAGAGCTGTGGGTTGTGAATTCGAATTCTGTTGTTTACTTATGATTAGCTTAAATTTAGCAGTTACATCATTCAATATTTATCTTCAAACAACATTTGCCAAGATTTCTCCCACCGTCCTGACTCTGAAAGTCTTAAACTTACAAACAAAACATTACAACATGTCTTCACAATTTAAAAACACACATGTAGAAGTCAGTAAAATGTGAAATACACTCCTTACTGATAACCTTCTTAATACCTGCTTCTTCATAGAGTAGTAGAGGAGTAAAGTACTTTGTTGTTGCCTGAAAGGAAACATTTTCATTAAGAAATTATTGACAGTCAATCACAATAACTGATATTTCATAAGGCAGCACTACTGGAAAAGCATTAGGACCCAGATTAAATTAAGGCATTTTTCTGATAAGCTTGGCCACTAATGGATTTATCACATGCCCTCCAAAAATTAGGCAGGAACACTCAGGAAAATTAGGAGCATTTTATCTTGCCTGCTTGCAAAACCAAGTACAGATTGTAGAAGTGAAGAGTGACATCTATAAAACTCGAAGATGATCAAGGTGAAATCTTACCTCATGTTTCAGTTGATTCATTTCATGGCAAAGGGAGGCAAACACCATCATAACTTTGTTAAAAACCTGTTTAAAATGATGCATAATAAATCATAAATATTATGCAAATAATTATTAGAAAACATATTAATAATATTACTGTTAAAGTAGAGGTAAGCACCCTGGACTTTTGATTAGTACATCCAATATTCAAACCCAAGTAACAGCACTGTGTTGTTTCCTTACACAAGAAACCAAGAAACATACATGTTTAAAAACTATACATTTTCTCTCTCCATACAGGTGTATAAAAGACCTGCCAGTCCATGCCAAGAGTTACATGAGGCCTCCCAAAGATGGTTGTCTTGAATGTACAACTGTAATATGTAGGCTTGAGTTAAGTTGTTAGTTCACAAGGACAACTATAATGGGCTTTTCATGAGACCCCTTCCTTTTTTAAATCCTTGTTTGCAAAGCTTCAAGCCAACATGGAAGTGGATCAGTAAGAGACTATAAGTGTATTAATATACACTGTAATGGCATTTATAATTTGTTAACAAGTAAGATGTTATTCTTCAACCTTATTATCTGTCTTTATGAGTTCCAACAGCCTGGATTGCTCATACGGTAACACCTGTTAAGAGAAAAAAAATATGAACTTGATGATTTATGAACTTCTGTATAAGTTTGTTATTTATAGTTTTATTATTCATTTTGATTTCTTAGAATTATATAATACAAAACTGATGTTACATTACAATCAGAATTACAAACATAGGAACACTTAACACCTTGCAGGACACTGGGTAGTTACTTCAAACAGCATTTTAAGGACGAGAGGGGGTTGTCTTATCTACCCAAGGCCTACAATAAGGCTAGGGATGTGTAAAATAACCTCTCTATTTACCCCAACCCTCCCCCACAGGCCACTCTGTCCCCTCCCCTCCAGCCTGGGTAGTTTGAAACACTTTGCATGAGAAGCTACAGTCCACTTTTCCTAGTTTTTTATTGAGATTCATTGCTTCAGATATGATTTTGGAAAGTTAATTGAGCAAGGTCTACAACAACCCATTCCTTAACAAGGTCTAGTTGCCTTAAGTTGGTACTGTATAACCAAATAATGGCTGGAGAGATATAAAAAATTTGTGATTGACTCAAAACCAGCTGACATGTATAGTACGACTTCCATGCTATCTACCTGTAAAGTGATGGGATCAAGAGTAAAGTCCCAAGAGTCCCCCACTGAGTCATCTAGTGCATCTTCTATCGCCATCAGCTGTGAAGCGTATTCCTCCAAAAACTGGCCATATTTTTTCAACTGTGCCTCTCCAACGATTTCTGCAGTTGGAAGGATTCTGTTATTATTGAGTGAACGTTTGCCACTTGCTTGATCGTGCATACTTACTTAGTGAACCGTCGTCAAAGGCATCGAGTTGCCAACCTTCTTCCATCTTGGATTTCTCACGTGATCGATTTACACAGGAAGTGAAGCTTTGCCTTCGCAACAAATTAAAATCACTCTGATTTCATACTTTCATGCAAGAGGTACTCCATAGCTATATTATAAAGTTTTGAAATGAAATTGTACTTGCCGCGATTTCGACTCAACCTCAGAAAACGTAAATGAGCAACAAAGTGACACTAGGACCCACCCCACCCTAAGAGCAAAAGAACTAAAGGTTGGCACCAGTTCCATATTAGATATATTATTGGCATGGCTGCTAAGCAGTTCAATATGGCTACCGCGAAGGGTAAATCTAGAAAAAGGAAAGTTAAAGCTTTAGAAGTTCCATTTGCCCATGGATTTCATCTTCCCACAGCTAAACAGAGTCTTAATGCAATCGGACTGTCTCCTCTTCAAATTTATTTTGAACCAGGGCCAGAACAGAAATATTTTCACCCGATTCCTCCGCCTTCTAGCATCGATGACTGGCTTGCTCAATACAAAGAGGAGAGCCAGTCTTACAGAAGCTTTTTAAGGTCTTGTCCTTGGATTTCTGGCCGTAAAATCAAATACACAAGGCAGAAGTTCGTCTCGGAGGGAAATAACATTAAAGAGAGGTACCCTGATGGCAAAATATATCTACAACTTTTGGGTGATTTTGAGACTGATTCCAGCCCATCTGTGCGTGATTTAGTCGATTATGTCGGACGGTTTTATACCTTACCGGTGTTTGTACTCCCAGGAGTAAAGCTGATACTCCCTGAAAAAGAAGGTTGGTTACAAAATACAAAGCCACTCTGAAAATCTATCAGAAATGAAGACAAACAATAACGACGATTAACATACCGGGAGAAACAGACCGTTTCAACAACAGCTGAATGGTAACAAGGCGCGGGATTTTGGTAGACACAGTATATTTTTAAACTCAAACATGCCAATCTTCAATGATCTAACTTCTGTAGATTTCCTCCTTGGCACCCCTTACCCCCTGTTGTTTACCTTGCCCTCCCCCACCCCTTACCCTTTGTTGTTTACCTTGCCCTCCCCCACCCCTTACCCCCTGTTGTTCAGCTTGCCCTCCCCCACCCCTTAAGTAAACCCTCCATATCCCTGAAATTAAATCATGGCTAATACATTTTTCTGCAAGATTTTGTGCAGCCTTGCAAGTCTAACTTACATAGAGAGGATAATATAATGCCATTTATTTGCCCACATTAATTGTTTAATAGGAGAGTTGGCTTTCTGGAGCTGGGATGAAAGTAGTGATAAAGAATTTGAATCAACAAAATCAACAAGAAGGAAAAGCCAGAGGACACAGTGTAGGATGCAAAAGCTTAATTTCCGTAGTCACAATGGTAGGTAGATATACACATTGGAGGTCAAGTTGGGGGCTTACACTTTGGGTGTCAGCTTGGTTCTTTGGCAGTGGTGTGTTCTATTTGGGGGGAGGGGAGGGCAATACTCTGGATCATTATTGTATGGCGGGTTGGCCCCTTGAGACCCGACAAGACGAGATGGCCATATAATAGATCATTTAATTACCTAGGGTGTTCTGTCAAGATGGCTGGATATTTGACTCATTCTTTTTGTGTTTTGTGCACAAACCAGTGCTGGCAACTTTAGGGAAAAACAAAAATTGGCCCTGATTCCCATTCATCCTTTGTTCCTTTCATTCTGGGGCTCCTGCGTTACATCTACATCTGCATTTTATTGAGTTGGTAAAAATCTTAGATATCACACCAACTTTAAAACAATAATAATCTATGATAAAAATAAAATATTAATGACTACTGATTAATTTAAATTAGAAACTATCTACTGCTTTATTCTCATTATTAGGTCGCATACAACTCAAGGTTGATAGTGTCTTTCATAGTCTTCAGCAGCAAATGCCCTCTGATGCCCTGTGTTTGATTAGTCTCACCATGACTGATCTTTATGAAGATGAACCTGATTTATTTGTAGCAGGAATGGCTTCAGGAAATCAACGAGTTGCCGTAAGTACAACTGTTCTAATTATTGCCTTACCACTGGGTACATTTTTTTTAGATGTTTTTATATCATGAAACAGATTGGGTTTGCAGGTTTGGATGCCATATTGGATAG
The DNA here is from genome assembly GCA_949710005.1 of Ricordea florida. Lineage (NCBI taxonomy): Eukaryota > Metazoa > Cnidaria > Anthozoa > Corallimorpharia > Ricordeidae > Ricordea > Ricordea florida. Next base: position 815,117 of record OX453285.1, read on the forward strand.
ATGCAGACGTCTGGGCCAGGTAACAAGACAAGAGGGAGGAGGGAAGGGTGAGTTGGAGGGAATCTCCTCCTCTTTTTGCATCCAGCATGAAAAGGACTGGAACACAGAGGGGAAGGAAAGCAAGGGACTGGAAAGAGGAGGGAATGGAAGCAATTTACTGGAAAAGGAAGAGGAAGGAGTAAAGGATTAGACAGCCATGGAAATGAAGAAAAAGAGAAGTCATATGACCTTTGTCTCTTTTCAACTGTTACGTAAACATTTGGGCAACTTGCAAGAATTTTTGGACAAATGGTTCACCCCCCCCCCTACCTTGGAAAAAAATTGCTATGAAAGGAAGGGTAAGGACTTGAGAGGGAAAGGGCATAAGGAAGCAAGCAAAGGACTGTGGAGGGAGGGGAGGGTAAAAGAACAAAGGGACTGGAGTGAAAAGGCATTGATTGAAACCACTGCTTTCCCAACTCCTAAATTTGTGTTTTCTTTCCCAAGGTTTTACACAGATCTTGCATGTTTCTCTCTTTTTATCAGATGTTAAGCTTTGCACGATATGATCCTTCACTAGCATTTTCTACTGAATACTGGTATGACATTATAAACAACCAAGACCTTGATCTACAAAGAAAGAAAATAGTAATGCTACAGGTAATTTATGGTTAATTTCACAATTACTCTGTAAACTTAAGTTATTAAACAGGCCTACTGAATAATATTATACCAGTATTGATCATAGAGTTAGAGGGCATGATGACTGATACCAAGACACCTTTCTTGCTGATTGGTGCATTCCCTCTATTTTTCTCCCCCCCCCCCCCTCTATTTTCTGACAAAACATGAGCACAAGCAGAATGAGACAAACAGATGAGAGCAGCTTGCATCTATCTATCAACAGGCCCTGGAGACATTAAAGTAATCCCCTCCCAGAGTGACTTTGGCACCAAATCAACAGCATTGTACCATTGATGTTTGTTAGTATTAATTTTGTGGGTATTACAACTATTTAGAAAACAAACCTAAGAAAATATGCACGCTGATTGGTTAGAATTCGTGTTTCTATAACTCGATTGAAACACAGACGAGCACGAGCTGTTGACATAATGATGATGCAAGCAAAGAGAATTTACATTTTGGTCATCAAAGTTAACAAGTTGTTTTCCTTTTTTTCGTCGCGGTGTTTTATAAAAGAAATAGAAAGCATGTTCTTCGTGTTTCTATCAAGTTATAGTGACACTCGTGAAAGTTTGGGAGAACTCAAAAAAGCTGTGGAAACACTCGCCTGCAGCTCCTGTTCCCACAGCATTTCTTGTTCTCCCAAACTTCCACTCGTGTTTCTATAACTTGATAGAAACACGGTACATGTTTTCTATTTCTTAAACAATACCATTGTATAGTGGGTACTTGGTAATAATGTTGAATTCAACAATGCAAGATGTTTTTGCATGTCCCACAGAGAAGCTGTACATTGCTAGTGCATGAGATTGCTCATTTGTTTGGAGTTGCCCACTGTGTTTGGTATTCCTGTTGTATGAACGGCTCTGGGCATCTTGATGAGGACTTTGGTGAGTGAAGTGTTTGTTGTTTTATGTTCTGAGCACCAACCGTTGCAAAAGGTCAGACTATACGAACACCAGACATTGTTTCCATATGAAAAGTGAATTTGAACTGCACGTTAACATCATGGTGCATCTCCTTTCCAGCTCAACCCATGTACCTATGTCCTGTGGACCTCCACAAGGTTCAGTCACTGTGTGGCTTTGATGTTGTTGAGAGATACAAGAAGGTACTGAACTGTGACAATGTACATAATGCTAATTTATGATACTGTTTGCTCGACTATAAGTTATAGATCAAACAACTTAATCAGCACAGAACTTAACACATGTAGGAGTTAACAAGTATTCTCCTGCCTTGTTGAAAAAATGGAAGAGGGTTAGTCCAGGTAGATTAAGTGTCGACCCTTTAAGAGTCCTTTGTTTCCTTAGAAACATGTTTCCGTACAATCCCACTGGTGATCAAAAAGGGACTTCTCACTACTTATCAATAGTTTGTCAAGAAAACAGGTGATAAGAATTGAGAAATTATCATTTAAAAGGTTCTGAACCAACTGACAACAAATTAACATTGTACATGTACAAAGTATGTGTATTCAGTTTTAAAGAGAGTTATGACAGGGTTCTTGAGAGTGAAAGGGCTAAAATCTATGGGTGTTTGACCAGAGACATGCAAGTAACAGATAAACCCATTGAAAAAGGACATTACTATCATCCTCTACAGCATCTTATTCTGTTTAATGTTCTTCTTTTAGCTGCTGGAGTTTTCTAAGAAGCATGGAATGACAGATGAAGTTCAGTGGTTTGAGAAACGACTCCACTTCACTGGCCATTAGCTACATGTAAACCAACATACAAAATGCTTAGCTACAAATAAGAATTACAATCCTTGCTTTATCCACTGATAAGATTTCATGGTAAACAAGTTCATGATGCATGGTTGGCTTTGGTGTATAGTTGCTCTTAATAAAATTTAAGGGAGAGCCATTGCATTTTCTGCTCTACTCAACACAGAATATATAAATTACTGCTCTTTAAATGCCTTGATTTGTGAGCAGGCAAGATGAACCAATCCCTGATGGATTATTATGGTCATGTCTACTCTTTGATGCCAAGAGAAAGCTCTAAACACTTAACCACTGAATCACTGTTTCTACATAACATTGTAGTAAAAAGTTTCTACTGTCATAGGTGGACATTTGATGGGCAAAGGTTTCCATGTCCCATGCAGCACTCTCATTTTGGAAGGACATTCCACTTGTTACAACAGGCAACTTCCTTTACTAATACAATTAGTAGAACTGCCCTTGGGAGGGTGGCAAACAACTTGCAAGCACAAAAAACTCTACCTTGCAGTAAAGAATTTTTTGGCTAAGAAATGCCAGAGTGAAGGTTGCTGTGATGTGGGTAAGTGTAAAATACATCCCCAGAGGTCTTCAATAATAATACTGTTCTGTACATTGATCTATCAAAGCTCGGCCATCAAATCCAGTCTCCTGAACTTATCCAAATTGTAGAATGATCCTCTCACTGTCCGACCTCCAAAATATCGCCCGTTGAGATCAACCAGGGCTGATAAATGGAATGTACAGTTACATATCAGCACATAATTATGGTTCAGACATGAATTTAAATAAAAAATAATGTTGTACTAGGAGGCAATCTTACAAACCTTTTATCGCCGATTCAACTCTTTGGAATTCCACAAATATTCTAACGGCTTCTTCGTCAGCAACTCCCTCAGGAATCTGCAGAATAATAACTCAGAGTTCAGGATAAAAACACAGAAAACTTTGTTCAGAGATGGCTTCATAAGAAGCAAGATAAAAAATATAAATTTGCCCTCACCTCATAAATAATAACTTTTACGACTTCACCATACTTGGCACACTCTTCAACAACCTCAGGTTGCAAATCATCATCTACTTCCCCTGGCCCAACCATATTCTTTAGGAGAAAAAGAAAAGTATTTTTTATTCATTTGAAATAGAGTGTTTGAATCAAACAACTTTATATCATGATAACCTGGTGTTACTACATATACATCCAGTAACTTGAGAGTAAAATGAGGAAAGAAGAATCAGTATTATCACTACTACTCAGCAACTTTAACATTTCTAAATCCATGTTTCTCTACGTGGGTAGAGCAAGTTGTTTCAATTTTAAAATTAGACAATCAGTGGTACATGTATCTTAAGTAACAATGTACCTTGCAGTGTGACTGTTCCACACAGTGGTCAAACATCGAGCATGCGCAAATGGGTACATTTTTGGCATCTGTGCGCCAATTTCCAGCGCAAAAATTTAAAGGAAAACATGAGAAACAACCAGTGTCATGCAAAATTTACAGTAAAAATTTGAAATGTTCATAGAAATCTGTAAAGGGAAAAGAAAGTAGGTAAAAGGAAAACTTAAGACTTTTCAGACACAAAGTTTATTAAAATACTGGTGTTCTGTTGAATTGCCGTTTTGTCTTGAGCTTTACCACAAAAAGTTTAAAAGTCTTGAAAAGCCGTGTCATGCTACAAGCCGACGGCATAGTATATTTTTGTTTTTATTAATCATATGATGCATGATGCTGGAAACAGATGACAAATGGTGTGTAAATGAACAAAAAACTGGAGACGAGCTGGGAAAATTTTGGCAAGGACTGGGGGGATTCCATCTGGATCCTGGATTTGTCTGAAGCACAGGAACGAGATGAATCAAAACAACAAAATTAATGATGTTAAAAGCTCCAGTGCTTGCACATGTGCAGACATTTGACCACTGTGTTTGACTACTTAACCAACACCATCCAAAAAAATTTTCATATTAATGATCAAATCATGATAGAGTATCTACATGTAAACAACAGAATCTCTAAAAATGTTTTGTATTTCACTTAAAATGCATAATATTATATGGACAGTAATTTGCTCTATTATTGTACAAAATATATCAAGATTGAAAAAAAATCACCTTAGTCGGTAGAAACTCACCACCAATCTGTTGTTCAGCATCAAAAACAGACACTCAAAATTTGTATGAAAATTCATTTTGGTGGCCTTGGTTTGAGTAGTTGTACTGTAAAATCATGGATCAACTTGCAGTAAATTACAAGTATTGTGGGGATAGTTTCTAAAGAAACTGGTGCTGCATCGGTGGGAAATTGAAACACAAGAAAATGGGTAAATCAAACGAGTTGATTAAGTAAGTTATACCACCTTAAGGTAAAAGGGAGGTGCTGACGTTTCGAGCGTTAGCCCTTAGTCGGAGCGAATGAGAGGATTGTGACAATCCTCTCATTGGGACAATCCTCTCATTCGCTCCAACGAAGGGCTAACGCTGGAAACGTCAGAACCTCCCTTTTACCTTACGGTGGTATAACTTACTTAATCAACTCGTTTGATTTACCCATTTTCTTGCAGTAAATTACAGTCCAGCAAGTATTAATAAAGGCTGTATCAAGTTAGCAGGATAAAAAATATTCAAATATTCAAATATATGGTCTTTCATATATTCATTTGCATAAAAAATATTGTAAGAAAAACACACCCACTCACCCTCAGTACAACAACTTTACTTGGATTTCTCATGATAGCGGTCACTGGTTCCAGTTCTTTCAGTGTCTTGTTTGCTTCTGTAAACATAAAAAAAATTATCAGTTACTATAATAGTTATCAAAATAATTAAGGGGTGATACTTGATCACTCAACCTTGCCACACACTATTTATTAATTCAAATTGTTACATGTACATGTATATCAAATAGTTGTAATGTTACAACATTGGATTTGATGTATCAATTAAGGGCTTATAAACCTTTGTCTTGGTTGATTATCTTGCCGCCTCTTTTGCTGGTTTTTTCCACCTGAAGACAAGTGTTGATTCCCTGTTCTTGTTTTCCCAGGCCTAAAAATAAAAATCAATAACTTTTTGTGTCATTCCAGGTAACGGCAGAAAGGTGACAGTGATTAAGTACAATCAATACATTGTACTTGGTTCAATGACTTTCTCGTTTGGTAATTTCCTGCCACTTGAAATATTATACATAATATTGATAATTTCAATTTAAATCATGTTTTCATAGTGTGGATATGTTCTGTCAGTTTCAGGCAATTACCACTAATGAATGCAACTAAGCCTAACACTAAAGGTACTGTAGTAACAGTAAAGATCTATTACATCCTCAACACTTGATTATTTTATACCCTATGAATGAGGGACAGGGCTGATAGACAGGACTATCACTTCTATGTGGTCATCTGATCCTGTTATTTAAAGACTCCTGCTGTTACTCCTGCTTATATGTAAAGCTGAAGCTACATGTAAGCCCAGCCACAATAACTTGCACTCCAGTATGCTATCAACTAAGTTTTATCAACTACATGTACAGCAGACAACCTTGAAACCAGAGTTCTCCGTAAGCTCCGGTGACCGGCAAAATTTGCCGTCTTGTCGTCCTCGGCGCACCGGCTACTCAAAGTAAATAATAATAAATTAATAACCACACCACGTCTTTCTATCGGCATTGTCCACTGCCTACTCAAAGTTATTCTCCCTCTTCTTCAAATTTTCGGGAGAACTCTGTGAAACTGTGTTTAATATTATTACATTTCCACAAGTTTTAAGTAATCTCTTCCACTAGCAAACTGTGTTTACCTTGGCCATCTTTCCATCCATACCTTGCCATAATCTGAGATGCCACTGGGCTGCATGTATGACAAAAATCTCTTAGTTTAAGTACAGACTAAACATAAACATAGGTTATTTACCAGGTGGGAGGTTCATACGGACCGACTTAGCCAGGAAAATAAATTCTTATTTTATTTTCTGGGATGTCTTCCCTTTAAAGTGAGGAAAGAGAGCCATAATTGCTATACTGGGAGAAAAATCTGGCCCATGGAGTGTATCATAAAAAGCTGGACTGGTTACAGGCATGTGATTTGCCAATCAAATTTGAGGATTTAGGAGTCTGGCCTGCTCAGATGCTTGAGAAAAAAATTAGAACAAATACCGTACAGTTGTATGAGGCTCTACAACTCTAATTACTGTATCAATGACTTCCTTTGGTACATGGCCAACGATGGCAATGCAGTAATGGTTTCACTTCTCCTTTCAAGACTGTATGATAAGCAATTTATTCTGGAGATAGCTGTTTTATACAGCTAAACACAGCTTGACAGTTTTTCTTGTCAGTGTTTGAGAGTAAATATATCCGGCTGTGTTGTCTGTCTCTCTGAGGAAAAACCCTGTGAAAGTCTGCCCCATTCTTCTATAGTATGCATGTAAAGTTCTAACGTGCTGAATATACATATATGTGGTTACTAATACAATAAATTAAGCACCTACCTTGCTGAAAAGCCCAGATTTGGTTTTTCCAGTGGTTTAAATTCCCCACTTGATATTGGCCATTGTTCAGATGGGGGCACTGTTGACAGAGCAATAATGATAATTATAATAATAACAACAACAATAATAATAATAATAATAGTGTAACCAAAATCTTGAACAAGTGGCTGGGAAAGATGGATGTCAAAATTGGCATTTCATTACTCTAGAAAACTATGTTACTAGGAACAGCAAGGATTTTGAGAAAAGTATCAGAGCTGTAGAGTAAGGAGAAAACTCTAAGGGACCTTTGGTCATGGGCTATGACTCGCTCCCTTAGGAAGCAAACTGGAAAAAGATCATCCAGTTCACAAAGATGAAATAATAATTTTTAATAAGATGGTATAATTCTTGTTAGCCACACTAGATAGGTAAAGGTGAACATGAGCTTTAAAGCCTGCATGGCCAGAGTTTATCACTGTTTCTGCAGCATGAAGCACCTACTGTAGGAGTATGGTTACTCTAGATGGGATGCTAGTCTAATGTAGGGTTACCCTTAACATCAAATCACCAGTACTCATTGATACTCTTGGGTTGAAAAGAACAGTGGGGAGTTTAGTTTCTTGTCGAAGCAAACAGCACAGCACTTGCTATCACCATTTGATTAGCTTTTTAGTTATCCTGAGTAAACACTACGTCTCTTTTGTATTAATATGTTACATTGTAAAGTTTAACATTTTTTTGTTATTTGGTAATAAAGCTTGTTGTATCACCAGGGCTTGAACCCAAACCTCCTATTCAGACATCTGACACACTAACCACTACACTACATGTACTGTGTCTCTACCACACACTAAGTAGCAGGGGGATGAAAATTACTGTAACTACTGGTGAGGTAATAATCAAAAACAGATGCAAACAGTGTACCAGGGATTTCTTGTTGCATAAGGGATGGAGGGGGTGCTATGGCTGCTCCTCCAGAATAACGATGTCGAGATGATTGACTGCCGTAACTGTCTTCATCATCACTACCATTTCTACGTCGCCCTCTGTCTCGTCCTCTGTCCCGACTGGAGTACTCTCTGTCACGATCTCTATCGCGCTCTCTATCACGGTCACGGCCTCTATCACGATCTCTATCACGATCACGATCTCGATCCCGGTCTCTGTGCCTAAATGACAAAAGAGATAGACATGTAGATTGTTAGTATGAAAGCAAAAATTTTTGTCATGCATTTTTCTTCATTTCATTTTTAGTCAAAACAGTTCAAAGGCAATTCGTCAACATAAAAAAAAGGCTTCCATGTGTTTTCCAATTAGCTTTTGAGTGCTTTTATCCACTCCATACAAACGCATTATAACTATACCTGTCTCCTCTATCAAAATCTCTGTCCCTTGTTCTTTCTCTACTTTCTGTTCTATCAGTCCTGTCTTCTCTTTCAGCTTTCTCATGGTCCCTCTCTTCACGTAGTTTTTCCTTGAAAATTTCATATTCATTTGGTCTCATTGGGTCATATTCATCCACAACAACAGCCAGGGAAGCTTCAGTCTCTATGAATGGCTCTGGTACCTTAACAGGAAAGACATCAGAAAAACTTTTAATCCCTTTACTTCCATGTGTGATCAATATTCAGCTTCCCCTTATAACAGATGAGATGTAAGGAAATGAAGGATTATTACAAAGAAGTGAGGAAATACAAAAGTTGAAAAATATTTATCAACACAAGAAGAGAATTTTTATATCTCCAAGAAACCATGTCATTCCCTATTTCCCTTTTTATAGCAAAAATTTCTTGATATACCAAGCGGAGGCAAATTAATAAAAACCCCATCCTGCCTAGTTATCACACATGGGTGATATCATTCAATTTGCTATAACTCAGTATACTGAAGAAATGGTTAATGTGCAGTGTGCAACCATTGAGTTATGGATGCACACCAGAGGTTGCATTGGTTATCCAGTTATTTATTTATTTATTTTTTCCCCTGAGTCTGCTCAGTGTGACGGGTGCCCAGTGTGTGGTGTGGGGTGTGGGGGGCTCGTGGCTGGGTTGACGGGCAGTGCCTGCCGGCTGGGCAGTCTTCTTAGGGCGGGGGGGGGGGGGGGGTTTGGGCAGTCATTCAGGCCCATAGCCTCCTGGGGCACCTAACCTCCACCTTCTGACGACTGTTGTTAATGAAACATAAGAGATGCTTGAGGCACAGTAGAGAGCATCTCTAACTTCTTGAGTGCTTAGCAAACCTCCAAAGTGTGTCCATAACTTGTTGGTTGCACAGCTGCTGCATTAACCATTTTCCTTTGAAACATAAGACTTCACAACTTCACAACCTGACATCAACTGGCAACCCATGGACAAAATTAATTGGTCATGCATATTAGCCAAACAAAGCGTGTGCTTTCCTTATGCTAAATTTACTACATGTACTTTTACATGTGTGATTTTTGCTAATAAATTGCATGTAAAACTGCCATTAGTTATTGCACACACTTTGCGTGTGTGTTGGTGCAGCAATACTTCTGCCCTGTGCTGTATGTTACAATACATTAAAGCACAAATTCAGTAACATATTAAGGTAAGTATTTTTTATTTATATATTTATTTTATTGGAACAAATATTTTAACAGGATAATCCCAGTTCAGCAAAGGCTGGTTTAAATGGGGTTCCGTATTTACATTAATTAATTTAATATTACAGTAAATATAATATAAAAGACATACATATAATTACAACTAGCATTACAGTTAATTGTTAATAATTATAATATTATACTGATTGAATACCTGTGAATCTCTACTGTCTCCTTCGAAACTTTGATCCTAACAATAGACCAACAGTAGCATCAATTTAAACTTCAAACTTTAAACAAAAAACTTCCCACAGATACCATACCACAGTACATGCAAAATCAAATATTGACATCTCAGTGACTACCTCCAAATCTTCTGTACTTCGTTTCACTCCCAGCACAACTTGATTCACTGACTTTGACTTCTGAAGTGGTGACACATACAGATGGAAGGAAATTACCAAAGCCATGAATAATAATTTAGAATAATCATAGTACAGAAAATAATTGCAACTAATCAATTGACTGAAAGAAAGGAAATCAATCTTGGCTGGGTTGTTAGAAACTGGATCAGCATGAATTTTAGTAAAGACTGGATCTAAAAAACAACCCTAGTCCCAGTGGGGTTTTTTGTACCCATCACTGCTGCATGAGGAGGAGGCAGGAGGGTTCTGTCGACCAAACTTTATTTAACAGTTATTCTCCAAAGGCAAAGTGATTATTGGTGAATATTGGTGAACAATCACCGATAGTCACTGAGCCTGAGGCAAATAATTGTTTTAGTATACATACTGAGGTGATTATTTCAAAGAAAACAAAAACATAGTACAACACGAAAAATTTTTATTTTATCAAAAGCGTGCCAACAACTGGCAGCCATTTTGTTTGTCAAAGTGATTATCGGCTGATAACTCGAGATAGCGAACCAATCAGAGTGCACAATTTTATAAAATCACCTGAGTATTTATACTAAAACTTTTTTCAAGTTAACAATGCTGGTACTACAACATTACCATAGCTGGAATTCAGAGAGTTCCACCTTCTACTTAACTTCAAGTGATGATCTGATGATCAGTTAGTACTGGGCTCACTGTGTCTGCCCTTGAGAAAAGTGACTTTGTCTGGACTAAGGTAATATTCAATATACAATGTCACTAAACTCAAGGAAGTCCCTTTATCAACATTCATATCATGATCTTTGGGTCTATAACAGACTTGTTTTTGTCTGATTACTCACAATTGAAGCAGCAGGTCTTGTCTGAGCAACTTTCTTTCTTTGTAACTGAGTCTGTAGCAGTTTATAACTGGAGGACCACCCCGCTATGAGATAAAGAAGTGTTACAGAAAAAAACACACAAAACTCCTGAAAGTAGTGTAATATTGTGGATTGAATAACTATAAGAAACCCTGTAATTTCAAAGGCTGGGATCTAAATATCCAAGCGATTTTCACGACTTAGAAATTTTAGGTGGATTGATTCGCAAGTAAATTTTTTATCCTGAATATCTGCAAGTAAAAATGATCTCAATTTACAACTAGTTTTGAACTTAAGTTATATCTTGACTTTTCATTTATTCGTTACGGGGCTATTCTATTCCATAAACGTCTTGGATATAAGGTGTAGCCGAGAAAACTCTAAATAAACAGAAAGGTTTTCGAGTTGCACCATCGGTAGATCACAACATTCTTTAACAAACAGATATCAGTTTACATTTGCTTGGAAAACAACCCGAGATTTGAAGACATTAAAGTAAGATTCTACTAAAATGTAGGGGAATGATGTACGAAGTAAATGTTTCCTTACAAAGTTTGGAAATGTCTGTTCCTTCAGTAGAATTTGATTGCATAGGAACGCCATCGATGTCGACTCCATCGTAAAGCGACATGTTTCCTCACTGGGCCAAGCTTGGTAACCGCACAACAGTTCAAGATGGCGACCAGTGTTTAATTATGTGCAGAAATCTTTGTGTTGTTTCTCTATCAACAGATCAGTTTGTTAACAGCTAAAACTATACGTCATCCCTGATCTAAACCTGAGATGCGTATTTAAGAGCGGAGAAAATGATACTTTGTGGTGAAATCTGTTTATACCAAGAAATCGACGTCTTAGATTGTGGTGGGTAGAGTGTACAACCCTCTGTCTAGAACTCCTAATGGAAGTCGTTAATGAAGGAAGGTGAGATGTTTTTGTGTCTATGAACTCGCAGAATGTAGATCCATAAACACGCACACATTACAAGAGTACATGCTTTAGCCCATGCTTTTGCTGGGTGAAATATTTATAAAAACGACAGTGTGCGATATATACGTCAACTTGTGTTGATGTTTTTCAGTTTGGAATCCATAAGTAGACCAGCAACTGGTGACAGTACCAGGCTCCGGGAATCAGCGCAGGTAAATAAATGTAAACAAATGTATTCAAAATTTCTTTGACAACTACAGGCACGTTAAACTTGCAGTTATCTCGTAAAGCCTAGCTTAAGTTCCTATTAGAATGAAAAGCTACAAGTAACGCGAATTGAAATGAGTGATAATGTTCTATTCATATGTTTTTTTTCTTCCGCTGAACCTACTACACTGTACTTGCGTTACATCATGGCTCCAAAATAATATAGTGTTTTGATAAGTTTTTTTTCTTGCATTAATTTTAGCAGCATAAGCATGGTTCATTTGGATTTCTAGAAGAATTACCTCCTGAAGATACAGGTAAAATTTACTTTACAGGTGATTAATGATGGAGTTGAAGTATCGGAAGAAAATTATACTAAAATGTACTAACTACCTGTAGAGTTGTTGTGAAGTATGTGTATTGACAGGTCTAAAACAGGTCTGATTAATTATTGTTATTTCACTCATACATGTATTTTCTGTATCACAGTAGTGTCATTGAGTTTGAACGAAGAAGTCAGTTCTGGAGATGATGATGATGCTGATTATGATGTAGGTTTCCTTATGATTCTCATATCTTACATGTACTCCTGTTACATTCAAAGTTATCACACTATGTTGACCCTCACTGTTAATAATGAACAGTATCCAGACTTTTTTGAGTTCTTATCACGACCAAATAGTATGCAGTATTAACTAAGTCTAGCTTCACTTCTATTTACATGTACATGTTTGCTATGGCTTCACAAATACTCTGTAACCACCTATTTGCTGTATAAACCATACGCTCATTACCAGTGTTGCATCCAGGGTTTACTGGGTAGGGGTCCTCTGGACCGGACCCCTTGGACAAAATACTTGGCGGTACAGACCAGAATTTTGGGGGTCCTATCATTAATATTGATATCAATCACCTCATAATTTGATGGTGAATGTTAACGAAAATAGTGACATTGTTAAGAAAAATATAAATTTATGAATTTGCATATAATATTATTTCAAGCATGAAATTTGTGTGTCCACAAGGACCCCTTCTAAGACATTACGTGTAGTATTTTAGGGTGTCCAAATGCAAAATATTGTACCCCAGGATGCAATTACGGTGCTCTGGATGCAATGCTGCATTTACATTCCTACCACTTGCTGTGATTAAGGGCTCATGCTCAATCTGTCATTTCCCCTTAAATCCTTCAGTAATAAGTCTTACTCCTTGGAACTTCTTTGATAAAATTAATAATTTTTTGTGTATTTCATTTCCAACTGACATAGCAACAGTTCCTTTAGAAACAAACTCCTTTGTTTTTGTCAGTGTGGGTTGTTTCAGACTGCATTTAACATGAGTTAGTATGATAAACCTAACTTACGAATTTACTGAAGGATGACATTAAAAAACTATCTCCCTTAACCCTTTACACCCTAAGAGTAAATTTACAGGTTTTACTCTGGCTAGTACCAGATGATTTTACTCTGGCTAAGGCCAGATGATTTTATTCGCCACAGAGAGACACCATAGGGCTTAAAGAGTTAAGATTGTTTATTAGTGGTACAGTGTGTAAAAATATATTTATGTAGTAATAAGTAGTTTTTGCTAAAATGTTCCTTATAATTACCTTATGTACTAGCCTTGGTGTTTTGACAGATCATTTCTGCAGTTGAAAGTGATGTGGTTATTGAAGACATTGGTGAAAGAAGTGTAACAAACTGTAGTAGTATCATTGAGGAAGATATTACAGAGGAAGTGTACAACAATTCTGGTACAGTAATTACTGAGAGCAGAACTTAACAACTTTATGTAGAAATACAGTGTAATGATGATTGCCCAGAGAAGTTCTCACTTCACTGTTGAAAGTTAGTTCCATGTAGGGATTGCTTTGGTTTGGGATTACTAATTGGTTAGAGAATTTTCAAGTAACTAGGACTTGCAATCAAACTCTTTCTTGATGTTTTACTACTGAGCTATGGTGGCTAGTTACATTTATAGACTAACATCAGACATATAGTATTTCCACAGCTCAGTCAAGTGAGTTATATCTGATGTTAGCAGGTATTAAGGCAAAGCATTGTTGCATTTTGAAGGAAACACAGCTCTCTGTAAGTTACAGTGTATGAATCTTTTTTGTTCATGTAAATTAATGTCCTGAGTGCCTCACCCTTGGGGCTAGAAATCACATCACAGAAGTCATGTCTCGATTAGAATATCAAATGTACTGCACATCAGTACATTTTGAGGAGCAGGGTTGGTGCAGTGTTGGGGAGCAGGGTTGGTGCAGTGTTGGGGAGCAGGGTTGGTGCAGTGTTGGGGAGCAGGGTTGGTTTAGTGGTGAGAGCGCTTGCCTTTCATTAATGTGTCCCGGGTTTGATTCCTGTCCCCAGCATCATGTGTGGGCAGAGTTTGTTGGTTCTCTATTCTGCTTGGAGAAGTTTTTCTCCGGGTACTCCAGTTTTCCCCTCTCCACAAAAACCAACATTCGATTTGATTTAATTTAATATGATTTTATTTGATTTCACTTGAACTAATAGATAGATAGATAGTTTATTAGGGATTTCTACATACAGCAGTCACAGACTGAATTGTGTAAAAATTTACATTAAAAAATTGAAGATTCAAACATTAAATACAGTGTCCCCAATCAATACATCAGTGCTACGTACAGTTCACACTTAAATAGAGTTCATTATTATCACTGGCATATTTAGGTAACTGTGATTTCTTATTATTTATTATACAGGTACATCCGAACCAGCCCATCGTGCAAGCCAACATGGATCTTCCCAGACAGAAAGCAAAGCAGAAGACCAGGCTGCTGAAATGCAACTGGATCCAAAAATCAGTAAAGGATTGGAAAAAATTAAAAAGCTTGATGCAATTCTTGCCAATAAAATAAAGGTACTCACATACATTATATATGAAGTGTCATGGAACTATATAACAATACATAAAATAATGTTATTGTGTTTCATAACAGAGACTTACATCTGTAAACTCTTTTTATAAGAATTTAACCTTTCAAAGCTTTTTGCAAAATGTGTATTTTGAAGCAGTAACTAACTTGCAATTTAAAGTACTACCAAAGTTGCACTAAATACAACTTGCTTTTTGTTTGATTAATCTTGGCAGAGGGAGAAAGAAGTCAAGGTTCAAAGACGACAAATGGAGAGGCGATGGAGGGAAAAAATGAATCAGTTGGACCTTGTTCGAGAGCAAGAAGGCCACAGCAAAATAGAGTTAGGAGTAGAACACGCCCTGGCACTTGGTCTTCCAAATGATAATGATGATGATGAGCCAACAGGTTTATATATATTTGTATTTATATGGATAGATAGATAGATATATGTATAAAGGATATTACACAATAGCAAGAAGATGTTAATTCAATTTTCAGGTTTAAAAAACAACATTTTGTGTACTAGTTTAGTGAATAAGAAAGGAAAGTGATTGATAAAAGTGTTACAAATCGATCTTTAGATTTTAACAGGGAAATCTTGATAAATGTATTATCCTGCAAGGACCCTGCTGATACAGTAAATGTGCACCAGTTCTTTTTTAACTGTTTTTTTCTGTTGTTATAATTTTGTTTGCAGATAATCTAGAATCTGTACCCATAACACCTGTTTTTCCTACTCAACATATCCCTGATGACTTTGACAACAGTTCTATCAGTTCATCAGAGCAGGGCAAGTACAACATCCTAAAAACTACTGAAAGGTGCTCTACATTTCATTACAAACCCTGTTTTTGAAACAATGTTGAACAAACCTAGTGATCAACTGTGGTCTTGTTAGGACGTTTTACATGGAGCCATTTATTGTTTTTGGTTTGTTACATTGAGGGTAAAGAAAATAAGGCAATTTTATTTTATCAGTGGTTTTGCTGTTTAACCTGTGGTCTAAATTATGTCAACACTTTTGTGGCAGAGTGAAAGAGTTCACACAATAACAGCCATAAATATTTACGTTACACTGACAAAATCAAGATTCAGCTTTAATGTTTGAGGTCTGGTAGAGGACGTGGCGTGGTGGTTTTCAGCTGTGGAACTATATAATTTTATTTATATCTGGCAATGCACTTGACATTATGTGACTTCTTACATCAATGTGTGTACTGTAGGTATCCACTCAAGGTTACAAATGGAGAGTCAGTCAGAGTCAGTGAATATGGATGTTAAAAGCACCAAGAAAACAAGAAAGAAAAAACAAAGCAACAAGGCAGGACATAAAGGAAAACCACAGAATTTTGTCAAACGGAATATTGAGGTAATTCAACCGAGCAATTCAAAACTTTCTTCTGATGTCAATGGGTTCACTCAAAAAAAAAAAACAATATTGCCAAAGAAAAAGATGACATGAACTCGGATTTTCATCCTGGTGATATCAGATTTATCTGTCACCAAATTCTCTTAAGTAAAATAATATTATAAGGCATAATAATATAAGGAAGAGTAGTGCAAGGAGAATTATAACTCAGAACTTGTGTTGCTTGCAGCTGGCTGCTGATGCTGGGAATATGATTCCTATGACTGAAGCAGAGAAGAAACGGTTGGAGGAACTTCTGTCAGATGACAATGATCTTTTGATGGTGGAGTTAAGTTTAATGGTTGTTCTTTGATATCCATCTGAAGTGCAGGCACACCACTCATTCATGTGTTCATAGTATCATTAAATAATGCTGTGACAGTTAGCAGCAGTTCTGATCAGTAAACCCTATAAAGGGGCTGGCACTCATTGTTCCAAATGTTCAGTGGAATTTATAGGTACATGTACATTAAAATGTAAATTAATGTGAACTTAATTATGATATAATTTACAGAATGCCTATTCTGAAGGATTGGCAATACCAGCTGGTGAGGGATTTACAATGGACACTGATTCCATGAGCATACTACATGAGATAGACAGGTAAACAGACACACGTACAGTCCTGGATAAACAATCCTGTATTTTATTGCCATTCATTGCCTAATCATGCTTTACAAATAAGTCGTTTTAAAAGACCATTCAATTGCAATGACTTGCTTTCCTGCAGTAAACTCCAAGATCTTGTACCAAAGGAAGAAATGGACCTGCTAATGAGTGTAAACAAGTGGCAACCCCTGGAAACAAGTGAAAATTTGGCTATTAAAGTAAAGTTTAAATATTTTGATACCATTTTAAGTTTGATTTACTTACAAAGTTGCAACATAGTATAGATCTTTAACTTTTTTTTCTAACGAGAACAAACTTCTGTTTTCCAGGATGGCACAAGTGTAAAAGATTTTGACAGCATAGGTTAGTACCACAGAAGTAGTAATCAGTGTTAAGTTGAAGCCAGTTACAATACAGCAACCTTATGAATGACAACCACGTCATTTCTGTTTCTCACTGGCAGTATATCTTTCTGCTTTTGTAATTATGATTAGGGCTTGGAGAAAGAATCCTCAGAGAGGAGAAAGAGATGAGGGAAATGAAAATGAGATTACAGGCCATTGAAGACCAACTACAGTCGCTGTATATTGAGACAGGTGATGATTCTGAGGTTAGTTCTTCCTTTCCTTACCAGCATAGCTTTGATAGGAGTTGTTGTAGTTATTAGGAGTTTAAAAAGCCGAAATGAGTTGTAGAATTGCTCGTGTTTTATACTTGTCCTTCCCTTGCAAGTCGTTAGCTACTTTTATCTTCACACCATTTCTCGCCTTTGGTTTCTTTAGAGACTTCCAAGCTCTTCCTTCTTTATTCTGAACAGCACAAAAACACTGCCCAGTAATACAGTCTCCTAACAAATAAGAATTTTGTCTCTTAATAAAATTCTTCATTTTGTTTTTTGTACTGAAACTATTTATTGATCATAGATGAAGTGTTTTCTGTGTCTCTCTTAAATTATCTTGTAAATCATGCTATTTTTCATGTCCAGAGTTTAGTATCAGAAGCAATTTTAGCCAAGCTGATTGGTGGCAGTTCACGCACTACCTCACGGAGTACAACAGTATCAGAAAGTGTAATGTCTGCATTATCATCTGCAAGAACTTTTGATGAACATCATGATGATGAGAGCCAGTTAGCACTGGAGGTGCCACAAGACTGCAGTACAAGTCGCACTGAAAGTGATCTAGGCTTACCTTAGTATTATTGAACAGACTGTGAACTACATGTATTAAAACAATAAATTATGTAAATTTTGTATAAAACTTATATATTAGCAAAACTCTTTTCACCTTGAGTAATATTTCAACTTTCAAAGTACTGGGAAATATGTGGCAGTACTTCTTTTTTTTTAAAAAAAAAAATCAAAGTGCAATATTTTAGGAAAATTAACTTAGAACGAACTGCTGTAAATCGCAACACAATGTGATCCTACTTGTTGTAAATATTGTATTTTAGTGTTGACCTTGGCCCTTTTCCTTTACCATGTTACTTTGTCATAATGAGTGTAAAAATAAAAAGAAATGAATAAATCATAGATGTGACTAAGCTTCAACGTGCATGTTGTACAGTCTGATTTCACCCTTTACCCCCTAAGAGTGACTTTAGAGATTTTACTGTGGCTAACGCCAGATGATTTTACTTGTCACAGGGAGACCCCTTAGGGCTTAAAGGGTTAAAACAGTACCACAGTACAATATATGTCCTGATATATGTCCAGAAGTATTGTTTTATTGTTCGGTCAATTTTCAAACAATAGTCACACTTTATAGTCAGATGAACAGATAAAAATTAAGAACCACACGGTGCAGTCCTTTGTAGTAAAAACAGACAATATCGTAGTACAGTACTTTGATAAATTTCGCGTGAAGTGTACTCGATTAAATATGGCTTTATTTGAAGGTCTGCAAGTGCAAACCAACAGGTATTACGAAGGAAAAAATGAGTTTTAGCTAATATCCCGGCCGGATCAACACTCGTGGTCTTAAAATAATTGAGTAGAAAGTGCTGCCTTTGTAATGACATCTGAAAATGGTTAGACTTTCTGGTCTTCTCGGATAAGGACGATAAACCGTAGGCCCCGTCTCACAACTCTATCAGTAACGTGGGACGTAAAAGAACCCATGGCACTGTTCGAAAAGAGTAGAGTGTGTTCCCGGTGTCATGGTCTATTGGCCTGATTGTAATGCGCATATGATTATTTATATAGAATATGCGCAATAGAAATGGAGTATATTATTATTATTATATCGATGGATTGTACTACGACACTAGACAAATTTCCTGGTCGGGAAATGTTTTTACCCAACTCCATTTCAAATGGAGAATAGTCAACCACGGGCTTCTGTCTTAACTTTGTCCAGCATTATATTTACGCAAGAGACAAAAAGCTAAAATACAATATTTTCAATACCTCTAAAAGTTATACGAAAACCAGCGCGTGCATTTAGTACGAACCAGTTACATCTTGTTGGGCGACGTCACAAAGGGATGGTCATTCGGACACGGATTCAGTTCAAGGGAGGACGTTTGTTTTAAGCAGAAGCCGTAAAATGTCTTCATCGGAGAAAACTGTGGAACTGTGAGTAAACACTTCTGCACACTAGTATCAGACTGTTAGGAAACATACACAGCTACGTTTTGTAATGTGTTGTGAAGGGATTTTTGCGAAAAAAAGAACGAGACGCGGAGCAAGTTTTCTCGAAACGGCTTTGACCAAAATTTACTTTTCAACGTGCAAATTTAACCAGTTTTGGATATCTCTTAAATCAAAAGACAACAAGGTAGCAAATTTTCTTTAACAGGCTTCCCTTTTTTTGTAATAATTAAGGCAAGATTGGTCAAATTATAGGATTTTTTTCCCAATCGCGCACTTTTATGGGAAAGAAATCTTTTGTTTTGGTTAGTTACCATAGCTACCAAAAGCCCCTGTTGGGGTACCTGTGGTTTCACAGCTGAGGTCACCAAAATATGATTGACGTCGTTGCCAAGGTAAGTGAGGAACCACGTGACCACCCTTGTTGCTAGCCGCTGGGCGTTTGTACCGCCAGCGCCAATGAAGGACCAACCTCATCCCCAGGCGTCTATCGATATCCTTGAACGCCAAGGACCCTGGAAACGAGGTTGAGCGTTGCCAAGGTTACCATTCATTTTGCATCCGCTGTCCAATTATATGGTGTGTTCTGCTGGCCCAGTCCACACACGATCTTGGTTCGGTAAAACCTGAACCCTACCGTAGGAGGTGACCCAGATTTCACGCGGTCAACGAAACACGAGAGAATCCGAGGGACTAGGCCGCCGTTCGACAAATTTTCGGCAGATGACTTCAGATAAGTTCGGATGTCCTCCGGTCACTCGGTCCGTCCGTTGTCTCCACTGACCGCTTTCACCGCTTGCGCATGTCGGTCAAAAAGCAAACAATGGCGGGGAGTATGGCGATGACGGAAGTAATAACACCTTTCATTTTACAAAATTTCTCAGCATTCCAGATAAGAAGAGAAAAAGTGAACTACCGTTGTCTTTAAAGACTATCTGCTGTCATGGGCGATGAATGATCGTACGAATTTCGGAACAAAAATGATCAGTGATGCGTTTAGTAAGGGAGGTTACGGAGAGTCTCATAATTTTTCTTGTTACCTTTGATAATAAATTATAATTGTCTTAAAGCCATTATTACTACTGACATCCATTATCGTCTTCAATTAGGCACTTGCAGAAAGCGAGCATTGAGTTACAGGTTTGTACTAGTACTTCATCTTACCTCCTGATTTTATTCCACTCCGCTAAGCACTGTATGTATGAACAATATAGAGTTAGCACAGGAACCAAAGAACCTGGAGAGAAAATATTACAACAAACATCATTTACAAAGACCCTTTTTGCAGGCAAAAGAGGTAGTTTTTTGTGCATGTACTGTTAATACTGGCAGTTCATTTGTTTTTCAAAGATTTCTCACATAACTTTTGTTGCACAAAGTACACACAAGTATTGCTAAAACTAGTTTCACTTGTTGACATAACTTAAGCTTAATAAAGTTTATGGCTATAGTTGTCAAATAACGCGTTTGGAATAACAAGAATGGAGCAAGGTTTCTTTAGATTGTAAAGAAAACAATACCGTCAAATAGGTTTGCAGTTAATTAATAGTATAGCTTCTACGCACTCTAAACTGCATACGGCTTTCCCTCTTACCTTTTTTCTATTCACTCTAGCTAGGATTAAGTAACTGATTATTTTTATTACTTTGGCAGAAACTCCAAGATAACCTCTTTAAAGCGGAGGAGAAAATGATTTCACCAGATTATGAATCCCTGTAAGTAAACCTAGATTAAGTAAAATAGTTAATCTTTTTCCAGTGTCAGAGTTCATGAATTGTATAAAGATTAATTTTATGATCGAATAACTAAACTTCACTAATGATTCACCTTATTGAGTAATCTTTTAAACTATAGTTGAGTTTTTTATTGCTTGAATACCTGTAATTAAAAGCTTGACACTTGTCTCTAGAAAGTTTTTTCCTTCCGATATTACATTTAATTATTAATACTAACATCTACTTGCTCACTTATTAGGTCCATGGCAATAAAAAGCCTGGAGTCAAAGGTCTGTACTTTCTTTTCATACATAATAAACCCCTGTATGCCCTTTTGTATAAAAGAAAAGAAAACTTCCAGGTCAAAAAAGATTTTCCTTTTTTAAATCAGTCCCATTTTAACTCATGAATAATGACTTGATCAAGTCTTAATTCTCCAATCTAATGATTAATGTAGTGTGGCTTGCTATCTTCATAACAAGATAAGGTGATTAAGATGCTCAATAAAAACATCATAATGAGTATGTTGAATCAATATTGTCTTCTTCTCTTCTAGGTTGACAAGGGCCTCCTTGAAGCAGTCATGTGGTAAATAAGAGTACATTTATTTGAACATTTTATTTCATAATTAAACTTGTAACAGTAAAAAAGAAGCCCTGGTGATGTTATTACTACAAACCAAGAGTTTCTGGTCATTTCAAAACGAACTTTTTGAACTGTGAGGCCCACTTTCATCTAATTTGTGCATTATATATTATGCAACTTGATTAACATTAAAAACTGTGCTATAAATTAGGAACAATTATCATTATCAGATCAGTGTGAAAATCACTTTTATTCATTCAACAGTGGAGTGCGTGGCTTGAAAGAAGAGGCAGATGCAGCCCGCACTGAGGTATGGTACATTTTTAAGTAACCAGTTTAACATTTTTCTTGTAGAGTTGGATTTTTACAATACAATATCAAAAAAAAAAAATTTAAAGAATTAAGTCAGTAATGAAGGCAATTTTGGAAGTTATTAAGATGCTAACATTTTGAACACTTGCTGGAAATTGTATGTTGTGTTAAGTTAAAGAATACTCAAAACTTGCTACAAATTATTTCAAATATTATATTGTACAGAATATTTTTTTAATGTTTTGTTTGTATTTACAAGCAAACGTAACACTTAACTATACAAAGTATGTATAGCAGACGGTATTACAAGAAATCACTAGGCTAATATATGTGAACTTACAACTGATTTTATGTACACAACATAAATTTAATTACAATGCTTGTTTACAAGGGAAGAGAAAAAGGGGGAAACAAAATAAGTATTAAGAAAATATACACACGGTGGTAAAAAAAAAACAGATTTCAAAACATTTCCATATATTTCATTGAATTTCATTGAATTCTAAATGATTGTTACAAATTATTTCAAAACTTATATTGCATATGTTTGATTTTAGCTTCAGGCAGAGAGAAAGAAGAAGGAAGAGGAGAACAAGAAGCTTGAAATGTAAGCTAATATGATTATGAAGTTTCTGCTTCAAACTCTAATGTAAATATTCCTTTGTCATTGACAAGTATCACTCAAGACTGCAGGGTGTATTCCTTTAACCTCAAACATAATAATCATGGGAATGCCCACTTGAAAATCGATTGATTAAATTATAAGTTATGAAATGCTGTTGACATAATTTGCTTCTTGTTGTCTACAGTGAACTCAAAGGTCTGTTTGAGGACATAGACAAGAATGATGCTAAGGTAATTAAAAACATGCAGGGATGTATTTGTTTTCATATATCGACTACTGATAAGAATTAAGACTGTTTTGTAAAATATTAGCAATGTTCATTGACTGGCTCCCTAATAAAGGTACCAGTAGCAGCGAAAATAATTCAAAGTAGCTAGATCATTCCTTTATAGCAAGAATCTTGCTTTTAACGGGGCAGTTGTATCTGGGTTTACTTAACTTTCTCTTCTCCTAAGTGAGTCTTTCTATAAAATAAATTGAAAGTCATATGGTGCAAAATATAAACTTACAGTGAAACTAGGTATGTAATAAAATAACATGTTCACAGTTTTAAGATTTTAACGCACACTTGAAGGATGACTTTCAGTCAAATGTTACTTTTGGTTAGATGGTAACATGAACTAGCTCTCAATTTTGTGATAATAGGTAGAAAACACTGCAGCAGTCGACAGAATAAGTTCCGGTACTTGTGACAATCAAGGGCGTTGCACCTTTGGCGTACTGTTCAGCAGTATTGATTATTGCATGAATTCCTGCTAAATATTTCTCCTATTTGTTTCCCATATGCAGATGAAACAGCTCATCTCCGAGCACAATTTTCTGTCCAGGTAAAGTAATGATATCCTGTTTTCTAGTTCATATAAATAGGACAAGTACTGATAAATCATATTCAGCTGAAGGTTGTTCAGTGCGGTTAGGTATCTCTAATTTGGATGGACAAAACAAAAACTAAGGTGCAAATGCACTAAAGACGCTCTATTTCGCTCTTTGCTGAACAAATAATTGTTCTAAACATGTATTTTGTCAAAATCGATAACCGCTAGAGCTTAGAGCCGGTTCGCGAGTTAAGTGACACACTTGCACATTTGGACTGTCAAAAGCTTTGGGCTAAAAAAGTGTATATGTTCCACTGTCTGCACCATATTTTGTTAATGCTCTGTTAAAAACACATTAAAGAAATCGAAATTCATTCCCATTTATGACGGCGCTTCGAAGACAAGAGGTCTTAAAAGTTTTTTTTTTACTTACTTATTGTGTTCCTCCATGAATTGTCGTTTAGTGAATTCGATGTAACGTCGACGTCTTCCCGGTTCAATTTATTTCTGTGATTATGCTCTGTTATGTATTAGAGAAAACTTCAGGGAACTGTGGTTACATGAATTATTTAGCCAACGCCGCCATGTTCTCGCGAAGCAAAGTTGTTTTTCTTCGTACTGCGAAACCCATTGAAGTGCAAGCTCTGATTGGTTGCCTTGTTGCAATTTTTGCATACAGAAAATACAAGTTGATTGAATGTAATGCTTTGTTTGTATAGGTAATCACATGATTTCGAGTGCAATTTGGGACAAATCAGCACGAGTAAATTTTTCAAAGGCTAACCAAATTGCACGAACCCGTAGGGCGAGTGCAATTTGTAGTCTTTGAAAAATTTACGAGTGCTGATTTATCCCAAATTGCACTCGAAATCATGTGATTACTTGTTAATAATATACATGCAAAAATTTAATTTCAACTTTCTGCACTCAATTTCAACTTTTTGCACTCAATTTCAATTTTCTGCACTGTTTGGGATTAATTGACGTGCTCTCAGCCAATGAGCATGCTGAAATTTTTGCATGTATATTATTAACACAGTAATTAATTACTGTATGTAATGAAAAGAGTTAATCTTTCCGTTAATTGTACTAAGAAAATTAGTATTAAGCCTTACTGTTCATGGTTATTCAATTAGCGTATCTATCATGGAAAACGTTCAGAATCTTGCCATTATAGTTTTCATGTTGATTGTTTCATTAGCTCGCTTGCTTCTCGGGAGAGTGAAGTTGAAGAGCTGAAAGCAGCCTTGGAAGAGGAAAAGAAGAACTTACAGGTTAATATTACGGCGTATTAAGTAAATAAAGAATTTGACCCCCTTAAAAACCAAAGAACGAAAAACTGTCCTTGCAAAAGCGACTTAAGCGCGTGGTAATTAAAATGGAAAATAGTTTTCTAGGCGTGAAATGTGAGTAGTAAAAAACGGCACGCCTTAAATGACACACATTAAGCACAAACTTGCAATTTCGATAGATAGTTCCCCCCTGCTAGGAATGATTTTTTTCAGTCTTTGTTTCTCTTGTTTCAAGTAAAAAAAATGTAAAGAATTGAGTCAGTAATGAAGGCAATTATGCGCAACAGAGAAGCAAACTCTACAAAGAAGTATTAGGCCCTTAATAGGCTGATTAGGATTACTGGAAATCTTGGAAGTTATTGTCGTTAACCTACTCTAAGATGCTAACATTTTTAACACTTGCTGGAAATTGTATGTTGTGTTAAGTTAAAGAATTCTCAATGATTGTTACAAATTATTTCAAAACTTATATTGCATATAATGTTTGATTTCAGCTTCAGGCAGAGAGAAAGAAGAAGGAAGAGGAGAACAAGAAGCTTGAAATGTAAGCTAATATGTTTATGAAGTTTCTGCTTCAAACCGTAATGTAAATATTCCTTTGTCACTGACAAGTATCACTCAAGACTGCAGGGTGTATTCTTTTAACCTCAAACATAATAATGGAATGCCCACTTAAAAATCGTTTGATTAAATTATAAGTTATGAAATGCTGTTGACATATTTTGCTTCTTGTTATCAACAGTGAACTCAAAGGTCTGTTTGAGGACATAGACAAGAATGATGCTAAGGTAATTAAAAACATGAAAGAATGTATTTGTTTTCATATATAGACTACTGATAAGTAATGGTAATAGGACTGAGTGGAGTCCAATTCGGTCTGTAATCATACGAGTGATAAACAAAATCGGACGACCGCGTAGCGGGAGTCCGATTTGTTTAATCACGAGTATGATTGCAGACCGAATCGGACGACACAAAGTCTTATTACCAATTAATCATAACTTTAACAAAATTTGTGATGTGTAAACTTCTTTTTTTTTAATCAAAACACATGAAATTCCAAGATTTTTTATGCCAGAAGTGAAAAAAAAAGCCATTTAAGCGCGCGCGTGATGGCGCGTACTGTCCAATTACTCAGGCATGACGCGTACTGTCCTATTTAACTGTCCTATTAAGGCTGAAATCAGGGCAGTTGATAGCCAATCAGATTTGAGAATTTTGTTATAGTTATGATTAGAATTAAAACTGTTTTGTGAAATATTAGCAATGTTCATTGTACTGTTCAGTAGTATTGATTATTGCATGAATTCCTGCTAAATATTTCTCCTATTTGTTTCCCATATGCAGATGAAACAGCTCATCTCTGAGCACAATTTTCTGTCCAGGTACAGTAATAATATTCTTTTTTCTAGTTCATATAAATATGACATAAAAATAGGTAGTTCGAAAGACACAACATACTTGATGGCGGCATTAAAAATAACAATGTGAATATTTAACTAGCAAGTACTGGTAAATTATATTCAGCTGAAAGTTTTTCAGTGCGGTTAAGTATCTCTAATTTGGCTGAGCAAAACAAAAACTAAGGTGCAAATGCACTAAAGACACACTATTTAGCTCTCTGCTGAACAAATAGTTGTTCTAAACACGTGTTAGGTCAAACTCGAAAACCTCTTAGCTATAGAGCTGGTTTGCAAATCAAGTGAGACAGTTGCATATTTGGACTGTCAAAAGCTTTGGGCTATAAAAATCCATATGTTCCACTGTCTACACCATGTTTTGTTAATTTCTTTGTTTAAGACATATTAAAGGAATAGAAATTCAATCAAATTTATGACAGCGCTTCGAAGACAAGAGTTTTTAAAAGTTTTTTTTTTACTTACTTATTGTGTTCCTCCATGAATTGTCGTTTAGTGAATTCGATGTAACGTCGAAGTCTCCCCGTTTCAATTTATTTCTGTGATATTGCTCTGTTATGCATTAGAGAAAACTTCAGGGAACTGTGGTTACATGAATTATTTAGCCAACGCCGCCATGTTCTCGCGAGGCAAATTTGTTTTTCTTCGCACTGCGGAACCCATTGTAGTGCAAGCTCTGATTGGTTGCTTTGTTGCAATTTTTACATACAGAAAATACAACAAGTTGATTAATGCTTTGTTTACACAGTAATTAAAGTAATTAGTGTATGTAATGAAAAGAGTTAATCTTTCCGTTAATTGTACTAAGAAAATTAGTATTAAGCCTTACTATTCGTGGTTATTCAATTAGCGTATCTATCATGGAAAACTTTTAGAATCTTGCCATTATAGTTTTCATGTTGATTGTTTCATTAGCTCGCTTGCTTCTCGGGAGAGTGAAGTTGAAGAGCTGAAAGCAGCCTTGGAAGAGGAAAAGAAGAACTTACAGGTTAATATTACGGCGTATTAAGAAAATAAAGCATTTGACCCCCTTAAAAACCAAAGAAGGAAAAACCGTTCTTGTAAAAGTGACTTATGTGTGTGGTAATTAATATGGAAAATAGTTTTCTAGGTGTGAAATGTGAGAAGTAAAAAAAAAGGCACGCCTTAAATAACACACATTAAGCACAAACTTGCAATTTCGATAGATAGTTCACCACTGCTACGGAAAGATTTTTTTTATTCTTTCTTGTTTGTCTTGACAAATTGTGTACAGTAAATCGACTAAATCATGAAAAAATGATAGTTTCGTGTAGTTTAAATCGAGAGGAAAATTATGGAAGGATGACAGAAATACCCGTAGTTGTGGTTTAACAATTAATCCAACATTACTTCTTATCTGGTTCGGACTGAAAACACCTTCATTTTATCATTTGGTTTTTCCACAGGATCAGAAAGAAAGAAAGAAGAATTATACCAAACGGTTAGTGTTAATTATTTGGTAAGGATTTTAAACAATTATTTCATTTGGCCAGGAATGTTCTAAATGAATGCCATACGGCAAGAAACATTAATTGCACATAGGAGTTCAAAGGTCGAGTGACGGTCTTTGGAGCGCAAGGCCATGAATTCAACTCCTATGAATTTCTTTCAATAGGTTTTCCTATGATTATTTTTCAGCCTGCGTAATGCCCATAAAGTCGAAGTTAATTACCTTACATCGGTCTTGGATGAGGCGGAGACGAAATTGAAGGTATAGTTAATAGAACACTGTGTTATCAAAATGTGTTGCAACACAAGCATCAGAATGGTTTACGGAAACTTTATTGGTAAGCTCAGCAACTGCACCCATTCCAATCAGCCAATCAGAACAGTTTGTTTGTTTTCTTTTCAGATTGAGAAAGAAGAAAGGGAGAATGACAACAAACGGTAAACGGAAATTATTAAATTATCAGTTATTAATTTAATATTGATTCACGTATTAATTGTTTAAAATGGACGCCACAGAACGATGTTTAATTGTGACACTCCAATAAGAAACTTAAGCTATCAGCTAATAACGAATACTTAACAATGACAGTCGTTGTACTGCTCACGCAAGTTGCCCACAGACCGTTAAAAACTGCAGGGTAAAAATAAATACATAAAATGAATTGAACGATTAAATTTCCATATACCAGGAAATTGAAATACAGATTTAATAAACGATTTATAATATTACAATTGTCTTATATAAGTTGGTAGGTGACCTCCTGTTATGAAGTTGTCTTAACAGATTGTTCTTTCATTGTATTTTCAGCTTGAATGATGCCCACGAAGTCGAAATCAGTCGTCTGAAAACAGCTCTTGATGAAATGGAGAATAACTTGAAGGTCGAGTTAACAAAACACTGTGTACTTCAAATGTGTTACAATTTAAATTGACTGTCGTTAAACCGAAATCAAAGCAATTACTTTACTGTAATCAATCACAATAGACGCATACATTACAAGAACCAATTAGAACTCATAGGAAACACATTACACCAGCAGGCATTTCAAAGGAATGAACTTGATTTTTCTGTTTTCTTTTCAGACTGAGAGAGGATTGAGAAAGGTTGACTACAAACGGTAAAGCCAAATTATTAATTAGTTAATTATTAAATTATAAGCATTGATTTAGTTTGCGTTCCTTTCGTAGGAACCGGATCTGGATTTATGATCAGAGATCACTCAGATCATTGTACATCAAAGGAACCGATAAATCCACATTATTATCAAGATACGCGGCCAAATTGAAAACCGCCCTCTTGAAAACACGCGCTTTGCGGGCCGCAAATGACTCCTAGCGGGCCGTTAATGCATTAACGGCCCTGCAGCTGAGTCCATTGCCTGTGAACGGGAAGACTATTATTTTTTTAAATATAAACTGTCTTTTTGCTAATCATTGTTACCAATCTTTTTAAAACTAGATTATATTTGACATTTTATTGTAAACAAAAAGTAATTTTATTTGGCTCTTGTTTAGCTGATCGTATTGTAGCAACAACTTTCCATACCATAGTTTCATGCTACATCTCTGTTAAACATTTTTTTCTTATTAAATGAATTTGTACGATTTGGCCTTGTGTATTGATAATAATGATAATCGCATGACTTTTGTCGGTCATATAGTTTATTTGTGTCCCTCGTAGCATCATTTGCGCCCTTGCGCTTCGCGCTCGGGCGCAAATGATGCTACTCGGGCCACAAAATAAACTATATGCCCTCCAAAAGTCATGTGATTGTCCTAGTGGTCATGGATTCGTCCGTTTTTTTGATGCGTCATGATCTGAGTGATCGCTGATCACAAATCCAGATGCGGTTCATACCAAAGCGACGCACCCTCAGCTGTTAAACGACTTCAGTGGACGTTACAGTGCGGTGATTGATTTCAGAAGGAATAAAGTGACACTCTCATAAGAAACTACAAAAATGAAGTACCATGAAGTTTGAAAAAATTCGGCCTTCCTAGAGGAAAATTAACAAACAAATCATAATGCTAGAACTGTGTTAGTTGAGTTGGTGAATCGAGTCATGTCTTATAGAGTGGAAGGCCTTGAATTCAATTCCCAGCCAGACAACACAGACTGTTATAAATTTGTCTCTTTAACGTTTCTAATTTGATTGTTTTCTCAGCTTGCGAGATGCCCTTGAAGGCGAATTTGATTGCCTGACAACAGCGCTGGATGAGACGGAGAGGAAATTGAAGGTATAGTTAACAAAGCGTTGTATTACCTACATGAGTTACAATCGATCACAATAGTTGGAGCAGTTTTCAAGTGATTGTCGTAAAACCAAAACCCAAGCAAGTACTTGAACTAATCACAACAGGTGCACACATCCAATGAACCACTCGCAACAGCTGCACACTGTCCAGGGAACCAATAACAACTGGTCAAGATTCACACATCCAATGAACCAATCACAACAGGTGCACACAATTCAATGAACCAATCACAACACGTGAATACATTCCATTAACCAATCAGAACTTAGAGCAAAGAAATGCCGGAGCAACACACTTGTTTTAGTTCTTCGGCATGGCCTGATTGTGTGTTTTCCTTTCAGATTGAGAAAGGATTAAGAAAAGCTGACAAAAAAAGGTAAAAAGAAATTATTAATTAATCAACTATTAAAGAACCATTAGTGTCGCCATCAAACATTCGAATTCCAGCCAGACCCCACAGAATCGGATGAAAAATTGTGGAAGAAATATGACTAAGGTGGAATTCTAATAGGAAACGTTCTAAAATGATCAAGCTACGACAGGTTAGAAATAATGACTTTTAATGCACACTCCTCGCACTTTGTTCAAAATGCGTTTAAATCGGAAATGAAATGCGTATGAAATAATCCAGGTAGGTTACTAACAACTACATCTCCTTAAAATTACAATCCAGTGTTCAGTTCAATAAAACGTTTACAAGTGTAATTTACCATTGTGGCTCTTAATTGTTTTCAAACTCTCAAACAACAGCTAGACTTAAAAGCATTGAATAGCTAATGATAAACAAGATCGAACAATGATATGTGAAAAGAATGTTTCCAAAAATTTTATACAGCCATGAAGCCATGAACAGGAACAGAGGAGAATAAATACTTAATAAATAAATAAATAAACAAATAAATAAGAAATGCTTAATAAACCTTGATTTCCCTTTGTGATCCTGACCATAACGTCTCTTTTTTGTTTGACAGGAACTCGGAACAAGCACAAATTAACAGTTTGCAGGTAAATATTTATATTTAATTCACTGGGTAAACTGTAGTAATTACCAATATAGTTTGATGCAGATCATTTTTTTGGGAAATCGCGTCTTAAAATAGGGATAAAAATCACGAAAATACAACGCTCACAAGGAAACAAACACTGCAAACCGTCAAGCCAGTTTCACGTTATCACCAGCTTGTTTTTAAACCAGGTTGCCTTTCAGAATACTTCTCGTACCATGCGTTCTTTACTAATCTCTTTATTTTTGTTCTTCTCAAAGGCAAAAATGACAATAAGTGACAAAGAGAAGTAAGTAGTGTTTCTTATAATGATTTGAAATCAGTTGAATTATCATTTTCATCTTACATTTCACTTCACCAAGTATTAAGTTGAGAGTTTTTATCACAAATATAGAAATTTAGTTTAATTGTCAAATAATTAAGATGGCATATTTTGACTGTGAAGAATTTGTGAAAGATGCATTTTTTGGCACTGTCACAGGCAAACCCGGAAAAAACAATACCGGGTTCTCCCAATAGGAGTCCAGCCTACGAAATTCCGATTATTAGTACGGACGCTCTACCACTGAGCTATGGGAGACTCGTGGAAGTAGAGCCATTAAACCAGGTTCACGTGACAAACATCCAATTAGTTTCAATTATAGCACATATAGTAATTAAAACGACGTTTGTTGTTGATGTTCCTATCCAGCCTCATCTATGAACTCATCAATGAAAATGGGGAACTCAGGGCCGAGGTAAGAATAAAAGAAGTGTTAATTTAGGACAATTGACGTCAGAGCTCTAATAACGGCAGAGGCTATTATTGGACGTTTGACGTTATGCATCAGCGAATTTGATAAGCGCGAAAATGGCCGATAGCGGCTTTGAATCATTGAACGAGCTAGGAATTGCTGTCTTATTGAATAACACAGCTAGCGAGCCAGGAAGGGGAGGCACTTGATTTTTGAAATGTGTTTTCTAGAGAAAACATGCAAAATAATGTATGCTTTTGTTGCCGTGTTGGTGTTAAGATGTTACAGATGTCAGGTCAGACCGTTATGTCAAACCGGTTATATGTAGAATTTTAATCAGTCAATAGATCATATGTCTTCCATTGAAGCTTATATTATGCTTGATCATTTCTTCTAGAATGAGCTGTTGAAGACTCCCAAGAGGAGGGGACTCTTTCGCCGTTTTCTTGCCTTGTTTCGGCGCCGCCGAAACAGGCAGTAAACGGAAGCAGTAGTATGTTACCGTAAAAATTGACCGATTTTAATATTTATTTTTGAAAGATTTTTGCAAAAAATTGACCGATTTTAATATTTATTTTTGGGGATAAATATTTTTATTTTTATGAAACGATTTTAATATTTATTTTTATGAAACGATTTTAATATTTATTTTTTATGAAACGATTTTAATATTTTATTATTTTTTTCAAAAAAAATGAATTATGGTTTAAAGATTTACAATAATTTTATGAAGTAATTTTATAAAATATGGAACAAGTAAAAGATTTACATTTTCACCAATTAAAAAATATTGCAAAAGAGTTGAAAATTAAAGGGCGAACAAAAATGAATAAAGAAAATTTAATTAAAAGTATTAAAAAATTTTCAGAGGAGGAAATTATTAATGAAATTAAAAAAGAAGATATTAATAATAAATATTATTGTATCCATAAAAAGTGCAAATATTTTTGTAAAGAGTGTTGCGGGTCGCAATTATGTATTCACGAAAAAATAAAGTATTTTTGCAAAGAATGTAAAGGATCAAAATTTTGTATACACAACAAACAGAAAACACATTGTAAAGAATGTGGTGGGTCGCAATTATGTAGACACAACAAACAGAAAACACATTGTAAAGATTGTGGAGGTTCTCAAATATGTGAACATAGAAAACAGAAGGCACATTGTAGAGAATGTAAAAATTTAAAAAAATGAATTATGATTTAAAGATTTATATGTGAAATAAAATGGAAGATAAATTTTTTTTAAATTACGGCCATCTTTATTTAAAGTTTTTTAATGAAAAAGGTTTTTTAATTCGTGAATTTATTGATTCAATAAATGAAGATTTGTTAAAAAAGATATCAAAATATCGAGGTTTTATTATTGAAGAAAATGGATATAATTTTTGTTATAGTATTTATTTTATAAAAAATGATAAAAGTTATAGAGGTAGCCTTATTTTAGATATTGAAAAAGGTTTGGAGTTTGATGAAGATTATTTTAATAAAATATTAATTTATGGTGGTTATGAAAATTTTTATGAAGATTTTTATGAAGAGGATAATGAGTTAAAATTTAATTATATTATTTTTGATTCAATAGTGGTTGGAATAAGAATAGATAGTGATAAGTTAAAACATAAAAATAAATTTTACAAAAAATTACATGATGAAATAGTTGCTGCAGTATGGCAGCCAAGTATATATTTAGATTTTCAAGAATTAAGAGATTTGGAAGAAAGATGGCCATAAAGTAAATAATCTTATATAATTATGTTTTATAACCCAAAAAATGGTTATATAACAAAATTTATCTAAATCTTAAACTAAAAGTTATAGGGGACCCCTTCAGATCAAGGTTTTCCCATTCATTGTCTAATATTCTTAAATCAAAGTGGTTTATGACGCTATCATATTTTCGAACTGGAATTGTTGGATAATCCTTTGAGGGTATGTTTGCAAGTAGGTGTGATGGTGATAGTTTTACAAGTTCTCCATTTTTGGTTTTATTCATATATGAAAACTTATTATCAACTATACTACACATAAGTCTAAGTGGTTCCTTAATCTGAATATTTATGGGGTATAATTTACCCGGATTTATGACTTCAGGAACTCCTAAACCAAACCCCAACCCTCTCGTAAGTTTAATTTTGAAGTTCTTATTTGAATATAGATAGTCAACAGTATCAGTCTCAATTATTGTTATCTTTTCCCCATCAGGATCATTAAGAAAAATTGATTGAATATTACGAAGCGAATATGTACCGGGTTGAATTATTATGAAGCCCTGATTCTTATCATTGAATATTATCTGTTTATCCTTGAAATTAATCAATCTTTTTGTTTGTATATTACAATCCAATAGTTGTATCTCCCGAAGATTTTTAAGAGGAGGATCTAAATAAATCCTAGTTTCTGCCTCATACATTGTTATGCTTAACATTTTGTTTGATTACTCCATATTCATCTTTTTAAATTTTCTATAATCACCGTCTGTGATAAAAAACGACTTACGCGTAAGCTGAAAAAATTGTTATGTTATAAAAATCGACTTACGCGTAAGCTGGAAAAAATTGTTATGTTAATTAACCTGTGATAAAAAACGACTTACGCGTAAGCCGAAAAAAATTGTTATGTTATAAAAAACGACTTACGCGTAAGCCGAAAAAAATTGTTATGTTATAAAAATCGACTTACGCGTAAGCTGGAAAAAATTGTTATGTTAATTAACCTGTGATAAAAAACGACTTACGCGTAAGCCGAAAAAAATTGTTATGTTATAAAAAACGACTTACGCGTAAGCTGGAAAAAAATTGTTATGTTAATTAACCTGTGATAAAAAACGACTTACGCGTAAGCCGAAAAAATTGTTATGTTATAAAAAACGACTTACGCGTAAGCTGGAAAAAAATTGTTATGTTAATTAACCTGTGATAAAAAACGACTTACGCGTAAGCCGAAAAAATTGTTATGTTATAAAAAACGACTTACGCGTAAGCTGGAAAAAAATTGTTATGTTAATTAACCTGTGATAAAAAACGACTTACGCGTAAGCCGAAAAATTGTTATGTTAATTAATCTGTGATAAAAAACGACTTACGCGTAAGCTGAAAAATACAGTCATCTACCGAAATAGATACCACGCTAATCCGCCAGCGGCAACTATAAATGCTAATATATTCTTTTCATGCTGTGTTGAGTCAATAATATTTTCCTGTTTCATAAAGTCTGTTTTCGTTGAGGTTTTTGGTTCCTTCGGGTTTTTCTTCGCTTCATTTTGACCTTCCAGGAGAATATGAGGTAACTTTAACTTTGAAGATCCCATGTTATGGATTATTCCAACTTGTTTTGCTTCAGTGTTTAGGGAATTGTTCACTCCAAAATTCATATCATTACTCGCTTTCATAAGTTTGTTGTTAAAACCAGTCACGCTTTCAGTATTGATTATCATATTACTTGGCATCAACCACACACCAGGAGCAATAGCTAAATCAAGCCGTAATTTCGCTTCTTGTACAGCTAATTGATACCTTTGGATAGAACTAGAAATGTCATTCTCGATCACACTACTTTCAAATAAAGCTAAGAATTCTTGTTGTGTTTCGATTGCACCACCGTCATTACCGTAAATTGAATTTCTTGTGTTAACTTGTGCACCCAATATGCAGTAAACAAAAGCTTCAGCGGATCGATTCAATCTACCAAGTCCGGCTTTAGTGAGCCCATGCCCACTTGTTGGGATAAACCAAGCATATTTGAAATCAGCAAAGTCATCATTACGGATAAATGAAATTAAATTACCTTTTTCTTTCTTACCACCTTCATCAGCGAATTTATTACCTTCACCGGGCCATTGATCCGCTTCAACATCATAATTCCGTACAATATGTACATTTTGATATCCCCCTCCTTTTCCACGATATCCTGCACCATAATCAAGGAATATATCTCCCAATCCACCGTTTCTACCCCCCTTCCATCTAAAATCGGAATTATTGGCAATTCCAAATTCTGCACACAATCGTTTATATGCAACTTTACTATAAGGATTATTATTTATTACAAAAGGTTGCTCATCGGGTAAGGGAAGACTCAATTCATATAATATCCGCCTTATTGTGAAATATATATGAAACTTTATGAAGCTATTTACTACTTTAGGATAATTTAAACTTTCAAAAGGACTTATACCGCAACCAGATGTTGCACACCAAACTGCAAAGTTAAGTTGTTGAGGCCAATAATTCATATCAGGGGCGTTCAACCATTTTCTACTCTGTTTTCCAGATTTGAATGTTACAACTTGAGATGTAAATATGTTTCTCATCTTTGCTGTGAATTTCTTCGTATTTGAAACGTATATATCAAGATAGGTTAGCATTTTTGTTATATCAGTTGTAAAGTCATCAAATTTAATAGCAGGTATTGGATAAGATTGGTTGGTTATGGATAAACTTTTTGGAAAAGAACTCACTTCAATTGATACCAAGCCTAAATGTTCCCATAAAAGTTTTTTCAAATTAAAAGGAAGATTATCAGACCATGTTTTTCCAGTAGGATCATCATTAGACATGATAGTAATCCCATTATATTTCCATTTAATATATCCTCCATATGAATCATTAACAAATGTAAATTTATCAAGGTTTGCCCTTGGGTACTTTTTACTGAAATCATTGAGTAACATTTTATTACTTTTTAGAATAAGATGTAAAGTCTTTAAAACATTTCGCTGTTATTTACAATACCCGCAAAACAATTACATCCTACATCTGTTCTCTCATATGAAATTTTTAATGTGTGGGACCGGTTAGTTCTTTTAATATTTCCTCTCGAACTTCTCTCCTTATCTGATTCATATTTAAGTTTTTTTCTGTATCGTTCCTGTTTTTTTGACGTATTTCTAGTTTTAGTTTTTCAAACTTATCCACCTCTGATAAAATTAGAGAAAATTCTTGATCAGAGATTGTGTTATCTTTCAGAGCCTTTGAAACCAAGTCGTGAATGGTGTTTACTTTTGCTTTTGCTATAGAAACTGTCTGTTCATGTTTACTAACTTTATGGGAAAGTCGTTTAGAAGCCGCACCGAATCCAACTGATATTCCCCCACAAAATCCACCAACAACACCTAATGGGATACCAAAAACAGCACCAAAACCAGTAAGAGAGGTACTCAATCCACTTGCAGATAGGATAACTGAAATCACTCCACTAAAAACACTTATTTTTGTAAATATACCTCTCGCTCGATTATACTTTTTCCTAACATCCTCATAATGTTTAATTTCCTTTTGAAGATTATTTAGTACTTCGCATGACTTTTGTATTCTGAAATTATTTGGATCTCCATTAATAGGTAATTGTGGATAAATTCTATTGTATTCTTCCATATTGTATTTTACTGAACGATATGATATCTTTAGACCTTTTTGTTATCGACTCTTCTTTACCCTTTCCACAAAGTATATAACCACAGCCATTATCAAAAGCCAAGCATTCTTACCCAAAAAGCTAATGACCTCACCCGCTGTTTTGAACAGAAAGCTTACAATCGCTCCAACCATCCCTGGTAATATTTCACCTAGTTTCTTACCAATAGCTTTAAACCCATTACCAACACCTTTTCCTAATGTTGTTAGACCTTTTGAAAGATTAGAAACTATAACACCAATAACAACACCAACAGAACTCACAACTGCAAATACTGTAAAACCATATTTTTTAAAGATAGACTTTACCCGTTCTCGTAATGGTAGATTTTTAAGTATTTCTTCATTTTTACTCTCAATATCAGCTATTTGTTCTTGGTTGTAAATAATACTCTTTCTTGTTAGTTCCCTAAATTTATCAACTTCAGATTTTAATCTTTCATTACCACGTTCTAACATTGTTAAATTTGACTGTCCCTTCTTATACTTATCTATTTCATCTTTGTATAATTTTACTTCATTCAAAAGTTTCTCTACTTGTATTTTTAATTCTATATTCTGTTTAACGGTTTCATCAAAAAGACTTTTATTTTCAGCTTTTTCTACCTGTTGTCTCTCAATGAATTGTCTTAGTTCTTTTTCTTTTTGATCCGCGACCTGTAGAGCCTCTTCATATCGACTAATCTCCGTAGGGTATATTTTTAGGTTTGTTTCCAATCCTTGTACTGCATTAAGTAAATCCATATTTTGTTCATTAGCTTCATTCAATTGTGATAAAAGATTATTATTGTTTATAAGCATGGATTCATAATCAGCACCAAGTGATTTTTTTATTCCTTTTGGAAGAGAATCTAAATTATCTGCATAATCGCCATTGGCTGAAATAATTAAATGTGGTTTATTATCTCTTCTACCAGTTAATTTCCCCCATATACTACCATCATCTTCTAATATTGGATTAAATGTACTATCTTTTGGGTTGTAATTTGGAAAATATTTTTTAAGTATTTCCGCCGCTTCTATCCTTCTTTCATATTTCTCATCCCTTTCTGTAATATCTACCGGTTTTTTCTCTTCAGCTTTTATTTCCCATTGAAGTCGTTTTCTTTCAGCCATATATTCGGAATAACCAAGATAGCCCTGGTCGATGGTGGTTGATGTTGATGGACCATCCCCATCATCATTATCATCATCTTCTACTTTTGTTACATCTAATAATGGTATATCATCATCCATGATTTTTTACTCATCAGTAAGAAATCTTTAAATATGCTTGAAGTAAGAAAACTATCTATAAAAATTTACTAACTGTGTAACCCAAAGCTAACATGCCACCACCAACATATAACATTTCACCCATCTTTTGATTTTCACTGGGTCTATAATAATCCGAAAATTTTGGTTCATGCATTTGACTATATAATTTCAAAGCTTCATCTGTATTCGAAATATTTTTTGATGCCTGATATTTTTCATCCTTTTGTTGTACTTTCCAATCAATTAGTTTCTGTCTATTTTCCTGATATGTAGCATAATCTTTTTGATATTTTTCTAATGCCTTATCGTGTCGTATTTTCTCTGCATCTGCTTTATCACCAGAAAGATATTTTGCAAGATATGATCCACCAACAAAGGCGGTTGCATTCAAAATAGCTCCTCCAAACATCATTGCTATTGTTGCCATGTTTAATTTGGTAAAATCTTTTGATCCTCTAAATATGTTTTTAGGTACATACTACCCGACAATACAACCACCCATTTAGCATAATTTGTAATACTTGAGGATGGGTCGTTCATAAATGATTCTCTCATGGCCTTTTTAGCTACATATCCAACTAAAGCTGCTAATCCAATAAGGACTGCTGAATCAGTAACAGTTTTCACAAGTTTGTTTTCAGTCGACATAATTTTTTTACTCATCGGTAAGAAATCTTTAAACTACTTATTTCATATCATTCCGATTTTAATAGGTTGTGGGGGTTGTATAGTAATATTTGCAGGTTGAGACATTTGTGAAACATTATTTTCCTTCGGGGTTTTATTATAATATCTCATAAACATATCAAATGCTGTAAACCCTATTCCTACAATAGATAATACAGTTGTAAAAGATAGCTCCGGAATCCATGCTTTAGATTCACTCTCTTCATTTTTAATCTCCTCTTGTTCTTTTTCACGTTTCATTTCCCTAGCTAATGCTTCTCTAGCTTTTTTATTGCGTTCTGCTAGTTTCTTACCAGCCGCAACCTTTTTAGGATCTTTCTCTTTCTTTTTAGTATCTTTCTTTTCAGGTGCTGGATCCATTGTAATTTGCTCAACAACTTCTGTTCCTCCTTCACTTCGTTCATTTTGGTCAGACATCGTTATTTTATTTAACAAAGCAAATAATCTTTAAATCAGCTGTTCTCGGTAGTATGCTCAGTTTTGTTAGTATCATATGTAATTGTCCTTGAAACTTCTTGTATTTTGCCTATTTTAATGTGCTTAGCAACCTGGAATAGCCCGCTAGCAAGTGCTGCCAATCTTCCTGCTTTTAATGCTAATAGGCCTACAATGTTTGTAAGTTCACGATTAACCAAATCATCATTCTTCAAATCTTTACAAAGAGCTTCTATATCATCCACGGGAACCATGTAAGAAATGACTTGAGAAACTAATTGAAGAGATGAATCTACCAATCCACCACTAATTTTCTTACCCAATACTGCTTGATAACGATTATAATATTTTTCAATGTCTTTTACTGATAATTTTTTTACATCACCCAGACTCATATCAACTCCCAAATATTCCTTTGTAGTTCCAAGAGCTGCGAGGATGGCTAGTGATTCTTGTTTTATTTCAACTTCATTATTATAATTATCTTTTACCTCAGTCTTTTCTTCTTCAATATAATCTTCAACTTCTGCCATTTTACAATTTTCTTACCTACAGTCAGGTCTTTAAATTTATAACTTCAGGTATCTCCAAATAGCAATTAAATGGGTGACGTAAAGATAAACAAAGTCTAGAATATTTTTCTTTTTTCAGTAGTTGAACAAACTTTTTACTAGTTTCAGGGTCTAAATCACCTCCATAATCTTCGAAAAACATCTTCATACCTTTTTGCGATGGGTTATGGAAAGTAACAACGCAAGCCACATTTTCACGGAATGGTTTTGCTATCGATGTTAATTGCTGAGTTAGAACCCACATTGATAATCCATGATGTCTTCCAGAGAATGCTAAATCAATAAACTTGTTTGATCGTTTTTTCAAATCATTAGAAACAGCACAATCATCTAAAATTATTAATGTATTTGTTCCAGAGAATAAAGTTTGGCAATCAGTTAACAATTCATTAATCTCATCAATGTTACTAGCATCTGGTGATAATACATAGAAATGTTTATCTTTATTAGCAAAATTATGATAGGTTTTATTTTTAGCATAAGTTGGGCATATTAAAACAATGTATTCAAAAACTTTTCGGAATGGGCCTCGGAGTTGATCAATTATGTACTTTGTCTTTCCGCAATTTGTTGGACCAGTTATAATGCAATGAAAAGGAATTTTTTCTCGTAATTCTTCCATATTTTAACTAATACATGATTGATCTTAAGTTTGAATTCATAACCTCCATTAACGCATCAGCTACCACAAACATGTAACAAGTCATAATACCAGATCCACTAAGTTTTCTTTTTATTTCAATTTTTACACCATCTTGGGCGTTATTTAAGGCCAGACCACCACCATGAATATCATTATCTGGGTGAGTTCTCAAATCTAACCACAGAGCAAACTTTTTACTATAAAAATCCTTTTCATTTACTGCCCAACGGGAAGAGCCACTATCTCTTCCAAAACGTTTCTTTATAGAATCCCATAGGTCTGAAGGTACCATTCCCTTTGAGTAGAAACGATTTGGTACACCATTAACATCGATATTGATTGAGGTGATACCAGGATTGAAAAAATTCTCAGAATCTCGCGCTCCTCCGCCGTATGGTAATGTAAACAAACATAATATTCCCGTAATTGATCTTCTAGGTAGATTAATATGTTGA
Source organism: Ricordea florida (assembly GCA_949710005.1). Taxonomy (NCBI): domain Eukaryota; kingdom Metazoa; phylum Cnidaria; class Anthozoa; order Corallimorpharia; family Ricordeidae; genus Ricordea; species Ricordea florida. The sequence goes on from OX453285.1 coordinate 856,111, forward strand.
TTTATAACGCTGTCTGTAGGTCTGGATATAGTGAAAGTTTTGTGTAGAGTTACATTTTCATAAAAGAATCCTTTACCAACCTGATAAGCTGCCTGTGCCTCGCGAGCTAAGTATTCACTTGATATGCAAGAATATTCCAACTCGAGGTTTGTTATTTTGTAAGTTGGAGTCTTGGTCGCGTCAGAATAAACAACAATATCGTTAACTGGAGCTAGTGTAATCTCAAAGATTATTTGATGATCTAATGCCTTTGGATAGAAAACTCCATGATCGTTGAGAATAGGATGTTTTAGTGGGATATGATACTTGGTGTTGTGTACTACTGCAAGAGCTACTTCCTTAGCATCTGTGTCTACCTTATCACCTGCATTTGTCCGGAGCTTCCTCATGTTTACAGAAGAAATACCTTGCCTTAATCTATCCTCCCGTTCTTCATCTGTTAAGAATAAGTCATGGTAGGTTTGAAATAGATCGTATCTTTGAGTATCCTGTAGTGTTTCGCCTCCGAAAAGAACCCTGAGTCTGGATACAAGGTTACTACCTACATTATTCACTAGGGTGTTATCTTCATGCCCCTCAACAGTCAAGTTAAATACTAGATATACACTTCCTGGCACAATCACTAAATTTTCAGAAAGTTTTGGAATATTTATATATAGTGTTTCTCCAGGATTAGCTGATGATGGATTTAGTGTAATTCTATTCAATGTTGATTCCGCTTTCAAACCGAGTGGATCTCTTGGAATCCTGTTTGGGTTAATTTTTTTAGATACGGCTGTCATATTTATTTTAAGGAAGGGTGGAGTAATCTTTAAATGAGTTCTACCTTATCAAAAAATTTCAGTAGGATATATTATTCAACTGCGGGATATTGGAAAGGATATTCAGCAATACTTAAATTAGCTGAAAAAGCAAAAGTAAGTGAAGATGAGGCTAAAAAATGGCTTCAGAAACAAGCAATATGGCAAATATATCTACCATTTCCAAAATATATCCCTAGACCGCACTGGACTGTGGATAAACCTAATCAAATTCACCAAGCGGATTTATTATTTTTACCGCATGATAGAGTTGGAAGAAAAACATATCGATATGCGTTGGTTGTGATTGATGTGGCCTCAAGATACAAAGATGCAGAACCATTAACCTCAAAAGAAAGTCATGAGATATCCAAAGCTTTTGAAAAAATATATTCCAGAAAGTTAAAATATCCTAAAACATTAATGGTTGATTCAGGAAAAGAATTTATGGGTGAGGTTACAAAACTTATGAATTACCATAATGTAAAAATCCAAAGAAGTGAAGCTGGAAATCATAGAGCTCAAGCATTTGTAGAAAGAGCAAACAGAATATTAGGTGAAAGATTATTTAGTCATCAATATGCACAAGAAATGATTAGTGATGAAAGATCAAGAGTATGGTTGAAACGATTACCAGATATTATAAAAACTTTGAATAATACACCAACTAGAATAACTGGTAAAGAGCCTGATGAGGCTATAAAACAGAAAAAAGTTGATATTGAACCTAAAAAATATAAGAGAGTTGTTGGTCTTGATGAAGTTAGACTACCAATTGAGGTTAAGGTTAGATACTTACTTGCTCCTGGGGAGCTTGAAGGTGGAGAACGAAGAAGAGCTACTGATCCTATTTGGAGTATACAAGTTTATTATATTTCTGGAAGTAGGGTTTCTCCTAATCAACCAGTTTTATATTATTTATTTGATGGTCCAAGACGTGGTTTTGTAAGGGAGGAGCTTCAAGTTGTGCCTTTTGGTACTGAATTACCGCCTGATTATGTTTTGAAATAATTTCCTTCGGTCCGTCAAAGCCAATTTAATAAACTGGGTATGTGTGAATTCCATCCTCATCAACTCTTCGTTTATCATAATATGCGTTCAATCCCTTTTTAATTTGTTTATATGTCACAATTTGGTTTTCATTGACTCTAAATCCTGTATTTTTTGCCATATCAATCGATCCATTCAAAGCTGACATGTACCTATCCCAGGTCATTTCGTTTTGATTATGAATGGTTCCTTTACAACTATACTTTACTTTTCCATTCTCATCCTCTGCGTAATAACATTTTGATGAAAGTGCAATCATTCTAACACCATAAAACTCCAACTTGAACAGCCCCGGGGTCTTTTCGTGATATTTCGATGTTGATAAGAATTTTTCTTTTCCACCATTGAAGTATTCTTTTTGCATTTCTGGTTTTATAATATTATCCAATTTTTCAGCCGAAATTGCCATGTACATAGAATCTGTATCCATTTGTATCAACTCAAAATCCTTTCTATCTACATATTTATCAAGAAAATCGTAATAAAATTCCAACATTCTAAGTTTGGCTAGCTGATATACCGCTATACCACATTGATAGGGTCTGTCTATTGTTATGTTTTTCTTTCGTTTTATTATTTCATATGTCTCATTTATTTCATTAAGATCTTCAAAGAATGGGGATCTTAAGTCTTTTTCAACCTCACGCTCATCCTGAGTATACTTTGTGTTTTTGTGTTTTTCTTTATCTTCTATCATTTTCCCATAGAATGAATTTCCTTTCAGTTTGTAAGTATCAGCTAATGCTTTACAACCTTTATACTTTGGCCTTAGTTTTTCAATCAATACTTTAATGTCTTTTTGCTCTTCAATAAATGGCACAACATCAGGGAATTGTTTTAATTCATTAATAATATTTTCTACCTTATCTTTCTCTTTTTTATTAAAAGCTATACTTAACAATTTTATCATATCCTCAATATCTCCATCTCTTCTAGCGTTAGCTACCTCTTCGGAAAACCATTCAAATGGAGTTCCTGGTTCATACTTCAAAATATTGTGAATAGCTGTAATCTCCAAACCGTGATTAAGATACCATTCGATCAATTCTGTATATAAAAGTATCTCTTTTGCATTTGTAACCCCTAGTAATTTTTTATTATCTTTTAGGTGTTTTCTTCCTGTAGCTTTTTGATATTCTTTCATGTGTTCAGGGACCAAATATTCGGGAACATTATCTACCACAAATAGCGGTGAGAACTCTTCAAACTTTTCTTTTAGGTTTTCTGGAACATTTATATCAACTTGGCAAAATCCAAAAAGTTTACCATCAAGAATATCTTTACAAATCTTATTAATAAATTCAGGATCTGTTGGGTTTTCAACCTTAATACATTCTCCTTTTCCACATGGCATTTTTTGCCCCGCTGCAAAAAGATATAACCCATTTGCATCATAACCAACAATTCTTACACAATTCTTATGAAATTTATATTTATTAGAACGAATCTTTGTTTTTCCCAACTCTGCATAACGCATAAATATGATACTAGGCCCCCCAACCATACCCGTTTTCAAAAGTTTATAAATTTTGTTTTTGTCGCATGTCTTACAATCTTTCAATATCTGGTGACATTTTTTACAAAACACTTTATTACAAAATTTTTTACATTTATGAACACAGTATTTTCCAGGAGCAAATAATTCAGGATCACCTTTCTTTTTCATTTTTTGGTATTTATTTAGAACATACATCATTGAGACACCGGGGATGGATACTGCATCTTTTAATATATCGATTTTATCAGGATAATACATAGCCCTTGTTTTTTCTAAAGCTTCTCTAAAAGGTATAACGTCGTGTAGGTTATACTCTCTCAACCAATCCATCATTGTAACACACCCCCTCTTTTTGAATTCACTCTTAAAATCTTCATATTCTTCTAAGGAAATATTTTTCTGTTTCAAACTTGAGTAAAAGTCTTCATGTTTTACTGGCCCAACGTGATAAAGCTTATCATAACTATCCAACCATTCATAGGGAAAAACAAGTTTTTTGGCTTCGCAGTTGTTTGCTTTACACCACTTATCAAAAGAAAGCCCAGGTGCAAGGTAAGACATTACATCCAAGAATTTAAATTTTGGGGTTGATAAAAACACATATTTATTCGCATTCCTTGCAACAAAAATATCCTTAGTTTTATCAGTCATGTTTTTTACAAAATATCTTTTAATCATATTAATATCATACTTTCCACTATTAAACCCTAAAACAGGAACTTGATTACACCATTTTTCATACTCCTCTAAAACTTTCTTTGGTATAGAATCTTGGTCAGGTAATGTATATTCTTTTTTAACCTTTTCAACAATCTTTTTTCTTCTCTTTTCCAAATTTTCAACAAATTCTTTAACAAGATCATCAGGATTTGAATTTATAATAAACGTGGGTTCATTTTCACGAGTATCATGTATTGCAACGCTAACCGGTATATGTGTTTGGTTAAAAGATAAATCATCCGTAATCTGTTGAAAATCTTTTTGTAATATTGCCTCAAAATCATAAGCAATAAAATCTTTGTGCGGGATAAATTTCTTCTCAAACCATGTATCACTCAATTTAGGTTTTTCACACTCCCAAACTGATACAACATTATACCCCAAATCTTTCATAATCTTTTCTCTTTTTTTTGTTTCATTATATTTAGTTTTATCTTCTTTTAAACATGGACAACCGTGCCATTTACACCCATAAAACTCAAAAACAGTATGGGTCTCAGGTTCGTACCCATCCACCAAAAAAATCTCATTTCCCCTTCCATCTTTAACACACCTTTCACCTCCATGACCACATAAAGCGTGATGAATATGTTTTCCTATAATCTTAGATTGTTCATCTATCCATCTACAAGCTTTATAGCTAAATTGGGTATTACCACCATAAAAAACTTTTTCAGAACTTCCGGAAATGTGATTTATCTTTTTACCTGTAAGTATTACTTCTGTTTTTCCTCCTTTACAGCTGTTATTTTTAACATGCTCTCCAATATAGTCATGACGGTTAAATATTTGCTTGCATCCTGAACATTCCCATTTTTTGGATAGCATCTCTATATCCTTTATGAAAAAACAGTGCCCCTCATGAAGTCCAATATCTAAAAAAGGTAAATTATCTTTGAACTGTCCTTTACCAAAAATTAGTTTCCAAATTTCGTCTTTTAATATTTCTTTTTGTTCGTAAACTCGAATGTTAATAGAAAACATTTTTGCGATTTTTTCAAAATCAACAAGTTTTGTCGGCCTAACTTCTGAAGCTTTCAATTTTTGGTTATTATAAAAATCTCGGGCCAATTTCATAGCTAATTTTTCTATGTCTTTCTCTGGTCTTTCTTTTCCAGCGATAATATTCAATTTAATAGCCAAGCACCGCCAAAAGCACATATTATCATCCTTACCATCGATAGCGTAAAGACATTTTTTATTACGAAGATGGTCTGGTAATTTTCCACAACCAATTAGAGGTTCGTTACTGTGAATAACTTTTACTTTTACCTCTGTAAATTCAACTCTCCCTTCATGAGCACCTTTTTTATCAATGATTTTAGATGGTGGTAAGTATGCCCTGCTCCAAGCAATACCCTCCAAACTCAATCTTTGTCCCTCACACCTCTCAATATAATCTTTTATTTCCGAAAGCATGGAAAAAGACCCCTCATTCCTAAATGTATGATGATAATTAATTATTTCCCCATTACCTCTATGAATCAAAGAGCTAAAACTAATAACAATTCTTGAGCGCATTTCTATTTTTGGTTCCAATTCATTATAAATTGTTTCTGATAAGTCATTATCTAGATCTCTCCTAATTTGAAAAATGGTTTCATTTCTTTCGGTCATATTTTGAAGTATTTCTTCATTTTCAGGAGGTATTATTGGAAATATTCTAAGGGTTGTTGTTCTGTTTCGTTTAGTTTTATCACCTTCCTTCTCATAACCCCTACCTATAATTAAATCTTCCTCTCTTTCAGGTTTTTTTGAAGTAGTCTGTGGTTGTGGTGGTTTTAATTCTTTAGGTCTAGCACCCTCCTTCTCATAATCTTTAACACCTTCTTTAATAGATGTTTTAGTTTGTAATATTTGTTCTTGTTGTTGTAATATTTGTTCCTGTTGTTGTAATATTTGTTCCTGTTGTTGTGTTTGATAAAATGGATATTGATAAGGTTGAGGATGAAAATATGGATGATATGGTTGTTGTGGATAATATGGTTGTTGTGGCTGATAATATGGTTGTTGTGGCTGATAATATTGTGGATAATATGGTTGTTGTGGCTGATAATATTGTGGATAATATGGTTGTTGTGGCTGATAATATTGTGGATAATATGGTTGTTGTGGCTGATAATATGGTTGTTGTGGCTGATAATATTGTGGATAATATGGTTGTTGTGGCCTGGTAGTAGGAATATTTTTCCCAATTCTAGGTCTAGGTTTTGGAATGGGTCTAGGTATAAGACTTTTCTTTTGATTAGTCATATTTTTTATGGGAGGCGGCTCCGCTGGAGTTTGTAGTCTTGGATTTGGCCCCTCTGGAGTTTGTGGGCCATTATCAATAAGTCCTTGTCTATAATTTTCCAAATCTTCAACTGTATTAATTCCCCTTTCTCGCAATGCTTCAATTTTTTTTGCTTTAACCATACGGGTCTTCCTGGGTATTCCCAACTCTATTACAATTTCCCCCAATTCTTTATCTTTTAATTTGTCAATATTTTTTTCCATATTTTATAAAATTACTTCATAAAATTATTGTAAATCTTTAAACCAAAATTCATTTTTTTTGAAAAAAATAATAAAATATTAAAATCGTTTCATAAAAAATAAATATTAAAATCGTTTCATAAAAATAAATATTAAAATCGTTTCATAAAAATAAAAATATTTATCCCCAAAAATAAATATTAAAATCGGTCAATTTTTTGCAAAAATCTTTCAAAAATAAATATTAAAATCGGTCAATTTTTACGGTAACATACTACTGAAGCATTTCTTATTCTAGTAACTGTAGTTAGGCCCTTGTTTTAATCCGATCATTTTTCACATTTATCAACATATTTCCTTAACTTTTGTAGATCCCTTTTAACGAAAAACCATCATGAATTACAGTTAGCTTACCGACCAAAAGTTTTTTTTTTTCGATGAGCTTGTTTTCATTTCTTTAAATAGGATTTCTTTTAAATTCTCGTTCAGAGGGGTTTTGGCAAGTCCGATTATTCCATCTAACCAGTGGGTGATTTGTTAAAAACTTGTATTCATGACGCCTTGTTCTGCTCATTACAGCTTTTACATAACAAAAAATGTTTCAAAGATCACTAGCGTATCTTTGTGTGTGCTTCAAAAAAAAATCTAACATTACAATGCCTTGTCTAATATCAAATAGCGTACACGACTAAATTTGTTTTAATAGTTGACAAGGATTAACTGTAAGGTGTGTTGTTCTGATGGCAGCTGGGTGGGACTTAAGTTTTAGACAAAATTTGAACAAGAGAATGGGCAGGTTAAATGTCGTTGTGTGAAGCAATCTGGCTATCTGGTTGTGTGGTTATGGGACTAACTGGTTGTGTGGCTGTGGGACTATCTGGTTGTGTGGCTGTGGGACTATCTGGTTGTGTGGATATGGGACTATCTGGTTGTGTGGCTGTGGGACTATCTGGTTGTGTGGCTGTGGGACAATCTGGTTGTGTAGTAATGGGACTAACTGGTTGTGTGGTTGTGGGACTATCTGGTTGTGTGGCTATGGGACAATCTGGTTGTGTGGCTGTGGGACTATCTGGTTGTGTGGCTGTGGGACTATCTGGTTGTGTGGCTGTGGGACAATCTGGTTGTGTAGTTATGGGACTAACTGGTTGTGTGGGTGTGGGACTATCTGGTTGTGTGGCTGTGGGACTATCTGGTTGTGTGGCTATGGGACTATCTGGTTGTGCGGCTGTGGGACTATCTGGTTGTGTGGTTATGGGACTAACTGGTTGTGTGGCTGTGGGACTATCTGGTTGTGTGGCTGTGGGACTATCTGGTTGTGTGGCTATGGGACTATCTGGTTGTGTGGCTGTGGGACTATCTGGTTGTGTGGCTATGCGACTATCTGGTTGTGTGGCTGTGGGACTATCTGGTTGTGTGGATATGGGACTATCTGGTTGTGTGGCTATGGGACTATCTGGTTGTGTGGTTATAGGACTATCTGGTTGTGTGGCTGTGGGACTATCTGGTTGTGTGGTTATGAGACTATCTGGTTGTGTGGCTGTGGGACTATCTGGTTGTGTGGCTGTGGGACTATCTGGTTGTGTGGGTATGGGACAATCTGGTTGTGTGGCTGTGGGACTATCTGGTTGTGTGGTTATAGGACTATCTGGTTGTGTGGCTGTGGGACTATCTGGTTGTGTGGTTATAGGACTATCTGGTTGTGTGGCTGTGGAACTATCTGGTTGTGTGGATATGGGACTATCTGGTTGTGTGGATATGGGGCTATCTGGTTGTGTGGTTATGGGACTAACTGGTTGTGTGGCTGTGGGACTATCTGGTTGTGTGGATATGGGACTATCTGGTTGTGTGGGTGTGGGACTATCTGGTTGTGTGGGTGTGGGACTATCTGGTTGTGTGGCTGTGGGACTATCTGGTTGTGTGGATATGGGACTATCTGGTTGTGTGGCTGTGGGACTATCTGGTTGTGTGGATAGGGGACTATCTAGTTGTGTAGTTATGGGACTATATGGTTGTGTGGATATGGGACTACGTGGTTGTGTAGTTATGGGGCTATCTGGTTGTGTACTTATGGGACTATATGGTTGTGTGGTTACGAGGCTATGTGGCTGTATGTGGCTATGGGGCTAAGTGGTTATGTGTAGTTATGTGGCTATGGGGCTATGTGGTTGTGTGGTTATTGCGCTACGTAGTCATGTGGTTATGGGTATATGTGGTTGTTTGTAGATATGTGCTTGTGTGGCTAGAGGTTGTGTGGTTGTATGTGGGCCTATGTCGTTGTATGGTTGTGGGCTTCTAACTTGGTGTGTTGACCTTCGTGCAGTTCCTTTGCAGACTTCTGGTTCAGGCCATGTCGATTACTGTATTTTATTGATGTATATTGTATCTTACGTTACAATATACATAACATACATTATGTACATAGCCCCTCAATCCCCATCCCTGCAGCTTGTGTGAGTGCTCTGCTGTTAGCAGAACTCTATATCTCACACTCTTATGCTCTTACGTGCGGTACCTCTTTTTATATCTGCCTTTCTCTTCAACCCTCTGTTCATACCCATTGCCTTCATACTGCGATGGACCCCTTCCCGTGACAACAGCGTCACTGCTCCCTCCTTTTCCGAAGACTTTTGTTTTAGATCACTTATCCATCACCTGATCACGAATGAAGTCTTCCTCTTCACTACCTACCGCGCTTTGACGGTCTGCAAAGGGACTGTTCGAAGGTTTCCCCATCTTATCTTTGCAACTGTGACTACCAGGTTGTGTGGCTACAGGGCTTTGTAGTTGTGTGTAGTTATGGAGCTATATGGTTGTGGTGCTATGTGGCTGTGTGGTATAGGTCTATCTGGGTTTGGGTGATTGTGTGATTGCGCAGTTATGTAATTATGTGGTTCACTGTGGCTATGGGGCCATGTGGTTGTGTTGTTAGAGGGTTTTGTGGTCGTGTGTGGCTGTGGCACTATGTGGTTTTGGGGCTTTGTGGTTGTGTGTAGCTTTGGGGCTATCTAGTTGTGTGGCTATGTGGTTGTGTGTGGCTATGGCACTAAGTCGTTGTGTGGCTAGAGAGCTTTGCTTTTATTTGGCAAGGGGCCTTCGTGGTTTTGTTACTATGGGGCTACAGGGTTATGTGGTTGTTGTGGTTATGGGGTTATGTGGTTGGGGCGTGACTATAGGACTTTGTGGATGTGTGTGGTTATGGGGTTATGTGGTTGTGGCACTTTGTGGTTGTGTGTGGTTTGTAAAGCTATGAGGTTGAGTGTCATCGGAGTTTGTGGTTGTGTGTTATGGGGCTATGTGATTGTGCTTGCTTAAAGGCTATGTGGTTGTGTGGTCATGGGGCTATGGTTTGTGTGATTATGGGGTTTTGCGTTCGCATATTTTGAGGCAATGTGGTTGTAGGACTATGGGGCTATGTGGTTACGTGGCTGTGTAGTTATAGGACTGTCTGGTTGTGTGGCTATGGGACTGCGGTTGGTTGGTTATATGATTATGGGGGTATGTGGTTATGGGTGTATGTGGTTATGGGAGTATGTAGTTGTGTGGTTATATGGTTGTCTGGGTATATGGTTATGTGGTATGTGATTGTGTGGTTATATTGTTATGGGTTAGTGGGTTGTGTGGTTATATGGTTATGGGGGTATGTGGTTGTGGCTGGAGGGGTATGTGGTTGTGGCTGGAGGGCCATGTGGTTATATGGGTATGTGGTTGTGGGGCAATGTGGTTGTGTGGCAAAGTACCCAGTAGCCATCAGTATCGTATCCTTAAGCTTATCCTCGTCGACTTGTACCATAGATACTAACATCGAAACTATCATCGGTTTGAGTTATTTACCGAGAGATAAGCACATGCTAATGAACTAAAAGCTTGTAATGGGCCATGATTGTAACATCAAATCACAGAGGCATCTTGAGGTAAAGTTCTTATAAGGTCTCTCATACCATGGCCCTCATTTCATGACCTTTTCTCTTAGTTTTGTTTTTATTTGAAACAGTTCTTTATTCCTATCAAGTTATTTTCGTTCGATTTTATAACTGTTTACTCGTGATGGTTTTTCCTGAAACCAAATAAAAAACAGACATTTACTGCTCTTTATAAATATAACAATCTATAAGGCAGTTTGCTTCGAAAACGTGTGTAAGATTCTACATTTTTCTTGTCGTTAACACCTAGACAACTACGAACAAATATACATCTATTGTTAGTAAAACTATGTAAGAAATTTGTCAAGAATTCCACATTTTCCCAACAGACAGTATCACCTTCAAAGCTGCTATATTGTACTTCAAATGCCCAACTATTCTATCTTTCTCCATCAACGATTTTGACTTTATTTTATAGAGTAGTTAGTATTTAAAATCAGGCAACAATGTATATTCCTTTATATAAAATTCCAACTCAAACGGCCTTTCACTCCCACCCTACAATGCTGCTGCAATATTGTTTTCTTCTATAACATTTCCATCTGTTCATAGAGTTACTGCTATGGCCATCTTTTACAAACCCACAAAACACTGACCACGAGTACTTTTATTTGTTTTTACAGTACTTTCTAAGCAATACATAATTTGATTTTGTAGATTTACACTTTTGGGAGTGAAAGGTTTCTGCTCTTGTACGCTAATATGTTTGTCTGTTTTAATCATATCAGCCTTTTCGGAACAAAAAAAGATTTGAAAAAAAAAACCCTTTTATCATGGGCTTTAGCAACCTTTAGGATATTAATTTAGTTATGCCTGCAATATAGGTAATTTGTTACCAATAATTAAACGGTACTATTGGTAAAGTACTGTTGTATAGTATGGACGCTAATAAGCAATGACATGCAGCAAGTGTGGTGAACATTTTTAATCCAAAATCGAATATCCACAACATGTGGTAAAGTTACCACAAAGCAAGGCTTTCGTTGGTGAAAGGTTTTCAAATAAAATAAGAAACAATCCAACAACATAATTGACTTTGCTTCTGTTTGCTTATTAACGTTCCAGAAAAGAGAGTTTTAATGTTTGTTATTAAAAATAATGTAAAAAAAACTACAGAAATAGAGTGATGTAGAAAAAAATATATTGTAGAAGAAAAATTACTGTAGAAAAATGCTACAGGATATTAATGGGACTAAAATTTCTTGTTGTAACATTTGACAACAAAACAATTCAAGCTCTAAGCAATATGCTTGCTATAATAAACTTTATTTTCTATCTTTAGTTCAGTGTCTTATCATGCTTTCTTAAGGGCCTTTACAAGTCATTAAAGAGCCATTTACAAAGCCATAACAACAAATTGTATGGAAAATGAAAGGAAAAATGGCCCGAAAACCAATTGATGAAAAAAAGTAGCAGAGAAATATACTGTACAAGCCCACTGGGACTCAGGACAGAATCTTACTCAGCCAGATACTCCTCATTGGGCAATATATTAAAGACTTTATATTTTTCTGCCCAAGGAGAAAACAGAAATGACAAAATCAGTACCTTTTCCTACTTTTCCATGCTGATTTGATTTCCTTCTTTGTCACCTTTTCCCACCCCCCACAATCTGTCCCTGATCATGAGCTCTTGTGTGACCTCTTGTGTTGGTCATTTTAATTGTTACTTCCCTAAATTCCTTTGTCTACAAGTCAGAAAGCTGGCTTGTAAAATTATAAGTGAGAACCTTCCAAAACCATTTTTAAAATGTTTCAATCCATGTGATCAAACACAGAAGAAACCTACTGAAAGCTTACAGTTTTATAAATTTACTCCTTATAATTTGAGCTTAATGTCACTTTTCCAACACGTTCTCAATATTAACTGGTATACGAGTGTACATACTGCTGACAGCCACCTCAAAGCGTACTATTTTGACTTTACAATCTGCACACCTGTTACAGAGCCTCTGTAAGACCACTCCTCTGATTCAGCCCCAGGTTTCCTTTTCACTTACTGGTTACTGTCCAAGCTTGCAGGCCTGGCTGCTGAGTAGCAGTCTGAAAGTAACTTCCTCACTGTTTTCCAGGCCTCCTGTGGTGATGTCTAAGACAACAAAAAAGGGACTATAATGATTTAGAAAACAGTCCTAAGAAAATATGCGTGCTGATTGGTTAGAATTCATGTTTCTATAACTTGATAGAAACACAGAACTAGCACGAGCTGTTGACGTAATGATGACGCGACCAATGAGAATTTACATTTTGGTCATCAAATTTAAAAAGTTGTTTTCCCTTTTTTCGTCTCGGTATTTTCTAAAAGAAATAGAAAACTTGTTCTTCGTGTTTCTATCGAGTTATAGAAACACGAGTGAAAGTTTGGGAGAACTCGAAAAAGCTGTGGAAACACTCGCATGTGGCTCGTGTTCCCACAGCATTTCTCGTTCTCCCAAACATACACTCGTGTTACTATAACTCGATAGAAACACAACACATGTTTTCTATTTCTTAAATAATCATGTTCTGTGAGCTTGCATCACTTTGATATGATGACTTGACCTTTTTCATTATCAAATACAAAATTACATTACAAAATCTACATATATTTCCAATAACATAATTTACTGTTGGTCTTCCTGGATCAGTAGTTTCTGACAACTCAACAGATTTAAAACAAAGCTAAAAGTTGCCACATTCCAGTGGCAACAAACATCTATTACCATGCAAGTTTCGGGTTATCATATATATTTTTACATAGCAAACTTCAATAATTCTTACCTTCAATAAGGAAAAATTTATCTTTTGTTTAAAATTCTTAAAATGAATAAAAGCAAAACTTATGGTTTCTGTTACAACCCTTCAACAGACTAGCGTATCGTCTGAGGTGTGTTACGCTACAAAAGCCTTGATAAGCCTCACCCTAATGCCTTTACCTTACATATACATGTAAGGGAGGGAGAGGGAAGGAAGACTGTCTGTATTACCTCATGTATACGGTGTGTTGTGGCTGCAGGGCTCATGGAAGGCAGAAGCATCCCAAGTAGCACCTTCCATCCAGCTGGTATGGTGCTACCACCAACGCCAGTCATGGTAACAATCCATGGACACCAGGTACGATGCTCTGATATCACATGGAACAGGGTTTTCTCAACTTCCTGGTTTCATGTTGAGTGAAAGGCAAGACGTGAATAAAATAAATCAGCTAACCACAAGTTCAGTACATGAAGGCGAATATATGAAAATCTTAAATATTCCCATCCATCAGGACCATTGGTCTGGTATTGCAAGGTCACAGTTTGAAACCCATTCAAACCTGAATCCTATTCAGGTCTTGTCACAGCAACTGCTAAATTACATCAATAACTGCAAAGATCTTTCACTAATAAGATTCAGTAAAGTTAGCTCCTTTTTTTAAAGTTAATACATGTACAGGGGGTATGTTCTTTGTGTTAGACACTTAGACGTCTTATATTGAGGGGTTCTGTTTGAGGATTGCCGCAGGAAGTGAATGTACACTGTAATATGTAGTTGTTTGACATGCAAGGTCCATTCACAATGCCCACAACCAGCTTCCTAGAAAGCATGCATAGTAAAGGGGTTTAAAACATTGTTAATGTTTAATCTAATATTGGCCTAATCTGCTTACCAAAAATATAAACCAAGCCTTGTATAAAGTAGAAATAAACTTAGTCAAATTCAAGCAATCTTGATTGAATATTGCTGTGGTTTTAGATTAAATTAACAATTTTCTCCATTTTGGTTATCTGCTTATTTGAGTTAAAATGTATCCTTAACTGAAGAGAATTTCATACTGACACTTCTGCGAACCAAAGTAGACAACATGACTAACCTGTACTCTGCGTCGTTTTGCTTTGTGACCAATGTCCTCTCTTCCTGTTGACAAAGTGTTATCCCTGTAACATCCCAAAAACTCCAGCTCAGATTCAACAGCCTGAAGCCTTTCAGAAAGACTTTCATCTTCAACCTCCACACAAAGTGATTCTGTAGTTTCTCCCCCTGCTATGTCAAGCAGAGAGCGATGTAATGGTGACTTAAGACCCAGAGGCTCTGACATAAGTACAGTTCTACTTGACTTATGAAAAGTTCTTATTCTGTCACCTTCCCTATCACTAATATCTTCTTCACCCACCCATTCACATTCTTCCATAGATGAGTGACTAGATGCACGCTCAACAGCCCTAGTTTCTTCCATGGGTTCAGTCTTATCATTTTTATCAGTTTGTGGAACATTGCCTTCACCTTGCGCTGAGTTATGAGCAAGGTTTAATACTTGCTGTTGTTCTGAAGGTTCGTTATCAGTTTCAGATGTTTGTTCCTGCATTATTTCTTGTACTGATGTCTCTGATTCACTCCACATTTGACCGGTGTCCAAGTATGATGGTGCCTCATGATCTGTTTGCTCGGCAATTGGATCATGAGTTAAAGGGTAAAAGTTCCACACACCGAGTTCACGGCGACATAGAGAGCAGTTGATTGTATGGATGTCTGGATCTATTCCTGATCTAAGACAAAAAAAATTCTAATAGAAACAATTCATTCATTTGTTGATTTTAACTGTGCCTTTGATTTACATCAGAGGGATAAACAAACCACGTGTAGCAAGGCTAATTGAGGCAGGTTGGCAATAACTCCTTGACAAACAAGCAATGAAATGCAAAAATCAAAACAACCACAAGAAAAGTTACAGTGTACTTAAAACTCCAAGAACTTATTAAACACATTATACCAATTTTGCATAAGAAATTAATATAACATGTTGTCTTATCTCAACTACCAAGAGGAGGATTGAGAATAAAATGACAAGCAGTGTAGCCTTCAATAAAATTTTTAAGATGTTAAAAATTGTGATGAAATATGGACTTGAATATTTGATATTAAAAGGCCTTCAAAAGAGGAAATTAAAATGCCAAAGCTGTGTTTCCTTCAATTACAACATTTACATGACTTCCTTAAATAACATTTGTCTTACGAGTTTGAGAAATGAGCTGTAACTGGCTTTTCCTGATAATACTGAGGCCACTACTGTTTGGTTTCAGTTGTGTTATAATACAAGCATTGTTAAGTGTCTCTTCAAATCATGGTTTAATACCATTTTATTTATTTCGTTTTTTATTATGCTCTACACCAAGACTAGGTTCAGCCAGTAAGTTTACCTTCCTTCCCACCCACACAGTGCAATAATGCATGATGCTTGCGAAGCTTTCTCCAGGTCAAGTTCATTACTTGTCCAGCAAACACTTCCTGGATCAACCAAATTCTGTAGCCCCTTTATATGTCCCTCAGTCAAACCATCCTACACATGACAGGGTGTTGAAAATAATTTAATTGGACAAACATACTGAATTGCACCCATTAGTGGGACAACGTTAATCTGTTTTTAACTACAGTATGTGACCAATTTACAGCAAACAATAAAGTTACATTTTGACCCCTTATACAAGTAGAAGAGTTCAGAGAAGCATTACTAAAATCTTAAGAGAAAAAGGATTAATCTGATTGTCAACCTGGTTGCAATGTGTACATTTCTTCAACCTGTCAACGTGTTTACTGCTACATACATTCGATCTGGTCTGAGATATAATGGCACATCCTGACTGGTTTAATACTATTGATATCAAAACTAACCATGTCTTGAATGGCCTGTGGGTCCACCAATGGAATTTCATCAACCAGTGTCACAATGGTTCGCCAACGTGCTTTATAATCCTCAAGCCACTGAGCATATGAATACATTGGCAACTTGATAAAACACTCTGTTGATAATTGCAGGGATATCAAATAAAAACATCATATCAATTTTGTAATTAGAATGATAACTATAGATAATTTGATGTGGTATTGCTTTATTTAGTCTCTTGGCACTTAACATTGTCACAATTGCAAAGTTATAAAAATTCCCAACATACCTGGACAAGGATTATCCGGCCATGGACATAATTTAGAATGGCCACTCACAAGAGCCTCCTTGAGCTGATCACATGTCTTTGTATCTAAAGTTGATAACAGTTACAAGAAACAGTCTGGAGGTAAGCATTGTGAGAATTACAGTTTAATTTTAAAAAGTCACGGTAAGATGCTCAGGGTTCTCCAGAAAATTTTACTTAGGAGAGGAAATGAAAGTAGATGGCAGTGGGTTTAAAGGCATGGAGCGCCTTTTACTTGGTGCAGGTATGGAAGGGGGGTCACCCCCTTTCAATGGGGGAGTTCAGTGGGTCTCCCCAATAAAGTTTTTTAAAATTTGGAGGGCACTAAATAAACATACCACTCAGGGTTTTCAAAATGGGAAAAAGTTGCAGGAGGAAAAGTTATAGTAGCTGGAGAAATAACGCAGCGCAGCAGTGGTGCTGTGCAGCACAGCCACACATGGGGAGAGTACAGGAGGGGGTTTCTCCCTCCTACAGGGGGGTCTGGGAGCCTCCCTCAGGAAAGTTTGAAAATCTGCATGCTCCGAGGTGCAATCTGGTGCATTATAGAAGCAAAAAATTGCTTTTGCTGTCACTGTATACTGGGTCAAAAGCAGCTATGATTTTTTTCCTTCTGTGACTGGGAGTGTTTCAAGTGACAAGTGCAACGCATCTCACAGATTCAGGGCCAACAGTTTCAAGCACAATGTGGAGAAAACGACTATTTGATCAATAACAGGATAACAAATAGCAGGATTGGGAAACTGCAAAAAAGTTTCAGTGGATGGTTTCTGGCCCATGTTTCTCTTTAATACTGGAAAGATTATTATTGGAGGATTACGGAAATTAATCTGAAACAAAAGAAAAAACAAATCAAACTTGTTTCGAACCATTTTACAGACTATACCTGAAATTCATTTTGACCAACAACATATTCATATAGGTTCATACAACTGTTTCAATTCATGGCCTAAGCAAATATACAATTGTTCATTATGGCAGAAGTAGATTTTATGTCAGGTATACTTACACATATCTGGATCCCATGTGGTGGAAGTAGAGGCATCAAGACAGGCCTTGCAACTAACACACTGTAACATATCCGCTTCACTATTCTCCCAGCCATACTGGGCACAGTGCAAGGGTGACAAAGTTTGGGGTTTGGCAAACCATGTGAAGGGCTGTCCCAAGTTAAGTAATAATAACAATAACAATAACAATGCCCACAGGGGGTACTCCCATATTTGAGTGATATAGGTATGTGTCATGGGATACGGTATGGTTTTTGAGGTTCTCAATCCTTAAATAAGGTATCATTTTTGTCTATTTTGGCATAGTGTTCCTGGTGTGACCTTAGATAGGGTACATAAATTGTATCATCTAGTCTACTATACTATGCTTGATGCTAACTTCGACTTATCTTACAGAAACGAAATAAAGTTGACCTGTTCAAGCTATTTTTAGTTTCTGTTTTTCCCTTGCATAGGGTGTCATTTTTTGGGTTTGGGCCTATAATAGGGTATCAATTTTTGTTTGCTTCATCCTTGAACAGGGTCAGGGCTTAAGACCCTTCACGGCACACACCTATCCCAAATTTATGGGAGTATGCCCCCCTGGGTAACCATGACAATGACAATGAAAATGACAATGATAAGAACAATAACAACAACAACAATAATAATAACAATAATTATGATGATGATGTTGTTGATGATGATGCCAATGATAAAGAAAAACTTACATACAAACACCATTCTAATATTGCATTACAAAAATTCTAGGATACAGTGAAAGTTTCCACACGGCTCCAAAATGCTTCTTTACTCTTTGGCTGGCTTCTACAAATTGACTCTGTGCTAACATCATCCGGCTGGTTTCTGAATTAAAAAATATTAAAAATATGA
Organism: Ricordea florida; assembly: GCA_949710005.1. NCBI lineage: Eukaryota > Metazoa > Cnidaria > Anthozoa > Corallimorpharia > Ricordeidae > Ricordea > Ricordea florida. The sequence continues at coordinate 874,383 of OX453285.1, forward strand.
ACACGGCCTCACTGCATCATTCTTCGGAGACTAAAAATGTCACTTTAAATAAAATAAAATAATGAACTTTATTTGAGTGTCAACTGTATTTAGCACTGCTGTACTAATTGGGGACACTGTAAAGCACAAATGAAATGAAATCGAATCATATTAAATTAAATCAAATCAAATGTTGGTTTTTGTGGAGAGGGGAAAACCGGAGTACCCAGAGAAAAACCTCTCGGAGCAGAGTAGAGAACCAACAAACTCAGCCCACATATGACGCCAGGGCCGGGAATCGAACCTGGGCCACATTGGTGGAAGGCGAGCGCTCTCACCACTGCGCCAACCCTGCTCCCCTTTACTTTAGTAAAGAACGGCACAGTTTAGAGACCTGTCGTTAGCTTTCACATTTGATCACTTCCACGGGATGGAGAAAGAAAACTATGCCAGAGGAATCCGCTGCCACGACGCTTCTCTGGGACGCTGGAAAAGAAAGCTGCTGCAGCTCTTGCAGACGAAGGGAAAAGATGACCCAGCTGAGCGAACGTGCTAAATAACACTAAGCCGTGAATCGATTTATTTGTGACACAAATTACTCTTCAGATCAAAAATTTAGGCGGAAAGCGCACACTTGATAAGCAAAGCGCAAAAACAAAAAACGCCACGAGACATCCAATAACTCACTGATTACAAGTCCATTTTTGTCCAGTTGACAGCGCATACTTTGAATATTTCACAATGAATAACTCGCAGATCACGCCTTTATATGATCAAGCCCAATAGGATTCCATCGTAAATTATATCTGCAACTTTCACATACCCTAGTTTGTCATCTTTACCAGAAGAGTGAAGAAAACTTGACAAAAGTGCTCGAACCCTTCGAGGAGTGGCTTCCACAGCTGCCGCCATGTTTCTCGTCAACAACTAGCACTATCTCCAGGTCATCGCGCGTGTCTGGAAGGACCTGCCCCAGTCCTCGGCTTCTGGTTAGAGTTTGGGCGAGGAGGGAGGGGTAGGGAAAAAGGGGAGGGGGTAATACAAAACCCAGCTATAAACTCACTGTTGATGTCCCCCACTAGGAAAGGGACCCCCTCTACTAAAATCTCTCGGTAGGCATGACTGCTGCATTGACACGTTATAAAGTTGTTACAGGAGTATAACCTAGGAACGTGAATTCCCCATAATGGGATAAAAAGGCTAATATTGTTGTTGTCGTCATATATAAGAAAATGGGGATCAATGTCAGTATCTGGGCAACTGTGCACCTACCCCTCTCGTTTTCTTCGTCTCGGCACTCATACACGAAGCACGGAGGGTAGCCCTCAAGCAAAAAAAAAAACGCCTCCAAAAAGTGGCCCACACAGTTCCTTTAGAAGAAGAAGAACACATGAATCTGACATGAATTGAAAAATAAAGATTTTGTTCGACGTTGCGTACCGATTTTTTTCAAGTAAACGTGTATTTTCTTGTATCAACAGGAATGTAAACCATAACTGGTTGAAGGAGGATAATGACCAACCAAATAAAATATTTACATTCTAGTAAAAGATGTAAATCATCACTTTAGTTCATTCTCAGTTTGGCTGATAACCGCTGAAATCAAGCTGATAACATTCCATCAGTGTCGCCATGCGTATCGTATATTTCAGCTCTGGATTTAACTCAAGGAACCACGAAACTACTTTTGTCAGTGATTGGAAGTCTGCTTAAATTTACAGATTAAGATATTTCGTTTTATCTTTAAGGTCCAATGTGAAGGCAGCATAGTTTGAGTACAAAACGTTTCAGGATCTCAGCTAATAAACCGGATTAATCAGAACGATCTGGCAAAGCAGAATGATACTGTCGTAAAAGGAATCCCAAGTGTGTTTTTTTCTCATCGTAAAAAACTGTATGGTAAAATATTTAACGTTAGCGAAGCAGAGATAATATATCTGAAATAGATTGTACTCTTTCCAACTATTTTTCTTTAGCCATTCAATTCTCGAAAATATTCACACTTTTTCGGGGTCTTATCGTGAGTGCCTATCTTCCTAGGGCGTTTCCTATCTCTGTAGTCCAACACGAGACATCTTGAAAAGGCTTGGAGAGATAATGATATGACGAACAACATAAACACCATGAACAGTTATCTGTGTTTTCTTGGCTTGCTTACAGTGACTTGCAAAAACATCGCCGGATAAGAAAATTAAATTCGTAAACAAAAAAGCTTGAAAGAAAGTAAATTTCAAAATAAATGGCTTAAATTTCACTTACTGATAACTTAAATAGCAGAGCGCAGAGAGCAGAGTCCACATTAAGGTTTTATCAGTGGCTCGAGCAAGTTCATCATTATGCAGAACATGGTGTTTTTCATCCTCGGTTTGGTTCTTTTGGTTGTGGAATGTCGAGCTGCCCCTCATATGAAGGTCAGTTGGTTTCTATAAAGGGCAAATTTCGATCATTGATCTAAATTTAAGACCGTAAGCCGCAAATGACAAAATTAATATGAAAAAGTTATATTCTGGTATGAGTCACACCTTAATCAGATTAAGCTATGTATTCAAACTAAGGCTTAAATCGTGTGAAATAACAACGAGAGAAAAACTGTGTACGATGGAGATCACTATGATTCTCGACTAATTTGATTCTTTGAAACTCGGTTACTGAGAACGTAACTTAATTCCTTTAAATATTACCTAGTTCTGTAATTTTAACAAAAACTTGAATTTAGGAAACGCAATCTTGATTCTTTGAAACGCAAAGAAATAGGGTTGATTCTTTATTTTAAAACTCAGACCTGATTTTTTGAGACTGAATAGTTGATTTTTGCAGCATAACCTGATAACTGAAAACATAACTTGATTCCTGGAAAACACAAACTTAAATCTATGAAACGTAATCCTGATTCTCAGAAACACAAACTTGATTACTGAGAACGTAACTTGATTTTCTTAAATGGAAACTTGATTCTGTAAAACGCAGACTTCATATTTGGAAATGCAAGCTTGATTCGGGGAAAATTAAATTTGAATCCTTGAAAAAAAATCCATATTGCAGCGTTGTTAGTAGCTACTACTATCCCCACCACATTCCCCGCCCCACAAATAATATTGATTTTGTATGTAAAGCATTTGTTTCCTTGTTTCTCTACTTGCAGGAAATACGTCAACTAACAGCTCATAAACATAATAAAGATTCTATTGAACATGCTGACTTCTGGGAAAGAGTTTATGGATGTATTGTGTCAAACAATCCGTGTAAATACTCTCGTGATTGTTGCAGCAAGAACTGTAACTGCCCTGACTTTTCTATCTGGAGGTACGGTAATTTTTTCTCATTTGCTTCAGATTTAAAATAGATTACCAGTCATTTCTTTTGCTATAACTGCGTTTCTTTTCATCTGATTGGAGGGTAACTTGACCTTACATGTCCTGGGCTCATTGAATCAATCACTGGATAAACACTTTGTTCGACAGGGCATGCACTTGGAAACACCTTTTTGCGCCTGTCCTCCTTATGTTATTAGTCATACATTTTGTCATACTTTTGTCACGTAGTTTTAGATTTAAGGGGGCGGAGCATGTGGTAAGACTTATGTAAGTCTATCGTGATTGGCAAGTACAGTTTCAGCAACTCATTAATTGGTTACTCTGGGCTGCTGTCAGTGTAATTAATTTGATTCCGATTTTGTGACAGTCTTGGAAATTGGAAGCGGGGGAGAACTGAATTGGATACATTGATAAGTCAAGCGATGCGCGATAGATTGACAGGTTCTGTGAAACGTATTTTGCAGGCCAATAGGTGCTGGGTGCTATTGTTCCTGAGATGGACTGTGACGCATGTGAAGTTGCCGCATGGAAATGATGCCACAACACGTTTTGCAGAGCTTTGTTAACATACGGGACAGTGGATTTTTACCGATAGATTAATAGCATTGCAGCGCTGTTGAAAGATTTAATAAAAACCGCTCGCTAATAAAGAATTGTTTGTCTGTATACTTACTGAGTTTATTCACTTAGATTTAGGGACGGACCATTAATTAGAAAAGTGATGGGGGTGGGGGGGGGGGGTGGGGAATTTTCAGCTTGCACGCATTTTTTTTTTTCGCTCACTGCTTGTGCAGGAATTTTTTTTCAGGTGAACCCCTCTGCACGAATTTTTTTTACTACGTGTGAAAAAGTCACAATTGGACCTTCATCTGTATGCTTTTTTTTTACCTTCTTCTTTGCATGAATTTTTTTATTGGCATTTTCCTTTGCATGAATTTTTTTTCCCACCCCTCCCTCCCCCATCACTGTTCTAATGGTCCGTTCCTTACCTATTTCAGGATACTGCGCTCCTGTCTATTTATCTTATATTGATTGTGAAAGTAAGCCCTCTCTTATTACGTACCCTTCTCCTACACGTAGAAGATCATTAAAAATATCTCAGGGTTCTAATTGCCACCAAACGTCTAAGCTATCGATTTTCCCTAATACTAGACGCATGACTGCGTGAACTCGGGCTTTCTTTCAACATCTTGCTATGTTGACTATGTAGAAGTCGAACGCTACACAAGTCGTCTTTAAGCAACGTGAAAATCTCAAAGTTATTTGACACCAGATTTGTTGGCCCTGAATCAGGTGACGTCAGAAACATATATAATATATATAACAACATATAAAATATATATAACAACATATATAATATATATAACAACATATATAATATATATAACAACATATATAATATGGCCCTTCCTTTATTTTCTTCTTAAACATTTCAATACATGATTCCACATTTTTATTCTTATTGCCATAGTATTTTTGTTTGCGTTTCTCAAGCATTTCTTGTTTTTTAGCTGCATCCATTGTTTTGCATTTTTCTGCATGTTTGTCTAATAAATCTTGTTTTTTTTTAGCTGCATCCATTGTTTTGTATTTTTCTGCATGTTTGTCTAAATATAAATCTTGGTTTTTAGCTGTATCCATTGTTTTGTATTTTTCTGCATGTTTGTCTAACAGCCTTTGTTTCTTAAATGCATCCATTGTTTTGTATTTTTGTGCTCGGTTCTTTTGCAGTTCTTTTTTATTTGTAGAATCATTTGCTTGTTTTCTTTCCAATAATATTCTCTTCCTTGATGGTTCCATGCCTTTATAATTCTGTTTCTGCCTTTAATTTTTCATTATCCTTTTTCATTCATTCTTGTTAGCAGATTTGGTTGAACATGACACAAACTGTATTTGGTAATGTTCTGCTGAATGATATGTTTTTTGAACATTTCTAATAGTCTTAACTAGACAAGCAATACCATTTATCTTTTTAGTATATTGAATGGGAGTCATTTGACTTTCATCATAGATCAAGAGGGAATATACATATTTTGATTTTTGTATGGATTTTGAAATACAGCGAACACAAAAAGATGCAAACCATATCAAAAACCCTGTGCATTCACTATTATTCTGTATAATATTTTGGAGAACAGATTTGCTTAGCACTGACTCAAACAATACTCCTTCAGTGATATCACTTTTAAGGTCAAAAATTACTTCAACTCCACAAAAATCAACACTTTTGGGCAAATTTTTATTGGATGGTGAATTCATATCTAAAGATAAACTATCACATAACCTTTTGCCATTATCGACAAATAGAAGATAATGTTTTTGAAGTCCGATAAGCACAGGATTTCAATGTAGAATAGCAAAGTGAATAAATAGTCACAGTAGTACTTAACTTAAACTTCATGGTTTCACAAACACAAGTCTGAACAAGTATGTCATTTTCAGCTTCATTAATTTATTAGTCCTTTCACCTCAAACATAATATTGTTCTGTATACTCTGAAAATAATGGGCAAGATTTCCGTACCGGTCTCTACTTCATTATGCATGCACCAGATGAATTGTTCACATGTAAACATTTTTTGTTATTGCAGAATGAAACAATATGGCTACAGCATGCATAATAAAGTAGGGACCTGTGCGGAAATCATTCCAAATAATGCACTAAGTCACTAAGAGACAATACTTCAAGCAGCTCACATGTATCTTGGGCATGGCTTCTACCATATGAATCGTTTGCATGAGAATCAAATATTTTAAACCCCACATTACCACTACAATAGATAGCAATAGCATTTCACCCTACTGTCAATACAAAATTAGTGTAGTTTTCAGCCAAAAGTGATTCAAAGGCTCTTAGCAAAGAAGTACAGTATTGATATCCTTCTATGGCAGCTTCTTAATGAATAGTACCAGTGTAGCTTTCACTGTACTGAAGTTGATGGTCAGTTTCGAACACATTTAGCATTGATGGTAATTCTGACTGCATTAAAAAGGATTGCCTGGCAAACTGAGGCAAACCTGAATACAACTGATTTCCAATATTCATTATTTCCATGAGGTTATTAGCTGAATGGATTCCTTGTTTGCTATCGTAAATCAAAGAGCATAAACTCATTGCAACACATTGTTGTCCAGAATTCTGTCCAAATACTAGCTCATTTCCTTTGGCTAGAAGGGGCTGATATTGTTTTGCTTGGGTCAATATACATTGGAGTAGGACCAGGGTTCTTCTCTATGTCTGTACTCAGTTTAAATTGACAAAAATTTGATATATGGGGCTACTTTTTGTACCGGCACATCAAATTATTACAGGTAAACAATGATAAATACCGATTTGCGCGAAATTCAAGCTTCATCAACCCTTGATAAACCCTGCTAGCGCAATTAAACAAAAGCTTCTTTTCATGTTGTGTAATTTTATTTAAGCTCGTTATCTTTGTACTACATTCATATTTTATAAGTTTCTAACCTTCACATAACAGCAAAGCTTGGAAGACTTCGGTAAACTCGCACAGATACGTTTGAAGACAAACTCCTTCAGCTTCCTGTTTTTGTTTCTCAGACACTTCAAAATTCGAACTGGCAATCTGCTGGGTTCTCGATCACGTTTACCCATGCGACGACTTCTACGTAAGCTAACAGGAGATAGCTGATTTGATATAGCATGATTTTCGATTGATAGTCCATTTGATAAAGCAGTCATAGCATGGTTCATGATAAAAGATTCGCTCGTAACTGTATGCGCACCATACAAATTCTACGCATGCGCCGTAAGAGCTCTACGGCGATTTGTGACTGAAGGAAAAAAAAATAACGAAGCCGAATTTAAACCTCGGGCGTTTCCTTCGGAAAGCCCGAGTAATAAGCCGTTTGTTCATGGATACATAGCAGGTAACATAGTTTTAACCTCTCCTCCCTCGCCTATAATTACCCTCTAGGGTAGGGTAATGTGCTTCAACTTTTCAAAGAGAGGCTTTGTTTTGTGTCTGAAACGTGTCTTCCACTGAAAATTTCACACATTTCTCGTTATTGCCTATCATTTCATGGAGTTTACATTTGACTACTGAATATCTAACTTTTGATCTCGGTGATGCTTATGTTTCCCCGATCACTGGGTAATCTTGTACTGTTAGGGGTAAATTTTGATTTTGTTACGAAGGGATCTAGCGTGAGAAAACGACCAAGACCAACGCACCAGGAACCTAAAACTGAAAGATCAAGAATGGTTCCTAAAATCGCTGTTGTACCCAACGACAGCGAGGATGTAAACGTTGTTGGATTTCAAGAACGAGGGGATTCATGGACGGACAGCGACGAAACAGCTTGTGAAAGTTCACTGCGAAGTGAACTTAATAAATTAAAACGTACGTGCGAAAACGGGACTCTAAATGGCGATGACTTATTATACGAGAATTCCGAGCAACTGGCGCCGTTAATTGAAGAAGAACAAGGTGATTTAAGAACTGAAATATCAGGATCAGGAGATAGTAATCTAGAAGAAGGTTCATTTACAATTGGACTTCAAGTTTTTTTCCCTTTTCTTGTCGCGGGATTTGGAACTGTTGCTGCGGGCATTCTCTTGGACATCGTACAGGTGAACTAAAGCTAACACAATAACGCGTATTAGTTTTTGCTGTTTGTGGTTTCCTCTCGGTTTTTCCTGCAGTACCATAAACACAGTACTGTGCGCGGTGTTTCAGTCATCAGGGTAATAATTATGTTGATTCGTCGTTTTTAATTGGGGTTGAAATCGACAACGTAAATGTCTTGGGCGAAGTCCAACAATAGCTCACTTTTCGTGGCTTACAAACAACACTTGATCCTTGACCCTTAATCTGCACAGAATGGTTTTCAAACTAAGTATGTTGTTGCCCCTACCCAACAAACTATAATTACAATTACGCCCTACAAAGTAATTAATGTGATTCCCCATGAGATTCACATGTGTTAATTTTCTTTCGTTTGCTCAAGATGTATCAATATTATTACATGTTGAGAGCTGGGTATTAATTTTTTAAATTGCTGCAAAACGAGAGATCTGTAATTCGCCCTTACCTTCTCTGCATTTTTTTATGCTGTATGAGTAGCATGCTTTTCGTTTTTGTTTCCAGCATTGGCAAGTTTACAAGGATGTCTCGGAAATATTCATTTTAGTTCCAGCTCTGCTTGGATTAAAAGGAAATCTGGAAATGACATTGGCATCAAGGCTTTCAACAGCAGTGAGTGTAATTCTCTTGAGTGAATAATTAATTTATAATTAATAATTTTATTAATTTATACTGCGCCTTTTAGCATGGAAATGATCAAAGGCGCATTACATATACAATATTAAAACCTTAAAATATTAAAATATACTGAATATATACATATTAATAACCAGATCTAAAGGCTAAAAGCTAATTTAAAAAGATATGTTTTAAGACGAGATTTAAAAATAAGAATAGAACTAATATTCCGCAGGCACGCTGGAAGCTCATTCCAAAGTGTAGGCGCAGCTACGTACACTGAAACACCTGTCACCAAAAGACTTCTTCATTTTCCCTGCTGGGTGCAAAAGAAGCGTGCCTGAATTTATAGAGCGCAGTGAATAGCGTGCATGTTTTCTTACATTAATTAAATCACTAATATAAGCTGGCGCCATGCCATAGAGAGCCTTAAAAGTTAAAAGTAAAATTTTAAAATGAATTCTATATCTAACTGGCAGCCAGTGTAATTCTTGTAAAACAGGCGTAATATGATCATATTTGCGACTCGAAGTTAGCAGGCGAGCCGCAGCGTTCTGCACTCTCTGCAATTTAGCAATTTCACAGTCTGGTAGTCCATAGAGAAGTCCATTACAATAATCAATTCTACTGGTAACGAACGCGTGCAAAACCGTTTCTAATTTACCTCTTGATAGAAATTTGCTAATTCGCTTAATATTGTGTAACCAGAAAAAAGCCGCACTACAAGACTTAGAGATATGAGTCGACATAGAAAAATTACAGTCAAACCAGGAGCCTAGATTGCGCACTTCAGACACAGGCTTGATATCTGTCATGCCAACACAGATTGTACAATCATTAATTTTCAACATTTGTTGCCTAGATCCAATAATTAGAAATTCAGTTTTATCATCATTTATCTTTAACTTATCCTGGTACATCCATTTTCTTAAGTCACTGATACATCTCTCCATTGTACACACGGCCTCAGCTTGATCTGTTGGACTATTCGGATTGAATGAAAGGTAGAGCTGAGTGTCATCAGCGAAACAGTGGGCGTCGGGCACGTGGGCTTGTACTATCTCGAAGAGCTTGGAGGCGTAAACAACAAAGAGAAGCGGACCTAGGCAGCTCCCCTGCGGAACACCGAAGCGCAGATCGAAATTGTCTGATGTAACCCCATCGAACAAAATGCGCTGGCTGCGCCCTGACAAGTACGATGAAAACCACTCTAGAGCCTTCCCGCGTATAGCAAACTTTGTAGTCAAGCGTCTTAGCAAAATCTCGTGATCCACTGTGTCAAACGCAGCGCTTAAATCCAAGAGGACGAGTAGCGTTACGCGCTGCGAGTTCATATTCAAAAGAATATCATTAGCAACTTTGATAACGCTGTCTCTGTACTATGATATTGAGGATATGCAGACTGCAATTGCGGATAAAGACCTGACCGGACTAGGTGGTCGTATGTCTGATTGAATACGGCTCGCTCAGTGAGCTTAGAAATGTAGGCTAAATTGCTCACGGGACGCAAGTTCTTAAATATTGGATCCAAGCCCGATTTCTTCAACAACGGTTTGACCACGGCCTCTTTCCATTTATCAGGAAAAATTCCTGACTCCAAAGAGTTGTTTATTATCCTGGTTATCACTGGAATAAGAGGCTCAATGCAGGACTTTACTAGTGGCGTGGGAATAGGATCGAGGCAACAGGATGTAGATTTAGATTTCGCAATGAGCATGCGCACATCATCTTCGCTTAGCGACGCAAACGCCTCAATAACTGGTGGGGTCGGTAAGTTACTATTGGTACCATTATCATTCGGGACATCACATTGATCAAGCTCGTTTCGTAGCCGGGTAACCTTCTGCACAAAGTACTTCCCCAAGTCATTTGCAATTGCTGATTTATCCGTATAGTCTGAAAAGCATAGTGTATTCTTTTCTACTAAAAGGACTTTCACAGACCGAAACAACTTGCCTTGGTTATCAGAATTCTGATCTATGAATTCAGCAAGGAAGGTTGATTTAGCTTCATTCAGCAAATGCGTGACACGATTTTTGTGCCTTTTAAATGACTCAAACTCAGCAGGAGACCCAGTACACCTCCATCTCCTTTCAGCGCACCTGCGCTCTCTCTTGGCCTCACGGATCTCCTCTGAGTACCAAGGCACCTGGGGTCTGACCATGACAGTTTTCTTCTGGAGTGGAGCATGTTGATCCAGTAATTCACCTAGCGTTCTATTATAACAGTCTACCAGCTTGTCAGGCTCAGGTGGAGGGTCCTGACAGAGTTTTGACGCAGATAGATCCTTCATGAATGCAGCTGTATCAATAGCTTTCGTTTTTCTAAAAGATACCTGCTTTCGTGACAAGTGCGGTTTTGAAGCGTTTATGGAGAATAGCACTGAGCAGTGGTCGGAAAAGTATGTATCGGGCTGGACATCCTGTATAAGACTGGAATCTAAAGTTCTGGTTATCAGCAGATCCAGAGTGTTACCAGATATATGAGTAGGGAAGTCAACGTATTGTTGTAAGCCCATTGACGCAAGTAGGTCTAGGAAACGTACAGCATCATTGTTCGATTGCGCGTTGACATGAATATTAAAATCGCCGGCCATAACCAGCGGCTCAGTTGTCATGACGACAGATTCCAAGAATTCGGCGAATTCTGTGATAAACATACTCGCAGTAACCCGATGATTGGGCGAATAAGTAGGCCTGTAGATCACAACTAGGCGTAGACGAAATGAGCCAGAGACAATTATTACAATTATGACAGAGACAGAAAATTATTAGAGACAATTATTAGAGACAATAATTGTAATACTAGTACTAAAGTAGCACTAATGATGATGATGTCGATGATGATGAGGATGATAAATGTATGTGGGATGTATGTGGGATGTATGTGGGATGTCATTGAGATATAACTCAAATGTATATGAAACATCTTGAAAATATATTTTGCAATTATCGCTGTGTAATTCTTATTGTAGGCAAATATAGGAAACATGGATAGTTCTAAAAATCAGTGGAAGTTAATTGGTGGAAATCTGGCATTAGTTCAGGTATGTTCATAGTAACATTGCCAGTTTTTCCGCTGTGTAAACATGTCAGTCAGTGAGCACATTATTGACTGAAAGATGTTGGGTTGATCCAATACCAGATTCTATTAATATCGTTTCATGCAGTAGTATTTGTCTACTTATAGATGGCCTGTTCCTCTGGTCTCCTTCATTTACTTCAATAACATTTATCTTGGCGAACTTGGCTGTTGATTTGTTTTCCTTAATCAAACAGGAATAGAATTTCTTCAGATTTACTGAGGAGAATTACAGCCAACAGTCACTCATATATTGAGAGTTAAGTGGTTAACTGATTTTCTGGTTTGTGTCCTTTCAGGTTCAGGCGACAGTAGTTGGAGCACTGGCGTCACTTGCAGCGGTTGTAATGGGTTGGGTTCTGAAAGGGAAATTTGATGTTCACCATGCAACACTCCTGTGTGCAAGTAGCTTGGTCACGGCAACACTGGCGAGTTTTATACTTGGTTCTGTGATGGTTGCAGTTGTTTTATGTTCAAGAAAATGTAATATAAACCCCGATAATGTAGCCACACCAATTGCTGCCAGTTTAGGGGATCTAACCACGCTGGCCCTGTTATCTGCCATTAGCAGATTTCTGCACAGTTGCCTGGGTAAGTAGCTTCACAGAGGATAGTCACATTGCATAGATTCATCCACAGATGGAAAAAGTGGACCTTATTTTGTATGAAAACAAATGGTACCGCAGTACAGTCCTGTTCAGTAGCTTTCCATAGAATGGTCACACTGCATAGTTTGATATGCAGATGAAATCAATAGGTGTTGTAAAGAATGCATACCTTAGATCATTACCGTGTGGAAGTTTGTGTCTGGCATAATGGCAATGTTATTTTTTTATTTTTTACAGATGATGTCTCTGGTACTCATCACTGGATTGCTCCAGTCATCAGCTTGGGGTTTTTCATTGTTTTACCATTGTGGGTTTACATAACTCATCACAATCATTATACTCACAATGCATTGTATTCAGGTTGGACACCAGTTCTCAGTGCCATGGTGATCAGTAGGTAAGTATGCAAGCATTGCCATAATGTTATTTCAGTTAACATAGGGTTTCCTTTGGACTGTAGTTCAAGTGCACAGTAACTATGAATTCAAAAGTTGAACGAGACTTACCAGAAGTTGAAGTTCGACAGGAATTCCACTTGTCACCATACACAGAGGGATTACGTGAGATAGCATTGCGCCTGCGTGAACTCAGTCTTTAAAGCACCAACCCTGTGCATCGTAGTCAAGTTCACAACACAGGGTGGGATCCATGGGAGGGCACGTAATCCCTCTGTGTATGGTGACAAGTGGAATTCCTGTTGAACTTCAACTTCTGGTAAGTCTCGTTCAACTTTTGAATTCCACCTTGTCACCCACAGAGGGACCACGTGAGATTTCAAATACAGATGCTCAGGTTGGTATAAACAAATTCACAGAGAAGTGAGAATTACTCCAAAACTTTATTGGCAAAAGTGTCTTGTACAATCGTTTTGTCATAAAATTTAGCAAAGGTGGACTCAGACTTCCATCCAGCCTTGTCTAAAATATCTGACAATGGAACATCATTTAACTTTGCCTTAGAAGTTGAAGCTGATCTGGTGCTATGAGGCTTAAAAATAGTTACATCAATACCTGAACATTGTAACACAACCTTGACCCAACGACTAATTGTGTCTCTAGACACAGGCCTACGCGGCTTCACGTAACTCAGTAACAGTTGACTATGAGACTCTCTGAGAAGCTTAGTTCTAATCAGGTACTCCCTAAGATTGGTCACCACACACAGGTGTGGGTTTGCAAATGACTTGCGCTCAATCACCACACCTTTTGAACCTGGTTTGGATTGCTTAACATGTCCATGAAGCCGAAATGCTACAGACGTATGATTGTCTATCATAGAATCCACATTAAGAAGAAGTAACGTTTGCCCCCTTTGGGCAGTGACCAAAGCCAACAAGGTAGTGAGTTTTAAAGTTAAACTCTTGAGAGAAATCTCATTTACAGGAGACAGAGTCTCTAAATAATCTAGAACTTGATTTACATCCCATACAGCAGTATAACGAGCCATGGCAGGGCGAGATTCAAATACTCCTTTGAGAAACCTTATAACTAAAGGATGTTTGCCAACTGGAACTCCACCTGTTAAGGGAAGTATGCACGAAAGTGCTGAGCGAGCAGTATTTATGCTACTGTAGCTAAGCCCGTCATTAAATAACTTTAACAAGAACTCTATAACGTGACCTAAAGAGGAACAATCTGGACTAATCTGTTCCCTACGACAGAAATCAAGCCATTTCTTGAAGTAGGATTGATACTGTTTACTTGTGCCATGCCTCCATGACTTAAGGATAACTTGGGCTGCTTCTGCAGAAATTCCTTGCTTCTTGATGGATTCCCCGATAATTTGCATACAATTAGTTTCAGTTTGTTCCCCAGTGGGTGTGTTTGACTGGGTTTGCTGGGAAGATACAGTGTCTCTGTTGTTGCTGGTAACAGTCGTGGTGTGCTCACCAACATGCGCATCAGCTTCGGATACCAAGGTTGAGTCGGCCAAGTTGGAACAATCATAACCCCTTCTCCCATGTCCATTTCGATCTTCTGTAGACAACAAAGTATCAGGCTAAAGGGAGGGAAGGCATAAAATTTCTCCTGAGACCAAGAATGAGAGAAAGCATCCACAAATTGGGCTTCAGGGTCTGGCCTCCATGACACATAACGAGACACTTTTGTATTGATTCTAGATGCAAAGAGGTCAATTGATGGCTTTCCATAGAGCTTGACAATGCATCAACATTCTCTATACCTGGTAAAGAAATTGCTGTCAGCCATAGGTTTCTAGCAATACACCAGGTCCAAATATCACGTGCAATTGCATTGCACCCTAAAGAGTGTGTTCCACCCATTGAATTAATAGAGGCTACTGCAGTGGTATTATCTATGAAAATGTTAACATGACTATTTGACATAGAAGAGCAAAATGATTTCAGTGCAAAAAAAGGCAGCTAAAGTTTCTAGCTCATTAATGTGATGGTTAGACTTATTTTCAGTCCATCGGCCCCTGGTTCTGTCTACATGGCACACTGCTCCCCACCCTTCTTTTGAGGCATCTGAATATATGGAAAGTGTGGGATCTCCATGGGATATAGACCTAAATGCACGTTTGATATTGTTGCCCACCATCTAAGGTCATCAATCGATGGATCTGATAACACCATCAATGAATTAAAGTTGCCCTTGCTTTCTCTGAGAGCTTTAATTTTATCATTTTCTAGGCGTCTGTAGTAGAGCTGGGCATACTCAACTCCAGGGAACATAGAAACCATTACGCCTATCACTTCTGAGACTTCTTGAATAGAGGCCCAAGGTTTTGACAATAATGCTGAACATCTCTGTTGAAGCTTTTCAGCTTTTTCTGGAGTGGGCCTTACAGTCATGTTGAGGGAGTTCAAGATAAATCCCAAGAAAGTTAATTCATGACTTGGTACAAGAATAGACTTTTCTTTGTTCAGTAGAAAACCCACTCTAGTGATAAGATTGACAGTGTCCTGTACATTTTTACTGCACTCATCAGATGATGGCCCCTGGAGGTAAGAATCGTCAATATACCCAACATTCATGTGCCCCACTTGCCTCAAAGTGGAATAAACAGGTTTAAGCAATTTTGTAAAAAGCCGAGGAGCAGATGCAAGACCATTGGGAAGGCAGGTAAACTGAAATAATTCTCCCTTCCAAGAGAATTTTAAATATTTTTGGTAGGTTTCATCAACTGGAACAGAATAATAGGCATCTTGTAAATCGACAGATGCCATATAACATCCAGGTGTCATCAGACAGATTGCTGAAGTCAAGCTTTCCATTTTTAACTGGTGGTTATTGATATATTGATTTAAGTTCTTCAAATTGAGGATAACTCTATATCCTCCTGTCTTCTTCTGGCGCAGGAAAATCGTGGAGAGAAATTCTCCTTGACATTGTTGACATTTAACAATGACTCCTTTTTTGAGAAGTTTTTCTAACTCTGCATCAACAATGCGAATTTCTTCTGGATTAAATATAATTTCCTTTGGAGGAAACACTTGAGTAGGTGGGCGGTCGATAAACTCAACGTTAAAACCTTTGACTGTCTTAAGAATCTGTGGATCCGATGTTAATTCTCTCCATTCAGGGAGGAAATATTTTAGTCTACCTGCTGGCTCAAGATCTGGTTTTTTACAAAAAAGATCTGAACTTACCTCTGGTAAGTCCACAGGATTTGGGTTCATTTCTTTTGACCCTTGTGCTTGAGGTAGTCTGAATTCTGAGAGGTAGGACCGCGATTTACGGTCGATCGCCAGCCTAAAAAATGCTTCTGTTGTCCCTTCACTCGGAAGAATTTTCCTCTTCCATCAGAGGACTGAGATTTGTATCCAAAATGAGAGTGGCTTTGAGCTCTATGACGAGGCATGATAGATGTCACTTTCCGACCGACACGGTTCACTTCGGAGATATCTTTCACTTGTTTAGACAAATCATCTCCGAAGAGTTCAGCAGTCACTGGTATAGACGCTGAGCACAGATGCTTATAATCTGAGTGCAAATCCGGTTTTATGAGCTCTTTCCGTCTAGTGTTCAGCTCGGCATTTGCATGTGCAAAAAGCGAAAGGCTATCTATAGCCTCTTGGGCGAGCACTTTCCCGCCATTTATCTCACTGACATTTTTTTAAAATGGCGTCCACGACGCGAGCGAGAGCCGTCATGCCCTTCACGATGGCTGTTTGCACTTTTTGCAATCTAAGGTCTTGTGACCTAATGGAAGGACTAAGGTTGTCCCAAATCAGTTGGTTAACCCGAACCTTCGTCAACCCTTCAAAGTTTTCCGGTTGCGGGTACTTATTAAGTTTTTCTTGAAGTTTTTCTTCAAGCATGCCGTCCCTGACGAGACGCGTCACAATTTTTGCGAGCTCTTCGTGAATGGGAGGTCCTGTCTCCTCCGACTTCAGATCATTTTTAACAGTTTCCAGAAAATCTCCCAGTAAATTAACTCCGTTTGATTGTTTTTCGGTGGCAGGTTCTTTGACATTAGTCAAAAGGTCATTCACCGTTGCATCAACATCTACACGCCTACTTGGCAAAGGATGCTTTGATGTCGAATCCTGGCGAGCTTCTTGTTCGTGCTGTGAGGAATTTGACAGATTACTGTCGTTTGGATCACCGTCGGTGACCTCGACGTCTTCTTCCAAAACGTATTTCTCGAACGTTTGTGATAAGATAGTCGCCAAAGACTCCGTCATATGTGAAAAACCTTTTTCCATGGTTTTTTGCAAAGCACTGAGCTGAGCGCTCGACATGTCGTCGTGGCGGGAGTCAATTGTGACTTCAATCCCGTCTTTGTCAGCACTGCGTTTCGGGCGCTTATTACTTTTCTCTCCCGGTACCGGGTGTACCTCCACAGGAACTTCTGTAGATTTGCCAGAAGGCGATTTAGACGTCATTGTACAAGAAAAACGACCCAGTTTCACAGCACGACAAAAGAACAAACCGTTCACAACTAAGGCAACAACGCACTGAGTTCACGCAGGCGCAATGCTATCTCACGTGGTCCCTCTGTGGGTGACAAGGTGGAATTCTAATTTTCCTGGTAGATATTCAATTTCTTCTTCCTTCTTTTCCAGCGCTGGGGGTCTTATTCTTGACTTTGCACTGGAAAGCTATCATCTCATTGGCATTGCTGTGTTCAGTCCTGTAATGAATGGTATGTCATATGCGCAGATTTTACATGCCAATAAAGCATCTGAGTACATACCTCTTACTAACCGAGTTCGAGGTCTGTACTGTAAGTTATGGACCGAGTTTTTTCCGATTGTATTTATGGCCCAGATGTGAAGTGTGCAGGCCATAAATCAGAGCAGAAAAAACGAGGATCCGTAACTTACAGTATGGACCGAGAAAACAAGGTTTGTAAGATATCTATTATATCTCTGGCAGACATTTTGGTAACCAAAACAAACTTTTGAAATTAGCAGGCCATACAGTGAAGTATGGCCTGCTAAATTGACCAATCACAGCGTGTTTACTAACTGAAAGATATAATAAACATTGTTAGGGGAAAGCTCTTGGTCATGCAAAGTGTGTTTTTGGAAAACTGTGGCAAACTACTAGGAAAAAAAAGGAACAATTGTTTTGAATGCATTGAAACCCATGGCTAAAAATTCTGACAGTTCTGATAATATATGTAGTAGGGCTAAATGTCCGTAACCAAACCTTCAAAGCTGTTAGATGAACCCTTTGCCTCCCCAGATCTGACAAGTAATTCTCCTCAGTTTGAGCCATATGATTCCTACTATGTCATTTCCCAGAATCTGGTTCTAGATCAATTTGGAAATTTTGATTTGATAATGTTTTCATTTCTCACCACCTGTTTGCTTGACAATGTGCTGAAGTAGTTGGATTTGGCCGATTCTGGGACAATTTGATTTTTTGGGTGTGGTCGATTTTTGATGTTATGATTTTTTGCGAATTCGTGGTTTTGGGTGTGGCCGATTTTGTGAGATGGGCGTGGCCAAAAAGTTTGCCTATAGACTTGTTTGATTTTCGATCGATGACTTTTTTCGTCGAGTGTCGATTTTTTCGTTTGGATCGTCGATTTCCTTTGGGGGTGGGGTGGGGGTCGATTTGTTAAAGTGGGATTTTGGGTCGATGGTTGTACCGATTGGCATACGCAAACGAAATGGCAAACATGAACGATCTGAGGTTCGCAACCAGGACGATTTCCAATGACTTGATCATGTTCAAATATGAAAGACATTTTGATGAAGATGATGGCGTGTTGAGTGTTAAATTGAAATGGTTTAATACTGGTCATTTGGGTAGATCTGAATTTCTTGATGCTATTAAACCAGACATAGCTCTGTATTATTCATTATATGGGAATTGTATGGGGCCAATTGATCCTTTTAAGAATAGATTCAATCCACGCGTTGAATTTGTTGAGTGGGGTTTTGTATCTGTTTTTAAAATGCGTTTCCACAGATATGAAACGTATGAAATGGATGCAATTGTGGAAGGTTTGGATAATGGTGAGATACTTAACCATATAAACGCAAATCTTAGCAGACAACAATGTAATTTTGAACCAGGTTTTGATGACTGGTGGATTGCTGAAAAAATTGATCCCGATGATGACGAGATTGAGAATTTTCAAGTTGTTGTAGATTTTGGATGTTCGGAGTTGTTTAGTAATTGTCTTGATGATGTGGTTTATGAAGCACACAGAAGAGCACACAAACGTGTTTTCAATGACGAAATTCGGGAAGAGTTGATGATTGTAACATGGCATCCAGACAGGTTTTTGGATTGGTGTGTTGACATAGAAGAGTTGAAGTTTCTGGAAGAGCTTTGGGGAGTTGAGTGTTAAACATAAGTGTACACATTTGTGACATGTATCGTGTCACAAAAGTTAAATGTGGTGGCTTAAGAGTTAGAATGTCAGTATACAATTCATGCTATGGAGAATTTGACAGTGAAAGACTTGAGGTCAATAGCCAAAAGAGCTGGTGTGAGTGTTCGAGGATTCAGAAAGGCTGAAATTCTCACAGCGTTATCCGATATACACCCCGAAAACTTGACAGTGAAGATACTACGAACCATGGCCAAGAGGTCTGGTATTCGAGGTTCTGGCAGCATGCGTAAAGAGGCTCTCATTAATGCAGTCGGATCCTTACAGGTGGTTGAAGCTAATGTTCCAGTTCCTGGTCCAGTTAGACCCATAAGAACAAGACCTGCCCGAGCTTCGTATGGAAGGGCTATTGCTTATGCCAGGCGTGAAATCATTCAAACCACAGATTGGATAAGATCCAATGTTAGAGACCCAAACAGGAGGGCCATCACCAGGAGATTAAGAAGGGCAGCTGCCGCGGTTAGGAGGGAACCTGAGTTTTTTGTCCCTGAAAGACATGAAACGGCTCTGAGAGGCTTTTTGAGGACTTACATAGTAAAGGGCAGAGCTGGCTACGATCCAATTACATTTCTTGGCAAGGTTAGAACACCATTTCGTAGTTTATTGGATGGAATTAGGAAGCCATTCAAGTTGAAGTGCATTCTTTCATGTGGATTTGCGAGGAGGAACAACCAAGATAATCGTGTTATTGAGCGGAGTCAAGGTCATTTTCATTCACTGATGGAGACAGTGACAGCTTCAACAGACACACTCGCTTTGTTTGATAGCATCAAAGCTAAACTTGTTGAATTGGTGCAGAAATACGAGAATGAGCACTCTGGATGGGTGTTTGAAAGTGTGATTGACTTTCGTATCCATTTGAACCCGTTTCAACCTTTTTCTGGAAGTTCGTATATTAAATTACCACCCAAATTGGCCACTAAGAAGGCAATAATCAATGTCAAGAATGAGAGAGACCAGGAGTGTTTCAAATGGGCAGTGACATCCGCTGTATTCCCTGTAGAGGTTCATCCGGAGAAATTAAAAAAAGAGATGAGAGAAAACTCAGAGAAGCTAGACTGGTCAGGAATAGAGTTCCCAGTGGCAGCACTCAGTACAACCCAGATAAATAGGTTTGAAAGGCAGAACCCATATGGGATCAATATCCTTGGTTATGAGAATGGCGAGCCAACCCTAATCAGGCGTAGTAACAAGTCTGGGGTTACAAAGATAAACCTACTCTTGATATCAAACGAAGAGACAAATCATTACTGTTGGATCAAAAGCATGTCAAGACTTATCGAGTATAATAAGAACGAGCATGCCCGTTTCTATTGTGACAATTGCCTAAACTCGTTCAATTCTCAAAAGTCGCTGGACGACCATATGGAGTACTGCCTAAGTAACGAATCAGTCAAAGTCCAGATGCCTATGGAAGAGGATGGCAGCCCAAAGTACATTACTTTCACGAACCACAGACGAAAGATGCAAGTGCCATTTGTGATCTATGCTGATTTTGAGTGTTTCACAGAGAAGTTGGACACTTGTTTACCGGATGACAGGGATAGCTTCACGAATCAGTATCAGAAGCACAAGCCATCAGGTTTCTGTTACCTTATCAAGTGTTTCGATGGTAGTATCTTTGAGCCTAAGTTGGTGATGAGAACAGCCAACTCGCCTGAGGATGACGTACCACAAATGTTTCAGGAAAGTTTGGAGGAGGACATCAAGAAGATCTATGATCAATTCAAGTCTGAAAGGAAGCTTGTAATGAAGAATAGCGATCATAGGAAGCATGGAAAGGCTACTCATTGCCATATTTGTGAGGGTGAATTGGGGAATGATAAGGTGCTCGACCACTGTCATCTTACAGGTAGGTACAGAGGAGCGGTCCACAAGAAATGTAACCTGGAATTCAGCACCCCCAAGTTCTTTCCAGTCATATTTCACAACTTGTCTGGATACGACAGTCACTTGTTTATCAAGAAGATGGGAGTGTCAGAGGGTAAGATTGATTGTATCCCACTCAACGATGAAAAGTACATCTCATTCACCAAAGAGATTGTGGTTGAAAAGTTCATGAAGAAGGAGGATGATGGTAAGGAGAAGGAGGTTCAGATTAAACGCACCATTAGATTTGTAGACAGTTTTAGGTTCATGGCAAGTGGTTTGGCTAGATTGGCTGACAACTTGCCGAGAGAGTCTTTGGCAAACCTTTCGAGATACTATGAAGGGGCAAACTTTGATCTTTTGGCTAGGAAGGGAGTGTTCCCCTATGATTGGTTTGATGGCTTTGACAAGTTACAAGTGTCCAGTCTACCACCCAAGGACGAGTTCTATTCGGTATTATACGACACTGACATATCGGATGACGATTATCAACATGCCGGAAACGTGTGGGAGACCTTTGGTATGAGAAGTTTCAAGGATTACCATGACTTGTATCTCAAAACAGATGTGATTCTGTTGGCTGATGTCTTTGAGAACTTCAGAGGGGTTTGTATGAAGAATTACGGGTTGGATCCAGCATGGCATTATACTGCGCCTGGATTGGCTTGGGATGCCACATTGAAGATCACCAAGGTTGAGTTGGAGCTTTTGAGGGATCCCGATATGTTGATTATGGTGGAGAATGGTATCAGAGGTGGAATCTCAACTATCTCGACGAGGCACGGGAAGGCCAATAATCGATATATGAAGAACTATAATCTCAGGCTGCCTCCAAAGTTCATCACATATTTGGATGCGAATGGGCTCTATGGCTATGCAATGACCAAGGCTTTACCAACCCATGGTTTTGAGTGGATGAGTGATCAAGAGTTGGCAGAGTGGAGGAACCATCCATGCATATTAGAGGTGGACTTGGAGTACCCGTTGGAGTTACACGATCTTCACAATGATTATCCACTGGCTCCAGAGAGGGTGGATGTTAATGGGGTTGTTAAGTTGGTTCCCAATTTGAGAGCCAAGAAGAAGTACATTCTACACCACGAAGCTCTGAAACAGTATTTGTCGTTGGGTTTGAAGTTAACCAAGGTACACAGAGGGATCAAGTTCGAGGAGTCGGAATGGCTGAGGTCCTACATTGACTTGAACAATAGTTTGAGAGCCAGGGCTGAGAATGATTTCGAAAAGGACTTCTTCAAGTTGATGAACAACTCAGTGTTTGGCAAGACCATGGAGAACATTAGGAAGAGGGTGGATATCCAGTTGGTCACTGAGGAGAAGAAAGCGCGTAAGTTGATTGTGAAGCCAAACTTCCATCATAGGAACATCTTTTGCGAGGATCTGACCGCCTTCCACATGAAGAGAACGAAATTGGTCTTTGATAAGCCCATTTACTTGGGGTTGTCCATTCTGGATCTGAGCAAGACTGTTATGTACGATTTCCATTACAGGTACATAAAGCCCAAGGATGGGGAGAAGGCCAAGTTGCTTTTCACAGACACGGATTCTTTAGCCTATTTGATAGAGACTGAGGATTTTTACAGGGACATCAGTCCAGATGTGAGGGCTAAATTTGACACCAGCAATTACCCCAGGGAGCATCCATCCGGGATTGAGACCGGAGTGAACAAAAAGGTCGGAGGGATGTTCAAAGACGAGGCTGGTGGTGAACAGATCACTGAATTTGTGGGTCTGAGGGCTAAACTGTATGCTTTCAAGACGGACAAGGAGAAGGAAGTCAAGAAGTGTAAGGGTGTTAACAAGGCAGTGGTCAGCAAAAGCATAAGTTTCCAAGATTACAAGACTTGTCTTTTCAGTGGCAAATCCCAGAGACGGAAGATGAACACCATAAGGAGTCATAGCCATGACATATACACTGAAACTATCAACAAGATTGCATTATCACGCGAGGACGATAAACGTGTGATAATGGAAGACGGGGTAAACACTTATGCACATGGTCATTTCAGGACGCTAGAA
Source organism: Ricordea florida (assembly GCA_949710005.1). Taxonomy (NCBI): domain Eukaryota; kingdom Metazoa; phylum Cnidaria; class Anthozoa; order Corallimorpharia; family Ricordeidae; genus Ricordea; species Ricordea florida. The sequence continues at coordinate 897,308 of OX453285.1, forward strand.
GGTGGTGATTTGGTGTCTTGAGGTACAAATTGAAGCTCTTCGCGAACGAATCCTCGTTTTGGACCTCCACTCAAATAATACAAGACTGGTTGACCCGGTTCGATTATGGTTCGAGCCAAATCATAGACTTCAAGACTCCATATGGGATCAGTAGCCCTTCGTTTGTCCCCACCTTCATCTTCACCGGGGGCATAAAGATACCTGACTTGAACATCTGGAGGTAATCTCTTCTCATTCAACCCCACAGGCCGCTTGTAGTCTGGAGTTTTGGTGTCAATTGAGTCCATTTTCAAAGCTTCGTCAGGCTCTTTTCCAGTAATACGGGTGGGTTCACTATTGAGGGTCTTCATGATGGCAGGCAATCTGTTCACCCAAACTGTGGATCGGGTATCACTAATCATCTCTTGAGCGTATTGATGGCTGAATAGCTTCTCACCGAGAGTCCTGTTGGCCCTCTCCACAAAAGCTTGAGCTCTATGATTTCCAGCTTCACTACGCTGGATTGTGACTTGATGCTTTTTCATAAGAGTTGTTACATCACCCTTGAATTCTGTTCCCGGATCCACCATTAATGTTTGTGGCCACTTCAACTCACGGGAATAAATCCGTTGAAAGGCATTGGCAACTTCACCACTCTCCTTTGAGGTCAATGGTTCGGCATCCTTGTATCTTGACGCGATATCAATCACGACTAATGCATAGCGGTATGTTTTTCTTCTCACTGTATCGTGAGGAAGAAACAACAAGTCCGCCTGATGAATTTGATTAGGCTTATTCACACTCCAATGCGGCCTGGGTATATACTTGGGGGCTGGGAGGTAAATTTGCCACAAGGCTTGCTTTTCCAACCACTCTTTGGCGACCTTTTCACTAACTTTGGCTGCTTTGGCCAATTTTGGTATGGCTGAGTATCCTTTCCAGTATCCATCAGTGGAGTAATATAATCGATTTAAAACGTTGGAATCAGTCATTTACAAAAAGAATATAAGCATTTTAAATGGCTTCTATACCAAGCATTCTTGATACCAATCGTGTTCCAAGGACTCGCGAAGGGTTGAAGGCTATGACGTCATTAAATAGGGTCACACTAAACCCATCGTCAGCCGAACCTGGTGAGACACTATACATTGAAATACCAAGATTGAGTGAAAATCTTGTGATTGTGCCCGGTAGCGTCTACATAACCTTTGATATGGTCGTAACCGGGCACAAAGACAACACTCTTGTTAATAATTTGGGAAGGAATCTGATTTCACATTATAAGGTTCTATTTGGTGGTGAAATCGTAGAGGATCTTAGTAGATTTGATTTGTTCAAGACTTATCACGATTTGTTTATGGCAACTGAAGATCGTGAGAATAGGTTGAGACAAGGCATATCCAATGTTAACATAAGGAAGATCAGGACCAATGCGGGGAACAAAGACACAACAAAAGCAAGGGATAATACTTTAGCTGTGATTCATAACACAAGATATGCCATTCCATTGGATCACACAATCCTCAAAGATCATGGCGTATTTTATCCAATAGGATTACCACATCCACTTAGATTTGAATTGACTTTGGCCAAAGTTTCTGATGTTGTGGTTTATTCAAACCGTGAAGCGCTACCTGATTATAAACTAATAAACATGGAGATGGAGTATCAGTGCATATCAAATGATTTTTTGGCAAGACAGGCTGTTGCGTCCTACAGAAATGGGAAAGGGTTCACGTATGAGAAAGTACTTCTTCACAAAACCTTTACAATCTCTGAGGCTAATGATGTTGTGATAAATCAGCATGTCAATGTGCCGAGGAGATCTATGACTGGTATACTATGTCTTTTCACTGCCCCTCATACAGAAGGCCTTAGGGACTCTGAGATTTTTGCAAACCCAAAGATCACATCAGTCAAGATTGACATAGATGGAGTGCCCAACCAAGTTTATTTGAAAGGTATGATGGCGACTGATTTGTGGCAATCCATAATTAAGCGAGTTGGCCTTAGTGATTCAATTAAGGAAGCTGATTTCTATACAGATAAGTTCGCTTTGTGGATTGATTTGAGGATTTATCCAGATAACGACATCCATAGAAGTGGTTTGTACATTCATGCTACTCGTGATGGTGTGACTTTAGAAATTAAGAGAGAAAAGGTAGGAACTAGAGTTCTTACGTGTCACATGTTTGTTATTGCTGACGCCATCATGAGCATTGTTAATGGTGGCCTAAAGGAGATTAAATATTAGGCTGCTGTGTGTTTTTCTTCTCACGTTGTCATGAGAAGAAACATCAATCTAAAGGGGTTAATGTAGTGAGTAATGATGAACGAACTCAAAGATATGATTCCATTCAATTGCATCATCACTGGTCCAACGAATTGTGGAAAGACTCAATACATAGTGGAGCAGCTTCGAGGGCACTATAGGCAAGTGTTTGATTATATTGTGTTGATTTGCCCAACATATGCTCATAACAAGACTTATAGAGGCTTTGCCAAGGGGGACAAACGATTCTTTGTACTGTCGCCAGATGCGAGTGATCATGACGAAATCAACAATTTGTTGATGGACTGTGAGTCGTTCTTCTCAGGTACCAATACGCTCCTAATATTGGACGACTGTGCTGTTTCCAAGGATCTGAAGAATAGGTCCAACAAATTCATCGGCTTGGCCTTCTCTGGGAGACATGTAGGGATATCAGTGTGGGTTCTCACTCAGCAATTGACATCTATAGCCAAACCATTCCGTGAAAATGTAGCTTGTGTGGTCTCATTCCACAATCCATCACAAACGGCGATGAAGATGCTTTTCGAGGAGTATGGCGGGGAACTGGATGCTGAAACGTGGAAGAAACTCAAGAAGCATCTTATGAATGAAAAGTATGCCAGGCTGTGCTTCTCCCTTAGACATCCATTCCAAAATTATTTAGAGATACCAGCTTTAACGGCACAACCATGACAACTCCCGAAGAAATCATGAATGGTGAAACTGTAGTGGTGGAACAATCAACACCAACCATTAGAGATGATGATGTGAAATGTAAAAGAGAAGAGCTGGCAATACTAGTTTCCCTAGGCTCGTCCAAGGAGTATCTTGGCGTTCAAATGGCTCTAGGTGATGTCCACAGATTGTCGGATAAGGATGTCGAGAAGTACTACAATAGGTACAAGATGGTGTCGGGTAAGAATGTGGCTGAAGGACTAATTGATCCTCCTTTACATCTATTGGCCAAACTAGTCAACTGGTGTCTTAGTAGTTACGGCGGAATAGATGAGCCAGATGCTTTGGTAAAGGATTGGAAGAACAATCAGTTGATCAAGCAGTCGCTGTCAGAATATTCTGGTTCAATAGTAGTACACGGTGGTGCGATTGTTACGTTATTGATAATAGCCATTACCGCTCTCAAGCATTTCAGACTAAAAGAGCCTAGCCCCCCAGCTACATTGTACGACATGGCTAACACGGATGAACTCGTTGGAGTTGACACTGTTCGGTGAAAAAATTGAAAATAGGTTTGGAAAGTGTAGGTGCAAAGGCATACTCGAAAGAGATCGCAAACATGTCACAATCCTCAAATGCTTCTTCAACTTCATCATTGAAAACTCGTTTTGTACCCATTGATGAGACTGACTTCGATTGGGGCTCTATTGACATAGAAGCTCCAGTGAAGAAAGGCAATTACTCATATTCAAACCTTGTTGTTCAGGATGATGATGGTGAACCACAGAATCTGGCTTTCCAATTGGCTGACCAAAACATATTTGGTCTCAAATGGAACCATGGTCCTGAGAACAAAAAGCCCCAGTCAGGTATTAAATTCACCTATTTGCTGCGTGATGAGGAAACTCGATTCAGGTTTGACACCATCATAGACAAAGTAGCTCATGTCATTGAGGCGTTCTACGCTGATGAGACCATTTGTAAGAATATGCCCAAATTGAGTAAAATACAGCTCGACACTATGAAGAAAGGGGCCACAATCGATTTGATTAAACCATCGTATACCACAAATGACAATGGCAATACATGTGTATACCCTGAATTCAACACAAATGGACGTGGCGATAAACTAAAAAACTACACAGCATTCAGAGGCCGGAAGAAGTGTGACAGATGGATTGATTATATACAGATGGATGCAGATGATGACAGTACCAAGGCATGCGCAACAGTTTCATTGAGAATCAAAGGAATAACATTTGGTGCTTGTGGAACTGGGATGAGTTGCATTGCCAATGTAAAGTATGTGGTTCAAGCAATTAAACTAAGCAAGCCCATGGAAGAAGAAAAGGTTGAAGAGGAGGATGTTTTTGCACACATGGGTGATGAAGAAGACTCTGAGGAAGAGGAGGAAGTTGTGGAAGAAAAGCCTCCAACTCCACCAATCTCACCCAAAAAATTGTTGGCAGCAGCGAAAGCTACAAAGGGTAAGAAGAAATAAGCAGCTATCCAAATAGGGTGATGGGTGGGGTCTGACAGTTTCCTAGTATGCAACTTACTAGGAGACTTAAAGATAGTAGTAGTTTACATCACAACAACATGACTAAACAAATTCAAACCAATGAAGACGCTGCTAAAGTATTAATGGTCACAGCCGCATTGTCAGCCATCGAAATCCTGTCAATTGCAACTCTTACATCCATAGTTGGATTAGAGGCAGTAGCAGCTGCTACTATAAGTTTGGTAACAGTCACAGCTGTGATAGGGTTTAATTTACTGACCAGAGACTAATGCGGAAAATCTTTTACTCTCCTAGTATACCACTTACTAGGAGACTTAAAGCTTACAGTAGATTTACTCACAACAACAATGTCTGAAGAAACAAGTCAGGTTGAGCAAATCACTAGAGAGCCTTCTGTCAAAACCAAGGTCAAAGACCCCAAACGAGTTCAGGCTGGTAAAACGTTATCGGAAAAGAACAAGAGGGCCAGAGAGGCTTTGAAACGCGAAGAGGAAAGGGAGAAGAAAGAAAGGGAAGAGAGTGAAAAGGAAGAGAATAAGGGTAGTTCTGTTGGTGGAAGAGGTTATATGCCGTCCCAAACTATTTTTCTAGCCATAGGTGCAATTGGCCTCGCCGCCTATGGACTATGGACCAACTATCGAGACAGGATACCTGACTTGCATTTCCCACCCATTACATTAAAATCGAAACCATCACAGCCCAAAGTCACAGAAAGTCAGCCAGCCACAGAGGAAACCGATTTAAAAGATGATCTGTTATGATTCAAAATGGCTGAGAATAAGCTCGTAAAGACAGTTACTGGCTCTGGAGTGCTCATTGGATTGTCAGCTGGGATGGGCTGGCTGGCTAAAAAGGTTCTCAAGGAATCATTCATCGGTGACCCATCGACTAGTTTCCCAATGAATTATCTCAAATGGGTGCTTGTGCTGACTATAGCTATGTATGTCAAAACCTATTTAGAGGATCAGAAGATACTACCCACAAGTCTTTGAACATGGCTCATTGTGACAAATTAAAAGAAATATTGTATTTTGCGGATAGGGATCATAAAGAAGCTTTTATACACTACGTTAGATCATCATTAGTTGATTCTGTGGATAGGAATGATTATTTCTGGAACAAAGACAAAGATCAGGATGGCTTTTATGAAGTAACAGATATGATTAAGGATGCAAAAGATCTTATGCAATGGTATGCATATGAAAGGTTGGACGATGTTTATGGTGATAGACTTAGTGAGAATGAGCCTAAGTATTTTGATTTCCTTTTGGCAGAGTTGAAATGTCGTGATCTAGAATTCGAAAAGGAATATGAAGATTATGTTAAGCGTATAAATGAGGAAAGGAAGAAGCGCGAAAACAGCAAAAACCAATCAAAGTCGTCAAAATCACCACAACAACCACGACGACGAGGCCAACACCCATTGGTGACATTTACGCTTGGAGTGTTGACACCGATCGCATTATACACAGGCTCGAAATTGTTTAAGAAGTAGGACAACAAGTGGATAAATGGCGACTATAGCAATCATGCTTGGAGGGGCAGTCCTCAATGCAACAGCCTTCATTGGTGGAAATTATTTAGCAAAGGTCATTAGCGGCTCGTCTTCGGCCGATCTCCAACTTGAAAGGGAGAGGCACGACAAAGCCATGGACAAGTACCAGAAAGACTATGCTGCTTATCAAGAGAAACGAATGGCTTATATTGACTTTGAGAATCGTAGGAAGGGTGATGAGAACCAAGCCTCTGAGAACATATCAAAGACGGATGAAGCGCTAAGATTGTACAACCAAATGGGCAATCCCCCCAAATTCTCAGACTATTACCGACCCAATTCAGATCAAAAGACTGGAGAAATGGTTTATGTTTCTGGTGGGATGTTAGCCTTGGGATACATTGCCAGCAAGTGGATATAATGAGTGACATAGTAACACCCCATGAATATGTTCGTTTGATAGGATTCAGAGCTGAGCAATTGAAGATGGGCAGTAAACCAGTGATAGATTGGCCATTTGATTTCAATCCTATAGCCATTGCCAAGAGTGAACTCAAACAGCGCGTCTTACCTATTGCTATAATTAGAAAGATCCCAGACTGTAATTCAAAGACTGGTTTCCGCGATGAAGTATGGGACCCAAACGACATGAATATACGAGACTTTTGAAATCAATTTAGAAAGTTGCCATATTCAACTTCAAGTATGGCAACTGCTCATGATCCCGATTTGGATCCGACTACACTAAATGAGCCAGGTGATGATGGAGCTCGTGATAATGATGGGGATGCTACACTTTACTTGAGCCCAATCAAGTATACATCAACCACTCGTCCGCTTGACCCTGATGAGGAGGAAACCTCGTTTGGTGGTGAAACTCAGCCCTTATTATTGAGTAAGGATATAGAAGAGATGGAAATTGATCAAGATGATGCTGAAAAAGAAATCAAAAGATTTTTCCCATATGCCAAGACTTCTGAGTTCATCAAAGGTGTTGGCAGATCAATTAGTGGAGGAATAGAGAGAGTATTTTTGAAATTGAAGAGGGCAAACGCTCGCGAATACATTTTATTACCCAATGGCGAATTTGATAAAGATCCGCCAAAAATGTTGAAAGACGCTCTAGGTCCAAAAGCAGAAGAGGTTGTGGAAGCTAATGATGGTGTGATCGCTGAGAAAAAGAGATTACTCACCAAAATGAAGGAGAATCTAAAATTCCAAAGAGATAAGCCGCTGAAGACCCCAGAAGAAGAAAGTACCATAGAGACTCTGGAGAGAGAAATTGGTGCGCAGGAGGATGAGATAGCCAATCTGGAAAGTGAGAATGAGAGAATCCAGGAACGAATGTCATTGCGGGATCGGGTGAAGGCCATCTTCAAGAAATACGGATTCACGGTCTTTGCTGTCATGAGTGCCGTTGGAGTAGTCATTGGTGTCATAGTCTCCAATCTCTCCAAAGGACTCTCAAGATTGGGCAAAGGGGTTGGTGATGGGCTAAAAACCCTTGGGAAGAAGCTTGGAGAGTTACTGCCTGGGATGGTGGGCGCTATTGTAAGCTTCCTGTTCAAAACTGCTGGAGAGGTCGTCTCATTCCTGGGTAAACATGCTTGGCTGTTAATAATGGCGGTTGTGCTTTACTTCATAGAAGAGTTAAAAAGGAAACGTAAATGAATCAAATGAAGAGCTATTGTGTCAAAGAGAAAAAGCTGACTGATTGTGTACCTGGTAGTGAAACCTTTGCCAAAACATCCAAAGGAAGGCCGATGATGAAGTGTAAATGTTCCAGCTGTGGCATCATCAAAACTCGATTCCTCTCAGATGCCGACTATAGAAATTTAAAGATGAAGAAGGAGTAATCAAACAACATGTTGAGCATTACTATGTACGAGTCTGAAGCCAGGGTGTATTTGGATCCCCCACTGGAAAAGATTCGGGAGATCCAACTCCTCGACTGTATTGTACCCAAACGATTGGTCAACTTCAAAGATCGACAGGGCTTTCTCAAGGAGGATAATCGAGCCATCTTAATAGTTCAACCCGGTACATACTCTCTGCGTGACATACACACAATCTTTCTGAACGATACGGATAATGCCAAGCTATCGATCATTGAGACTGACACTGTTGATTACTTGTATTCCAACAAGACTTTCAACATTAAACTCACAAGAGGGCTCCAAGTTGCTCTTGGGGTGCCTGAAACCGTAACCCCTGGAAAGCTGTACCCCATAAACATACAGATTAAGAAGCCACTAAGACTTATGTGTAGTATGGTGGACAATAAGTCGTCATATGTGAATAAGACTCAATCTGGAGAACCCGTGAAACTCTCGCCCTCCCAACTCCTTGCCAACATACCATCACAGGATTACCCAGCCATGCCAGCTCAAAAACATAAGAGCCCCATAAACCACTTCGACTTAAGCATCCTTGACATTGGATGGAAGAAACTTGACCTGACGGGTTCTCCCATCACATTCAGTTTACGATTCAGATAACATCTTAAAAGTAAGCGATCTTCATTCCAAAATGGATGCATATAAGACGATTTATCCCAACTTAGAGGCTACTGCACCTCCTCCCACTGATGGACCATCATTCAGGCTTCAACAATGTTGTGATGCCTTGAACAAGCTAAAGTCTGAATTAAACCACTATGAGACAGTACTCAAAAAATACAACCGATCCAAAGGTATACTCATGAATGCAAGCTCGACCTGTGGTATAATGTCCTGCATTTTGGCAGCTGGTGGATTGGGCACATCGCTTAGTGGAGTCGGAATTGTCGCATCTGTGCCATTGGGTGCGGTGAGTGGTGTGTTTGTGTGCGCATCCATAGCATGTCAACAAATATCCAAGAACCTGTCAAAGAAAGCTGTGAAGCATCAAAACACCATCACACTGGCCAGATCCAAGATAAACACCATTGAAGACCTGGTTTCCAAAGCCCTTCGTGACAATAAGATCTCCGATGAGCAGTTCTCGTTGATCATTGAAGAACTCAAGAACTTCGAAAAGCTCAAGGCTGAAATAAGGGCTAAAGCTCAAAAAAATGTAAGTGGAGAGGACCCACTGGTATTGAGGCAGAGAGTACGCAACGAAATCCTCAAAGAACTAAAAGGAGGACCATAACTATCATCTATGAGCAAAACAAATACTAGTCCAAATAGACTTAAAAGGTCGATATACTAGTAACACAACCATGGCTAATACACAACTCTATTCAGAGGAATACAAATCCTTGGCACGCGCTATTACAGAACTCATGGACAACCAACCTATAAAATATACATCTGAAGAGAAACTCAAAGTTTTAGATTTCGTTGTAATGTATGAGGTGATGAACTTGGTGAATGAAGGAGATCAAAAAATCACTGAAGAACAATTCAAGTCTATGTGGGCTTCTCTCAAAAGTAGCAAAGAAGTTGGTGAAGCTGTGCAAAATTTCCTTGAAAGCATTGAAAAAGAAGAAGGTAAATTTGGATGTGATTGATGGTGTTACGTTTAACTAATGGCTTAAAAGTTTGAACTCTTCTACCCAAATTCTGGATAGAAGATGGTCTTACTCGATGACTTCAGAAACAAGTATCCAAAGGCTGACCTTGACCAATTCAAATTTGTGACCGATCAATATGGGGGTTACATTAGATGGGAACATAACGGTATGACAGTCATGTCCTATGATGACCCCACTGGCAAGACATGGACTGATGGGATGCAACCAAGTTTGAAATCGCGACTCTGGATTGATCTTGGACTGGCCGATGATGGCACACTGAACTCATTCCCACCAAGCCTAACCATGACCAAACGATACTACCCGATGCCCGCCGTTGACTTTGACAGCCCCACCAGTAACACCACAAGCATGCTGACATCGCTAGACATATACGTGTCCAATACGAAGAAATTCACCGCCAAGATGCGTAATGTTTTCACCTCCCAAGTTGTAACTTTCAAGTTTGGTAAACAAAGTCGAAAGTGGTTGAACGCCCCCGACATGAACTACTGGCCACAACAGCTAAACTTTGCAGTGTGGTGTGCGACCTCTGGTTGTGGGATAAGCCCCTTTGAGAGCCTCAACTACCCCAAAGTCGTGAATAGCTTCATCAAGTTTCATGTGTACTTCACCATAAGACGAATATTGTATGAACTGAGTCTTCCACTGCCCGATGAGCAACCCTTTGTAATCAACAACAACCCTTACAGCAAGGTCGCTTATCAACGATTATGCGCTGAATTTAGCATCTCAAACAACTCTGACTTTAGATGGAAAGGCGGACGAAACGGGGGTTTAGGTGACATATTCATCGATTATGGTACTGGATACCATGGAGTGGGTGGAGGATACCAAAACGTCCATATGGTAAGAAACTATGACGACGGAGCTGATCAATGGCCTGGTGAAGGTGGTAAATTTGCCGATGATGGGGGTAAGAAGGAAAAGGGTGACCTCATCTCATTCATCCGTAATGATGACTTTGCTGATTATAAGTATGCTTGGTTCATACCAACTAGTGGCTATGGACTCACTAAAGCTAGACTTGGCAGATTGAATCGGTCTGCTGAGGCCTTTGTTTACTGCGTATTGGGGGCGCAAGTCAACACTAGAAACTCAATTGTGGGTACTGGTGGTGGAGCAATCGAGACTCAACAAGAATTCTTGGCCCTGTTTGAAAGTAGCGTGATCGAGAATGACATTTCGAGTTCGATCCAAAGGTATCAACTGGCAACTCAAGAAGCTAAGTTAAGACTTGATTTGGCCATTGCTCCTGGAGTGTGGTTGATGCCCAGTAACATGATCATAAACACAGAGAGTGTGATCGGGTATAACAACAACCTCATGAAGGCCACTGATGAGATGAAATTTGGTGTCAACACAAACATAAACCTGGAGAGTAAGACTGTGGGAATCAGCCATAATCTGGTATCCTCAAAAGTCAAGTTGCCACATGCAGCTGTAGAGACTAAACGACCACCAACGATTGATCCTCAACCCGAAATCAAAGAAGAAACAAATACTAATCATGAAACCAACCTGATACTGTTAATCATTGGAGTTGGAATTGCCGCTTGGATGCTCTTCAAATAAAAAATGAAATGGCCAATCCATAGATCATGGCTTCGCAAATCATGACATCATTGGCAATCGTTGGCAGTAGATACTTCAATGACTATATAACCTTGAAAGAACAAATAGGTAAAGCTCTCAAGAAATGGAAGCTGGATCTCTCAGACATACAATTAATTGTGTCTGGGGGTGCTGAAGGAGTTGATGAACTGGCTAAAGATTTTACCACTGAAAAGGAGATCCCATTCAAAGCGTTTGAACCTCAATGGGACTATTATGGCAAGGCGGCTGGGCCAATTCGCAATAGGCAGATCATGGAGTGTGCGACGCATGTATTGGCCTTACCTTCTCGTATCTACTCACCAGGTACCAAATCCGCTATTAAGTTGGCTAGGAAATACAAGAGAGAAGTTATAGTCGTTTATGTCTAATGATTAAGTGAACTTTTGTAACGTGAAGCGCGTTACAAATGTCTTTGGATACCTCACAAAGGCCCACACTTTTCACAATCCCTTCGTAGCTTAACATGATGGCAAATATACTCTCCACTACACATATGGCACATCCGTTTCTTATTATTAGTCTTAATTCTACCATGTTTACAATAATGATGAGGGCTACACACTTTACAATGACCTCTCTGTCTATCATGTAGACAGATACCTACACCGGGACATTCTTTACAATAATATTTATGTCTGCCATGTTTACAGATACCTGCACCGCCACACTCTTTACAAGTTGATTTTTGTCGACCATGTAGGCAGATACTTGCACCGACACACTCTTTACAAGTTGATTTTTGTCGACCATGTAGGCAGATACCTGCACCGACACACTCTTTACAACGATCTATCTGTCTATCATGTAGGCAGATACCTGCACCGGGACATTCTTTACAATAATACTTTGACCTACCATGTTGACAAATCCCACCACCACCACACTCTTTACAATAATACTTCTGTCTACCATGTGGACATCGGTTTCTTGGTTTAGCTTGAGCACAATCCATTGTGTATATACCACTACAGTACAACCATCGATCATCAATTACACTTTTGTAACACGATCCATGTTACAAAAATATCATGCATTATTACCAATGAGTCCCCCAACGCTCCTTCACCTCTTGGAACTCTTCCAAATCAAGACACCAATATACAAACCTACTTGGATGCCATGCTACAGACATTAGCTCTCCCCAAATATCATTTCGTAAAATACGTCTGTGTGGGCCCTTCCAGGCCTCATGTAACAACTCGTCTTTGAAACTTATATAGACACAAACTATAAGATCTCCGATAAGAAGTTCATCGACAGAATATGGCTGTTCGATATCAAGACCTACAATTCCACTGGCTAAATCTTCAGCGCCCTTACATAAGTTCTCAGCGATGTCTTTGATACACAACTTGTCAAAGTCTTTCGAATATTCATATACTATCTCATTATCGTCAATGAGAAAATGAGCCATGGTAAATACAAGACGAACCTTCTCAACAAAACACTGGTTGAAACTAGACACCCTATATAATATGCTTGATTTGTATTCTTCCATGAAATCATAAACTCCTAAACGATCCACGTTGTCATAGAGAAAGTCAAATGATGTTGGCATTCTCAGATCGTCCATGTAAGGCATTTTCTCAAAGCTGTACCCGATGGTGAAAACCTCGACCCAAAATCCCACTTTAACAAATCGACCCCCACCCCACCCCCAAAGGAAATCGACGATCCAAACGAAAAAATCGACACTCGACGAAAAAAGTCATCGATCGAAAATCAAACAAGTCTATAGGCAAACTTTTTGGCCACGCCCATCTGACAAAATCGGCCACACCCAAAACCACGAATTCGCAAAAAATCATAACATCAAAAATCGACCACACCCAAAAAATCAAATTGTCCCAGAATCGGCCAAATCCAACTACTGCTGATATTGTAAAGAGAAGTCACATGTTGATCACTTCTGGAAATGAAGGTCTCTATTTGAGCAAGTTTCTTTTATTTAATTTTTTTTCAGGGGTGGGTGGTAATTTAGTTGCTGTGCAGGCAAGCCGCTTGTCTACAGCGCTGCACAGACTGGGCAAACCAGGTCAGACACAAGAAGAACACCAATTCAAGGGTTGCATTGACACATTTTTTGGATCAGGTGAGGACATCTCTGCTAATGTTTTTCAGCTCAAAGTTTTCAAAGTGGGTGACAGTTACAGTTGCTATAGACTTTTTTAACGTACTTTCCAAACGCTTCTTCTTCACAATATAAATTTTCGCGTTTTTGTGTCATTAGGTCATTATGGTCTGACTGATTTCAGCAAAAGAAATTCCTGCAAAATCACCATCCTGTTTGTCCCCTAAAACCCTTAAGCGGTCGCAGTTCGCGTGCTGCCCAACATAGCGTCCCACCTTATGTCTGAATAAGCTGTCCTAGGGGCGGATCTAGGGGAGTGGTGCCGGGGGTGCAACTCCCCACCCCCACCTCCTCCCCTTTGAAATGACCTTCTTCTGTGTTGTTCGCTTGTATGATTTGATTACGTTATCCGTCAGTTACGTCATTTCTTCGAGGTACACCCTCTCCTAAAAGAAATCCTGCATCCGCCCTGTGTACTATCTCTAGCAGCGCGCAAGTTACATTCACACTTTGTTTGTTTCTCTTCAGCGCTACATGCCCGGACGGCCCGCGTTCTGCTGTTTTTGGTTATTCCTGGAAATTTGATATTTCTATACACCATCCGTGCATTACAAGCCGGCCACACCTCCTTCACTCTTATATTCACTTCAGTGTATCTTGTGGCTGGGCTAATGCAGGTATGGTTTATGTAAGTTTGAATAGTCATACTGCACGGTTTGATCCCCAGATGATAGAACCACACTGTACAGTTAAACAGTATCACCGTACAGTACTGTTCAGTAGCGTTACAAAGAATGGTCACACTGCATGGTTTGATCCACAGATGAAAAAGTTAGAACCGCACTGCGTAGTAAAACAAACAGTACCACAGTACAGTACTGTTCAGTAGCTTTACAAAGAATGGTCACACTTCACAGTAAAACAGTAAAACAAACAGTACCACAGTGCAATAGCAAAATGATGGTGCATTTTACCTTCCTTTCGTTTCATAGCAGATGAAAAAGATAGACCCACACTGTATAGTAAAACAAACAGTACCACAGTACAGTACTGTTCAGTAGCTTTACAAAGAATGGTCACACTGCATGGTTTGATCCACAGATGAAAAAGTTAGAACCGCACTGCGTAGTAAAACAAACAGTACCACAGTACAGTACTGTTCAGTAGCTTTACAAAGAATGGTCACACTTCACAGTAAAACAGTAAAACAAACAGTACCACAGTGCAATAGCAAAATGACGGTGCATTTTACCTTTCTTTCGTTTCATAGCAGATGAAAAAGATAGACCCACACTGTATAGTAAAACAAACAGTACCACAGAACGGTACTGTTCAGTAGCTTTACAAAGTATGGTGACTCTGCATGGTTTGATCCACAGATGAAAAAGTAGAACCACACTGTATAGTAAAACAAACAGTACCACAGAACGGTACTGTTCATAAGCTTTTTAATGGACGACCGCACTTCATTTTGTGGCTGTAATTTAAACTTGTACCATCCATATTTCCTCCAATTGTAGGTTGCTGTTCTACTTCTGACAGCTAATTGGTTAGTTCATTGGATGTGGAAGCGAGGCAAAGACCCGGATAATTACTGCATTCCTTATTTGACAGCGCTCGGTGACTTACTCGGCACAGCCCTCCTGGCCGCGTCATTTCACTTCTTGTGGTTAATAGGCGACAGAGATGCAGACGTTGGGGACTAGGAAGTTGAATTTTTCTTTTTCCCGCGGATATTCATTTAAATGCAGAGTAAAAACACCTCTAAATATCGAGTGCGCAGGGAATTTATGCATTTACCAGATTAAGCTCCTTTCACTTCATAGAAAATATGTGGTTGGTATTTCAAACCTTGGGACAATATCTCAATGTTCTTCGACCCAGCATCCGAACGCAGACGGTACTCGATTGTCTCCACTCTCTCCACCCTCATCAAAGAACAGTGGTATTTGTCCCTCGTTTCAATGGGCTCGATATTTTTAGAAGTTAGAACCACGTTCATTGTTGCTATAAGCAGTGTTTCTCTTAATGAAGGGTTTAAATATGTTAAGCTCCAATGTGCAAATACAAGTTCTCCTTAGTGCAATCCATACATTTTATACAGTTACAGTAAGGAGAATATATCAGAATATCAATAATATACATGCAACAATTTAATTTTAACTCTCTGCACTGTTTGGGATTAATTGACACGCTCTCAAACAATCAGCGCGTTAAAAGTTTTGCATATATTTTATTTAAACGGCTGTCGTAAAAATTAAGTTATTTTTCTAGCCAATTACCTCAGTCTAATGAGTGAACCAATCAAAGCAAATATATGTCGTCAGCACCAAAGCGCGGGGAAACTTGTGCGAGCTGGCAACGATTGGTTTTGGTTTCAATTCTGATTGGTTTAGAATATGTGGCGAAATTTGTGAGCCAGTCATTTAACTTTGAAGTGTAGAACCGTACCAGTTGTGGATATTTAGACAGTGACTTGAAAACCGCCCTCTTCACGTAGCAAAATGTGCAATATTTACAACCAGCGTCTGCAGATTTTTATAAATATTCCACGAAAATGCAGGCTTTCGGACGCGCGCAAAACATTCAGGGATTTACCAAAGTATAAACCTTAAAATAAAATCAAAGGACTGTTGTGCCCATAGCGGGAGTTAGTTAACAATATTCTCAGTTTACTCTGGTTTTGGATAGACGGGGGGATGTCAACTCTATTCTTCATGTAATGGTTAACAAATACAGCATGGTTTTAAATAAACATCAAATTTGCCTCATCCGAAAGTATCCCCATTATATTGAATATGCAAAGCTGATAAGTAACATTTCAATTTCTATGGACTACGATACAAGACTTGTTATTGCGTGAATTACTAATGATACTTACTCCAAACGCAACTGAACAATACCTGTTTACATATGCTCATTTACGTATGCTCATTACTGTGCTGCATTCGAATGCTTTCATTCAATGAGCACAACAGTCACGCAGTCTATCGTCTGCTACAGTTTCAAGTTGATTCTAACAAATCTTTGCTCTGTCTTCTTTAGTTTTTGCCTTAATGGAATCTGTTTCAAGCGAAAGCAGTAATTGAAGACTTCATTGCGTACAAGATTTAAGTGATAATTATGATACTGATGATGTTAATTCCTTGATCTGCGAACGACCTTGAACCAATCCATTTACTGCACACTGTCCCAGTGCGCCTGGGTGCGCACCGTCCTATCCCTAATACATCTGTTTCTTCTCAGCTTCGAAACGCTGCACACTAAATTTGTGAAACATTCCTGAAAGTAAACTGATTGAATCTGCGTTCCACCAACTGCACTATTTTTGCTTTTGCGTGAGATCTAAAGGGACGGTGATCTTGACAACTCACAGAATTAACACAATGGAATCCGCAAGGTACTTTGTGATTGGACAATAGCCAAAGATCGTCAAAGACACTGATCAGTTTGCCCTGAAGCGTTTCAATAAGTTAGTGAGGCTGTTGGACTCGGATGCGTTTATTTTCTCTGTTTTGCTCTGAATTCGAACCGCTTACAGCCTTGTACATGGCTTTCTTTCAAAAGGCTGCACGGAGCAGTGGTAACGCTGCCGAGAGCATAAACTGCCCTATTTGCGATGAGGAGTATGAGGACGAACCGAAACAGTTACCATGCATGCACACGATATGCCAAGACTGCCTGGCAGACATTGCTCCGAGAAGCGCCATGAAGATTTTCTGTCCAATCGACAACCAAGAGCTGCCACTTCCCATGGGCGGAATAACAATGTTGCCAACAAATTACCAAGTCATTCGTCTTCTGCAATCCATCCACGGCCGGGAGGCAAAGAAGGAGAAGAAGCCGAGGAAGAAGAGAGAAAGAAAGGTGCAAGAAAAACCTGCTCGACCAAAATCTACCAGCGAAAATTCTGGGCCAACACTGGAAGAGCAAGAAGAACGTATGAGAAAGCAAGCGGCTGAAATGACCGAGAAACTGAGAAAGCTCTTGGACGACAAAGAAAAAGAGCTGTATAAAAAGATAGACGAGGCCATCGCTAGAGAGAAGCGAAAACAGACCTCAAACGGCGGTAAAGATGACGGCAAAGCACCACCGGTCTTCATTCTGGATCTCACACCGAGCAGAAAGCTTATGCAGAGCATGAAAGAAGACGGATTGGCCACAATCCAAGGAAACCGAAAGACTCCCACTTTGCTTAGTGAGCTCAACACTGTTGGGGTTACTGTGACCAAAGTTAGAGACATTCCAGAACCCAACAGGAGTTTCAAGGAAGCCGCAGACATCGAGCGGGCTCTCAATATTCCTCTTCAGTTTAAAGCGCTGTTTAACCCCGGAGCTGTATCGACTGGTAAGGACGGGCATATAGCTGTTACAGATTACGGAAACGAATGCGTCTGGTTGTTTGGTCCTGATGGATCATTCCTATGTCAGGTGAGATGCGCTTTATGTAAGACGCACGCGTCTTGATCCAATGGTTTGTATCATTGCATGTCGACTATGAAAACTTTTTGTATTGTATCTTGTGCAAACTAGTCCATTTATTAAACATAGTTTCTTTTAGTCTGCTAAGCAATTGTAAATACATAACTGTGTGACCTTTAAACTTTCATTCTTGTCCCAAACGGGGATGCGAGAGGGGTCAACAACTGCAGAAACCCTCCTTTATCTCTCCGAGTTGAAGCGAAATCCCCAAAAATTGATTCACAATGATCTGCAGCTGTTAATAGGAAACAGAAGTAACAAAAGTAAGCCCCTGTATGCTTCGTCACGCCGCTTCGTCACGCAGCTTCGTCACGCTCAGTTCCTTTCCGCCTAGGCCTTGAGGAGGAACGAGTGACAAAGCCCTTGGGTATCACGGACGAAACGCTCCGTTCTGAATTTTGTTTCGTTGGAACGAAAATAAACTGTGCATCGATTTTCCTGAGAAAAGTAAAAAAAAAAAAGCTTTCTGACCTTCTCTCTTAATGAAAGAGTGTCTCCTTAAAGTAAGTTAAATGCTTGCACAATTAAACGTTGACTGACGTTTCAACAACTTGATTGAACGTCGGTTTCTTACGAATTACCATTTTGTGTATTTGTAGGTCGGAGAAGACGGCGAGGGAAGCACGGAGTGTCCCGACGGGGTTACGTTCCTCTCCGATAACAGCATCGTAGTGTCCGACGGACCTCTGGATGGGGCCCAGACTCTTCAGCTGTTTGACATTTCGGGACGGTTCGTTCGCTATTTGGTTGAAGAAAACGACGAAGACATCAGTTTCAGCAGGATCAGTGTTGATAAGCAGGGGAGAATTCTGGTGGCGTGCAATGGAGATCGGCCATGCATCCAAGTGTATAAGAAAGATGGCAAAGATTACAGCCTGATCACCGAGGTAGGAATAGGCGAAATTCGTTGTCCGGAGAAAGCTTTCTTCCACGATGGAAAATATTTTGTCGCTGACAGTAATGGCAACGACAACCGAAGCATAATAAAAGTATTCGACAAGGGAGGCAATCTCTTGCAAAGTTTTGATGAGGACAAGTACTGCATGGGCCAGAGAGACGACATGGGAATCGATATCACGTATCCGATCAGGCTGGCTTTTGATTGGTCAAACAACACCATGCTGGCCTATCATGGCGTGCCACGCGAGGTGCGCGTGCTCAAGCTGGACGGAAGTCAAGTTTCTTCTTCGAAAACCGTTTCCGGTGCCAGGGACATTGCTTTGACTAAGGACAAAAAGATAGTGGTCACGTGCGGTCAGGACAGCTTTTTAAAACGGAGTGTACAGGTCTTGAAATATGAGTAGACTTTTGAGTATGAATCCATTGCTGTAACAGTTTGAATTACTTTGTTATGAACTGCACTCTGTGACTTTTAGTTGGTCAACAGACTCGGATTTCCTTTTTCCGAGTTTGCCTGTGACGGTGCTGAAAATACAACTGTTCCATCTGTTCGACTTGTGATTCCTAGTCTCAGAAGATGACGCACGCTCATTGGCCAACAGAAACCATTGAAGTCTGCGCAAAGAGTTTTCTACAAGTAACTAAGTCTTTGAATGTTAATGGCCTCCCTTTGCTATCTGATTTGTAATCTGAAATGCACAAACTGAACTTCCTGGACTCACTGCAACATTGTTCTGGAGATGTTTGCCTGCTCTTTCAAAGACATTTGTGATACCACGACCGCTTGTGGTGAAAGGATGTCTCGTGGTTGTAATTTGGGATTAAAAATAAATATTCTCTTTACGTAGTCTTCTGTCTCGTCTTCGTGTGATAGAATATTTAAGACCGGTTCTATTGCTGCTTTTACACTGCTTTAAGGTTATCGCTACTCCACCAATAATGAATGTATTTTCTCAAAATGAGCAAAAGTAGCAGTGTCCTCTCAGAATGGATTCTTTAACTTAAAATAATGCGTTTCACTTTCCTCCTTATACCTTTTAGGATAAGAAAAATAAACTCAAAATATTCTGTTAGATTTTCCTCCTCTCCTCGATGCCTGTTGGTCCTGTTGTGTAAAGTACATATCTTGACTAATATCCCTCCCACCCCTCCCCAACAAACATCTCTCAGAAGTTTGCCCCAGTCCTTTTGAGATGACAACGTACTCCGATATTTATTATTTACGAGGCTTGACACCTCAGCTATGAATGAACAACTGTTTGTTCAAAAGTCACAAACATCAGACGTCGCTTGTAATTTGGGCAGAAACGACGAGAAATCAGGGAGTTATATCGGTAAAATGGTTCATATAGTTGCGATTGGATTGCCTTTGCTTGTTATCTGGCTTGCACAACCCGGTTCAAGTAAGTAGATCTTCTAAATTGTCATTTCTACTTGCAAAATTTGACTTCCATGATAGTTCCATTGTTGTTCAGTACCAAGAAGTTATTGAGTTGATTCAGTAGGACACGGAAGAACTTCTTTAGTCGTACCTATTTTCGCAGCAATTTAAAGACATCAGATGTACTATCTGTTATTTTATCGATGCTATATTCAACCACATTTGTGCATACAATAGGCATGCATATGTCGTGTAGCGTACGTGGAAACCAGCTACATTGGCCGTTTTCACACTAGAGACGAACAAAATTAATCGTCTGGACGGATGAATCGCCTCACGATTTGTTCATCTTTGTTCATCTGATGTGAATTTATGTCGTGCTTTAATCGACTTGTTCGTGTGGATGGACAAACCGTCTTCTAAAAATCGTCTCTACAGACGGACAAATTCCTACGGTTTGTTCGTCTAAAAATTTGTTCGTCCCGTTTTCATACTAATCCGTCTGAGACGATTTTCTGTCCAGACGATTTCTTCATCTCTAGTGTGAAAACGGCCATTGTGGCAGTCGTATTGGTATCAAAGCTTTCGATTGTGACTGTTTTGAATAATTTGAAGGAAGATTTTTAGACGATAGGAAGGCAAATAAAACTAATTTACTCGAAATAAAAAGGCAATTCTGTCTACGACCAGCAATTTCTTATCAGAACTGTTATTACGTTAAATTTGTGGAGGAACCAGCTGGTCACATGGTTCATCTGGTTTGGTGCTAGCAGGGACCATAGGTAGTGACAGAGTTAAGTGAAATTTTTCGTCGTTTGCAAAAAGCAATGTTCAGGTCTTTATGTTCCTATTTTTTTCTTGACACAAAATGCATGCATGGTTTCATCTTTTAACAATGCCCTTATGCACTACATCCTACTTAATTTATGCTCACAAATTCACAGCTGTTCCACATGGCCTGTATATACAGTTTTATTGACCAAAGCAGCTTGGTTAATAAAGGGTATGTTATATGGCTGTTTTGCTTTGTTTGATGGGACATAGCGAAAAATCCTGAATGTGCAAGACACAGTGTAGGGCCATCTTGATCACTTGGGTAACCAATCAGAACCCAGATTTTACCTCATCTTCCCTGCTCAAGGACCCAATAAGCAGCATTACAACTACTACTTGACGTTAAACATCATGCAAACTACTCTATTGCTACTTGATTTCATCACTGACTAGTGAGATTTCAAATTCATCAAACACTGTACAGTGTATGCACTTCACTTATTGTAGGGATCAGACAAATTTTGTCATTAGCAGAAGTGATCGATATTAAACGTCTCCTTACAGTAGGTCTTTTTTAAAACACTAATAATTTTTGTTGTAACTCCAAAATTTTGCATCAGCATTGTTTTCAATTTCTCTTAGGGGAGTATTATGGTATTTTTGAAAAAGTTGTATACTAATACACTACAAACAAATTAACACACAAACACACAACGATATCTAAGGCAATCCCCAAAGAGAATTACAGTAGTTTTTTTATAGTTACTTACAGTATGTTTATGGACCTTAATGTTTACCAAGCTGCCCTCTCCCACACCGACACCTGTTGTACAGATCTGCCTATCTTTAATTTCAAAAGTTGTTTTCTTTGTCAGGTTTGTTTTCATGGCATCCTACTCTCATGTCCCTAAGTGTAAGTAGACACCTGTTTTAAAGTATCAATTTTTTAATATTGTAAAGCCTAAATTTTTACTTCATTCTCATAGAATTCCTTTCATACCCCAGCTAAAGGTTTAACTATATTCAACAGCAATATAATTGTGTATGACTTATGCAGTTGTTTCAGTATAATTAAATTTTCCATGGTTTCTTTGTTTAGTACAAAAATGTAAAATGCCATGGTTATTTTTTAACAGTTTGGCTTTCTGATGATTGAAGCAATTCTGATGTTTTCACCACAAAGTTCCCTCATTATATCCTCTCCACGAACAACGAAAGTGAAATTGCACTGGATTCTTCAAACCCTGGCGGTGATTTCAGCTATAGGAGGATTTTTTGCTATTTACTACAACAAGACATTGTACAATAAACTGCATTTTCAAACTTGGCATGGAAAACTGGGCGTGAGTACAGTAATTCTTATCTGCCTGCAGTGTTTGCAGGGTGTTGGGGTTTTGTATTCTGTGACGAAACTAATGTGGTTTATCTAGAAACCACAAGGGCTGACCGAAATAGTTTACGTGTCTGCGGTATCTATTACCGGAAATAGTTTAGATTTTTCACTAGCCACTCCTAGCACATGTATTACTTGTTTTTCTATCTGCTCTACATTATTATTAAACGTCGTTTGCTAAAGAAAGTCTCTCGCGTGTTGTTACATGGTGGCAGCGAGTGGAGAGCTATAGTGGTACAATATTACACATAGTTTCTCATCAACGCAAGAGTAAAAAGAATGGCATCGGGATACTCCCTACCACCTCCAGCGCACCTCGAGATTCATGACTCGAACGCTGCGGAAAAGTGGAAAAAGTTCCTGTTAGCATGGGAAAACTACGCTCTCGCCACAGAGCTCAGCGAGAAGTCCCAGCCAGTACAAGTAGCCACACTCTTGACAGTGATAGGCGAAGAAGCAAGAGAGGTGTACTCCACCTTTAACGACTGGGTAAACGAGGGAGACGACAAGAAAATCGGACCAGTACTAAAGAAACTAGGAGATTACTGCGAACCGCGCAAGAACATTCCCTTCGAAAGATATCGCTTCAACCGACGTATTCAAGAGCCAGGAGAGACTTACGACCAGTATCGCACGGCACTTCGAAAGTTAGCCGAGGGTTGCAATTTTGCAACAATAACTCCCCCTACTTCGACATGAGAGATGTGCTGACTGTCCAGAACGAACTCGTCTTCAAAGGACAACTTCTCGTAGTACCAGCCTCCCTACGTAAGGAGCTTATGGCAGTGGTACACAGCTCGCATATTGGCGTTGAAGGGTGTATACGCAGAGCACGTGATACCCTCTACTGGCCCCGCATGGCAACCGAGCTACGAGAGTACATCTCGAAGTGTGACGTATGCCTAGCCCACCGCACCGGACAAGCCAAGGAAACACTCGTACAGCACGAAGTGGTGGCCCGTCCCTGGTCCAAAGTCGCCGCTGATCTTTGTGAGCTAGACAACCGCATACTCCTAGTCATCACTGACTAC
The DNA here is from genome assembly GCA_949710005.1 of Ricordea florida. Taxonomy (NCBI): domain Eukaryota; kingdom Metazoa; phylum Cnidaria; class Anthozoa; order Corallimorpharia; family Ricordeidae; genus Ricordea; species Ricordea florida. Next base: position 920,417 of record OX453285.1, read on the forward strand.
TACAGTAACTTCATAGAAGTTGCTCGACTCAACACCGCGACGTCACGCAACGTCATCAAAGAAATGAAAGCCGTATTTGCCAGGTATGGCATTCCAGACGTCCTCGTGACGGATAACGGTCCCCAGTTTGCATCCGCTGAATTCGCTGTCTTCGCGAAAACCTGGATGTTCAAACACAGTACATCATCACCCTACCATCCACAGTCAAATGGAAAGGCTGAGAACGCCGTGAAAACTGTGAAACGCCTGTTTACCAAGTGTAAAGAGTCTGGCCAATCAGAGTTCCTAGCACTGTTAGATTGGCGGAACACCCCGACTGAAGGAATTGGCACCAGCCCCGCCCAGCGTCTAATGGGACGTCGCTGCAAGACCCTCCTTCCTGTCGCCGGTACCCTGTTACAGCCTCGTTACTCAACAGAAGAGGAGACACGCGCGCTTATTGGCAACAAACAGCGGCAGCAGCACTACTACAACAAGCATGCAAGGCCGGCACTGCGACCAATCGGACAAGGTGAAACCGTGCGCATGAAACTACCTGGTCAGAAAACCTGGAGCGCTGGTACCTGCATGGCACAAGCTGGTCCGCGTAGCTACGATGTGAAAGTCGGTGAGACTGTATACCGTCGCAACCGCCGCCAGCTGATTCAGTCCAAAGAACCTCCCATTGTAGACTCCAGCGAGCCAGAACCTTCTACATCATGTGCAGAGACAAAACCTCAACACATTGAACTAGCCAATCAGCCGCCGACCCAAGCATCCAGCACCCCTGACTCACAACCTGTTAGTATACGCAAATCACAACGTACCCGCAGACCACCTGCTCACCTAAAGGACTTTGTCACCAAATGAACTATTAGTTCCTCTAAATACTTGTTGATTCGATCTTGATTTATTAGGAAACACATGTAGCTTACTTTCTTTATAGGAGGAAAGATGTGACGAAACTAATGTGGTTTATCTAGAAACCACAAGGGCTGACCGAAATAGTTTACGTGTCTGCGGTATCTATTACCGGAAATAGTTTAGATTTTTCACTAGCCACTCCTAGCACATGTATTACTTGTTTTTCTATCTGCTCTACATTATTATTAAACGTCGTTTGCTAAAGAAAGTCTCTCGCGTGTTGTTACATATTCCAAGCTTCCACTTGCAAACAAACTGAAACCCAGGCAGCTTAAACAACTTCATGCAGTGTGCGGCGCTCTGGTGTTCCTTGTGGCCTGTATTACATTGATTCTTGGCTTTCGTTCAAACTGGTTTACAAAGAACGTTCATGTGACTGTACAGTATGGCAGCATCATGTCAGCGTTGGCCCTGGCCGGAATTGTTATTGGTCAAGTTTTTACTGAGTATGGGTTGAATAGGAAAGTTGGACAATGAAAATGTAACAGAAAGTTTTATGCAAGAATTCAAATACATTATATAAAATTGTATGTTATTTGGTAATATATTATTCTGGAACATATCCATGTGGGATGTAAATAGTAAAAGACAAATTAGTTGTCCTTTGAAAACAACAAAGAATTTCCCAGAAAGATCTTTGAGACATAAGCACTGCTTTAATACTTGCAGTAATCTTAACTACTTGATACAAACAATCGGCAGATATCAGGAAATGCAGGTTTTCTTTAAATATTCCTACATGTACATGCACATTCTACAAGATTTGTATGTCAAGTCCAGAAAGACAGCTTAGTCAGATTATTTTTAAGGCCTATCTTATCTCAAGCGGAATTTCTTTTCATTTCAACTTCATGGATAAGAATGAATGTACACTGTAGTTATGGCACAGTGTGTTATACTGGTAACTTTATGATGAACCTAGTGTCTATAATTAGTGACACTAATAAGATCAAACCATGTTACTCTGATGATGGACAATTGGGCAGTGAAAATGTTCAGCACTGTTATTTTTAAATGACTGTTTCTTTGTTACTTTATATCTAATGACTAAGAAACACATGTCATTATCTTACTAAGGCCCCCCGAAATGGGGACAAAAAATAAATTCTTACAAGACAGACCTCACATCTTTTGCTGATAGGAGTTGACATGATATAACCCCATTAGTTTGATCATTTTACAGCATTAAAAGATGTGATTTATTAGTGCAAGACACTGATAAGTTACATGTATGAAATTTAAGAGACAACACAGCTGTTCATTAATAAAACAACTGGCATCTTGGATTGATTTCACAGTAAATAGGAAATCAAATGTTACCAGATGATAAGTGTTTCATTGGAAAAATTACAATTTTTGCCACAGTCATAGAATGTTAGGTCATCTGTCTACAAAACCATAAAGTTTGGTCACTTCCTTAAAAGCTATAAACAACTTTGTGCAGTTTGGTCTGTTTTATTTAGCATATTAAACTTCATACTTTGCACAGTTCTGTTTGTACAAAAAATGAATAGTTGATTTCTCCCTAACACAACTGTTTGCCTCAGGCTGTCATGTTTTGGGAGAACATAGCTAGTGATCATACAAGTAAGTTAAGTAAACACTGTTTTTCTTTATTTTTCACATTTCAAGTGGTAAGGGGCCAAGACCCCCTTACTATTGTTTAAGAATATTTCTCAGCCTGTTGTGCATTAAGTGTTTAATAATCTTCTCCACGGCTAATAACCTCTTTCACTGTTGGCCTTAGTAGTATTGTGTGTTCAAACTGTGCTGTGTAGCAACCTTTGATATCACACAGAGGAGGATAAGCATCAACCACACCAGCATCACACAAGTTCTTCAGTGCCAGAAGATACTTAGTCTGAAAAAAAATTAAAACCTTATGCTCAGCAGAAAAAAACTATTAGCCTCAGACATTATGCTCAATCACCTACATTTTAAACCCTGGATTTCCTGATCTTGTACATAGGTTCAAGATGCTAATCATTACAACACTGGACATGCATAAGTGGAACATTATCCTGGCAGGCTTGAACAAACTTCATCAATCATATGAAAACTTAAAGGCATGGGATACATATTATATGACAATAATTTATTTGGCACAAAAAAAATTAGAGTTAGTAAGTTCATCAAAAGAATCTACCTGACCCAAACGGTCCAGCCATCTTCTACAAAATGCGAGAGTACCAAAATTCTCATTGATAACATTCAGGAGTTGTTTAGCTCTTGGCACCCTGGATACAACAACAATTATTAAATTGCATCAACATGAAAATGTTAACAGAGTGAGTAAGATGCAAACTTGGTGTAAGGTTTGGTGGTTATCATCATTATTATTATCATCATTATTATTATCACCACCATCATCATCATCATTATCATTTTTTTGCTGTAAAAAAATCTTTTGGTAAAAACTAAGATACTCTAAATTTTAGAAAGCATGTGGATGTTGAGAAAATTACATGCCTACCTTAATGGGACGTGCTCCACTTCAAAATTTTTCATGTAGTGTGAACAGTCCATATCGTCATGGACTACGCCCTTGCCAGTGCTACCAAAGGTCTCAATAGCATAGAATTCATTTTCCTGCAGTTACCACAAAGTTGTTAACACAAACAACATCCCAACACTAAAACAGTCAATCCTGGTACTGCGTGAGGATAAGCAGCAGAGTTACATTGATTTAATGATGAGTAATAATATCTTAAGAGCCAATGTCGGAAAATATCGAGAATCTCAAATCAGTTCCAAAAATTCGAATTTTGGCTGATACCACCCAAACGTCCCTTTGGGGGAACTATTTCAAGAAACGATATTAAGAAATCCCCAAACGCTTTACATTTTGAGAATTTTAGAAAAGTTCCAAAATTCGCAAAAAATACATTTTTTAATTCGGGAAACGGGTGCAAATTTCAACATATTTCAACGAAACAGTACAAGCGCGCAAAAGCTCCTATTGACTTGATATTACTCATGTATTTAGCACACATCCACAGCTTCAAGACCCCGTAAAAAGGTTTTGCGAAATAACTATTTTAATATAGTTTCTGGCTTTTATTGTGTGCGCTCTGGTTGTGTGTTGTTTTGGTAGTCAAAATAACGCCCAACTTCAACCGTCAAAAGTCAATCCTGGCATGTCACAAATTGAAAAAACTACTATACCAAACGAAAGACCTGTTACTCTTTTAATTACACCTGAAGTTTAAGCTCTGCGAATTTAAACACGTGCGAGTAATAAAATTTCAACTTGTGGCCCCCCAAGTCGCCTGTCCGCGACAAGAACGGGAATGTAAACAAAGGAAAACATATGCAAATCGAGGAGAAAATCATGCGGAAGTTATGACTTACCCCTTAAAGCGCAAAAAAATTGATGGAATTCTGTTACCTTAACAGATATTTCTATCTGAGACACTAATAAAACGAAATTATCCCTCCAATAATAATAAAAAAGCTATGAAAAGGGCTGGAGGGCTAGGGTCATGAAGTCGCCTCGGATGCATCGGAACTCGTGTGTATGGTTCCGGAGGTAAAAAATGCACCATGGAGCATTTTTTACCTCCGGAACAGAAAATTTAAACGGAGATGGCTTGTGTGCTCCAGGAGATTCTGTTAGTTTTGATTGCACAGTCCTTCTTTATTCATTGACAATTGTGCGATGTTTTGCAGGTGACTACCTTAAAAGAAATAACTAAATAATATGTTTTGTACTTCATTTTCACAAACCGTGTACAGCAAAACACGTGACTGGAAAAATGTGACAGGTAACACAACACCAAAAAACGAGATGAATTGGCTTCTTCGTTTTCTGTGTTTATGGGAGGATTATTAACTCCCTATCTATAGTTCTAGTAAACAAATAAGTTAGTCTTTTTCATGAAATGTATAAACAAGACGGAGGGTTTTACTCTTCTCCTGTGGAACTTGGAGCATGTAACACGACATAAGATCAGTAAGTAAACATTCCTGATATTTACATAACTAAAACTTTGCGATGCGGGAAATCTAATTCTCAAGTTAGCATTATACTTTTTAAAGATTATTGTAATATATGTTTTATTTTGTTGAATCTTGTTTCGGTTTTTTGGACTTAACATTGAGTACGATAGCCAAGGGACGGACCAATTAAAATGGAACTGTCGATGGCCGGCCCTCCTCTGTCATTTTATTTAATTTTAAAGGTCACTTGTAAAAATAAACTTACAATGGTTCATTTCTATCATACCTCAAAATATCAGTCTATTTTAAATGACATTGTTTGCTTGCTCCATGGTGCATTTTGAAAGCTTCTTTAGAAGCTTTTTTACCTCCGGAACCATACACACGAGTTCCGATGCATCCGAGGCGACTTCATGACCCTAGCCCTCCAGCCCTTTTCATAGCTTTTTTATTATTATTGGAGGGATAATTTCGTTTTATTAGTGTCTCAGATAGAAATATCTGTTAAGGTAACAGAATTCCATCAATTTTTTTGCGCTTTAAGGGGTAAGTCATAACTTCCGCATGATTTTCTCCTCGATTTGCATATGTTTTCCTTTGTTTACATTCCCGTTCTTGTCGCGGACAGGCGACTTGTGGGGCACAAGTTGAAATTTTATTACTCGCACGTGTTTAAATTCGCAGAGCTAAAACTTCAGGTGTAGTTAAAAAAATAACAGGACTTTCGTTTGGTATAGTAGTTTTTTCAATTTGTGACATACCAGGATCGACTTTTGACGGTTGAAGTTGGGCGTTATTTTGACTACCAAAACAACACACAATCAGAGCGCACACAATAAAAGCCAGAAACTATATTAAAATAGTTATTTCGCAAAACCTTTTTACGGGGTCTTGAAGCTGTGGATGTGTGCTAAATACATGAGTAATATCAAGTCAATAGGAGCTTTTGCGCGCTTGTACTGTTTCGTTGAAATGTGTTAAAATTTGCACCCGTTTCCCGAATTAAAAAATGTATTTTTTGCGAATTTTGGAACTTTTCTAAAATTCTCAAAAATGTAAAGCGTTTGGGGATTTCTTAATATCGTTTCTTGAAATAGTTCCCCCAAAGGGACGTTTGGGTGGTATCAGCCAAAATTCGAATTTTTGGAACTGATTTGAGATTCTCGATATTTTCCGACATTGGCTCTTAATAACACATGATAACATCTAATGAAAATCTACCTCCATTCTTGTAGCTTCACCACCCTTTACTATTGGAACAGTCTTGCCAGCATGGATTCTGTATGGTGCAATGGAGTGGCCATTCAGGTTTCTTATTGGTCTCACTGTAGGAAACAGAATTAGACTTTGTAGCCTCCTTCATTGCATTTTCATGATGGTTGCTATCCCTTCCCAAAACAGCTGCCCTGTGGTATATAATTCTGGTGTTCTTCTTTATTTCGTTATAGTAATGTATGATAAAGAGCTTAAAATGAAGGGAAATAAAATACAAAGCATAAAATTGAACCACAATATATTTAAGATGTGCTTTAATTTATTCTTGGTTACAATTGTATGTGTATTTTCCCTGTTTTTTTTTTTTTTTGGTGTGCGTGTGTGTGTTATAATCTAAAATGATGAGAAACCAAGGATACTGTAAATTTTAAGTGGAACATAATATACACATCCTGGTGGATAGAAGTACTGAGAAAAAAAAAAACATTTGTTCAAACATTTAACAGCTCAGTCAACTATTAAGGTAGTCTCCTTCAAACATTTAACGGCTCAGTCAACTATATAGGTAGTGTCCTTCACAGTCATGGTGTGGCTCATGGGGAATACCACTGCGTGACAAGCCAGACAACAGCTGTGAAGCGACTGGTCTCAAGGTGTGTTTTCTCAGCCTATTGTTACTCAAACCTGTGTAGGTTTTTCCACCAAGTTCAACTTCATAGGACTCCATGACTTCTTGTATAGCCTCACCAACATCACACAGACGGACATCAATTCCGGATTCCTGTTTCAAGATAAACAAGGGTTCAGACATAAACTCTTCCATAATAGACCCAGGAAGACGTGGTATCAAATGGGAGAAGAAAATTGGTCAATGTCCAAAATGCCTTTACAGAAAAATAAATTTTCTCATAGATGGCAGTGGGCAAAGGACTAACAAAGTTACATTTGTGAAGTAATAAACAAGTTAAATTTTGAGCCTGGAGACTTTGTGACAAACATTTTTTCACAATGTCACAGGCAAACTTGAAAAAGGAGATCTGAGTATTTAGCGGCTTCACATAAACAACAATGTTCAACATCTTTATTTATACACCACACACTGCAATACAGAAATAGTACAATACTACATACATAGGGTATAATGAGCACTGTCCAGAAGTAACCATAGAGGCACAAATATAAAATAAATGGAGGCAGAGAGAAAGACAAATACAGTCAAACTTGTATCACCCTCTATTGAGTGGTCAGTTGTCAGAGTCCCGAAAATTACTTCCCTTGATGTACTGTTGACCTTCATTAAGCTGTCACCTCTATTAAGCAGTCGCAGTCACCATTTACGAAGTCCCAAGAGGACTTTTTCTATTGTTTTGACATTTACTTAACGGTCACACTGTGTTAATTACTTGTTCATACAGTTTCAAATAATGTAACACACTAGGTACAACAATTGATATCCTTGTTTATTTTCCTAAATCATTAAAATGCTGGAAATGAATGTTTGTAATTTGAGGCAAAACGTCTGATCAGCACTGAAAATCAAATTCTTCTTTCATTAATTTTTGCTTGAGCCAATTGCACAGGAAGATGTCCTCTTGAAAATGATATTCACATGACACTTCAGGACTGTAGCCACCTCCTCTGTTTACGCGTTTTCCTTTAATAATCAGCCACATTTCCATTATCAGTGCTGTCATTCATAAATTGTAAATTAAGTGATCAACAGTAATATAAAATGGCAACTTGACTGTATTTTAACTGTATTTCTTGTAACCTGTATTAGGCGGTCAACCTGTATTAGGCAGTCACACCGTATTAGGCAGTCACCCTGTAAATAAGCGGTCACTTAGCGATTCCTCAAGGGTGACCCCTTATTACAGGTTTGACAGTATGACACTACTGCATCTAGTAGAAATCAAGAGAGAAGGATTAAGAGAGCATAGCAAGGAGACTACCTTAGTACACTTTATAAAATTAGAACAGCACTTGATTGTACAATTGAACTTTGTAAGGGTGAGATTTTCTATTGGCTTGTCAATGTTATTCCACAAAGAGGTTCCAGTGAAGCAAATACTAAATCTACCATAATTACCAGAGTACGAGCTGACGGAAGATAATATTGAAGAGACCTGTTCTTTATCAAATGGAAGGTTTGCATGGCTTTTGTATGCAAGCTTAAGCCCTTTACAGTACCTTGATTCCAGTGTTTGTCGCATCCCTCACTGCCTCAAGAAGTTTGTCATATTTGGGGTTAAAAGAGACAGTGAAAGCACAGTCTACTATCCTCCCTAAAATGCAACAAAAACAAAACATGGTGCAAAAACATTCGACTTAATGGGGATTACACAGACTATACCGGAGCAGGGTTGGTGCAGTGGTGAGAGCGCTCGACTTCCACCAATGTGGCCCGGGTTCGATTCCCGGCCCCGGCGTCATGTGTGGGCCGAGTCTGTTGGTTCTCTACTCTGCTCCAAGAGGTTTTTATCCGGGTACTCCAGTTTTCCCCTCTTCAACATTTGATTTGATTTATTTATTTTAATTTAATATGATTTGATTTGATTTAATTTGTGCTTTACTACAGTGTCCCCAATTAGTATGTCAGTGCTAGACACAGTTGACATTCAAATAAACTTCATTATTAGTACCTGTAGATAGGGGTTTTCTCCTGTATATTGATGCTATTTACTTCAGTATCAATAGCACTAGTTGCTGGTGCCCTATCCCTCTCGGGAAACATATTCCCCTTACCAAAATTACTGTGGAAATGACTTATTGAAAAATCCAGACAACACTGACAATAGTCAAATTGCACATTTCTTATCTTAAAAGTTGTAACTGAAAAGAAAGTCTCAGCACTGATCAAACTCAATCACAATAGCTATCACTTAACCATACCATTGACATGGGTTCCAAAGTCGATCTTACAGACGTCATCATACTGTAAGACAGTCTTGTCTCCTGCGTTAGGAGTGTAATGGGCAGCACAGTGGTTTAGAGAACAGCCAGTGGGAAATGCCAAACCTACAACAACAACAAGAATAAAATAACTTTCTCACTAATGATATTTTAACGGGAAGCTTTCTCACCCGTAGGTGATCTACAGAAAGGTCCCGATCCAAAATAGCATTAAATTATTATTAAATATATATATATATAAATATATATACACAAATTAAAAAAATATATTGAAAATACAAAAGTAAATTATAGACTAATTATAGACATACATGTACTGTACAGTTTAAGTTTATTCAAGTTTATTCAAGTTTATACAAGTTCAAGTTGACAGCTCATTACAATTATTATATTAACTTAAGACTACCAAATATTACAGTCGCATATGATACCAAAACTCTAACTACAGATGGCAAAAGAAGCTAACTGAGGTAGTAGAGAGTTAAATATATACACATCATGTATGATATTACTAAGTAAATAATAATAATTATTAAATAATAAATAAATACAGGGAGAAAATCAAGAAAAATTAGCACTAACAATTAACAATTATCAATAATTAAGAAAAGTAATCAATCAATTGAGAGACTTCAATATATTCATCGTCAAGTATAAAATGATCATTCTGCGAAGTAGTTCTTCATCTATACAAAAAAACACACACACACACACACACACACACAACACATTGCCAAGCAAACTGATGATGGGGACAGAGAAATAAAACCAAGGATGTTCCACCCACCTCATACAAAATTCTCCAAACTTACAGCAAACTTACAGCAACAAGGTAGTACTGTACTGTAAGTCCATGCCAAACACTGAAGGGATTTACTACAATATTTGAATCTTTGGAGTAAAAGGGTTAAATCTCACAGCTAGGTGAGCTAACAATGGACTTGCATGTGTTTATTAAGGCCATCTGAAAAGAATGAAAGGCTGAGAGCATAATAACTGCTTTATGCCAAAGTTGGCTGATTTTTAGCATATGGCCTTTGAATCTCTAGAAAAACAATTCTCCATGTTTTTCTTCTGACCATTATCCCCTAACTTTTCTAGAAATAATGCATGCAAATTCTGCTTTTTTTTTGCTGAAAGTGGAAACAAGAGAAACCTATTAAGTTCTCTGTTTTGTCAGATGGTTATGCTCTCAGCCCTTGAATTGTTTAGTCAGCATTTCTGCACCTGCTTTGAGCTTGTTCTCATTAATCAGCTTGCGGGACGCTTCCTCTAACTTCTCACTGCAAGTAAAATAAAGTTAATAGTCAGGTTTCCAATTAGATTTGATAAAAACCAACTACAAACTCTTAAATTTAACCTGACAACATGTACTTTCTGGTCACCACAAAGAAGTGCTTCTGTTCAACACTCACTTCCATGGTTTACAGTATGTTGCAACCTAACTAGACCACTGAATGGCACAGACAGACAGACACACACCTTTACATGATAATATTTAATTAAAAGGCTCAGGCGGGTCCTTTTAGATGTTAACAAGCAACCTGCTATTAACAAATGCCCTGCACAAGCCAGATCAGAATGAAATAATGACATAACAGAACTAAAAAGGCAAAAATGGATAAAGAAAATTGCATAGAACCAGTTTGTTTTACTGTACCACCTTACCAAATTTCTATCATGGTTAACCCAGGTTTAATGAAACCCTGCACGTACTTTCTGACCTGAAAATCAGAGTATAGTTGAAACATTAGTCTCATGCAAAACAATAAAATTAATCATAAAAAATTACAATTTCTTCAATTATAAAATTGGTTTAAACAACTCCTATTTTCCACTAATTCACTTGCCAAGTTGTTATAGGACAGTTTGTTACTGGACAGTTCAATATGCCAATCACGTTCAAAGTACTGCATGTAGTTCAAATCAACCAATCATATTCAAAGTTGCAGTGTAAATCAACCAATCACAACCTTAGTTTCAATTATCCTTAGAAACAGTGTACAGACTCCTAAACTGGGGCTTTCATCAAAGTGAAGAATTTATTTCCCTTGAACAGTGGCAGTATTTTCTTTCATAACTTCCATTGCAATTGCAATCTACTTGTGATAAACAAATCGAACTTCTGCTGCACGGTCGTCCGATTTTGTTATCACTCATATGATTACAAACCAAATTGAACTCCACTCAGTCCTATTACTATGACTTACTTACTAAGCGTAGTGTGGACAGGATAGGAATGCACATACTCTGTCCAATAATTCAGTGTACTGGTTATAACTTAAACAGTTTACAATGACAGCATCTCCATAGTGCTCTGGTACAGTGTTTCCTGATTAATTGCTTTATGCTTGTAATCTATCTCCATAAATGCTATACTTGAAGAGAAATAGATATTCATCACAGATACTTGCACAGTACAGATGACTGTATTTACCTGTCTATGGGCCTCAGCTGCTTGCCTTACATCACTGTAGATATCTGCTTGCATTCTGTCCAATGCTTTTTTCTCCTCGCTTGTTTCACGCCATAGGTTACTTTGTATACCAAAAAATAATAACAGAATTAATAAATAAATAAAAGAATAGTGTCAAAAGGATATTCAAACAATTCCTATAATCAAATGGCTGAGTGCAAGTTGGACTAAATGGGCATAAGTAAATTTCTCAAAAACTGAAAAAAATTGCAAGAGCATGCAGAGCAAGTGCAATATTATTATTATTTGTCGTCACTTACAAATTCAAGAGTGCTTATTTATCCAATATTGCTCTCAAAAGCACTTGATTACTTATTAATAACATACAAAAGTCATACAAAAATCTAACTTCTGCACTCAATTTCAACTTTCTTCACTGTTTGGGATCATGCTCTCAGCCAATCAGCACTTTGATATTTTTGCATGCATATTACATACCTCTTATTAATCGAGTTCGAGGTCCGTACTGTAAAATACGGACCGAGTTTTTTCCTGTCAATTTATGGCCCAAGCGCGAAGCGCGTGGGCCATAAATCGACGGGAAAAAACGAGGATCCGTATTTTACAGTACGGACCGAGAAAACGAGGTTGATAAGATATTTATTATATCTCTGGAGTCATTTTGGCGACCAAAACAAACTTTAGCGGGCCGTACAGTGAAGTACGGCCTGCTAAATTGACCAATCACAGCGCGCGTACTAACTGAGAGATATAATAATAAGACTTAACCAACATAGCCTCTGCACTATAAATTAGTTTATACCAAGTACAAATGTAGATCAATACATGTGAAATTAACGCCTCTGAAGAACTAACTAGAGAACACATCTACCAGGTCAGAAGTCATTTATTAACAATACTTGGTTATTATAGTGGCTACGAGCCAGAAGGCTGGAACCCACTATGTCATCGGGATGTTAAGTAAGAGTCAAAACTTAACATGCGAGGGCTGCTGGGAATTCAAGTGTTGGGACTAGTTTATTATGCACTTGCTCCAGATCCAATTACCTCAAAGATCAAATGTAAATCTTAACTATAATGACTTTTCAAGTTAACGTTAGAAATTGAAAAACATGCTGAATTATGACTTGACAAATCTTACTACAAAATAAAGTGCACAGCGTATAAAAATTACTAAATTGCAGTAGCCACGTTTAGTCCTAGTCTACCTATTTTTATAATTATAGTACCGGTAAGTCTGCATTTGACAACTACAGCACATGTAATTAATGGGCTAAGGGTGCAAAGGCCTAAAGTTTGCTCAATCATGTGTCCAAAATTTAAGGATTTTTGCAAACAGGTTTAAACAAGGACAGGACAATTGAAACATATTATTCTTACATACACAAGATGCGCTGTGTCAAAAATGTTTCGATTTTGAGCGAGATGAAAATTGATGTGGAATTCGACATAGGCACTTTACATTCCCAGCCATTCAACTGTAACACTTTATATAACTTAAACAAAACAGCAGACTTAATATCAATAAAAAGTCATACTATTTGAGCACACATACTCATCCTTGTAGTTCATAATTTGTCCCTCAGGGAAATTTCCATCAGGAAATAGTTCTGATATTGGAACTGTTGGTGGATCAGTTTGTTGCTTGGCTTCTTGGTTAACATCTCATAAAAGTAAACAAATCAACTGGTTACAACAGTCCCCGGCTCTTGCTTTCTCATTAGAGTATGACTGTATATCAGTTCATGAATGTTAATAAACTTGGCATAATAACCAACAACACAGATACGGTACAGGGAAGGGGGGAGAGGGGGGTTTTCCTGGATTTTAAATTTAAAAATAATGAAATCTTATGTTTTTTGAATTACCAGGCTCGAAATTAAAAAAAAATCCCAAGTCACCATTTGGCGACTTTCAAAGAAAAAATAGACATCACGTTAAACAATGCAGTCACCAGAAAGTACACGTATGGTAACAGAAAACCAGATAAGAGCTTCATTTATTGTTGTTCACCAAACGATTTTGAAAACGTTTGAAACTCTTCTTGTTTGCCCTCCAACAACGATCTTGCTTCCTGGCATTTACTGGACGTTTACCATAGATTATGCACTTCAGATGAAAGAAAGCATGTGATTTGAAAGCCAGTCCTGGCAACAGAACGCTCTTATGTTAAGCAGCCTTTCGAAAAACTGTTGTGCCCAGAATCTCCATAAAAAAAAATTTGCATGATTTTGATCAATTCATTTTGTAGCAAAGCAAAAAACAGGACTTAAGAAATTCTTTTTCACCTTTAGTCTTTTATTTATCACACAAAAATAGTCACTAAAGTGGCGACTAAACCCAAATTTTTAATTGCATTGGCAACCGTCTTGGTCGCAATTTTGAGCTCAGCTGAGTCAAGAGACATTACTACAGTCCACACAATGGTAGACTGTTATTGCTGTTGACCACATATTGATATCTATTGACACACATAATTATAAGTTACTTATCACCATTGAGTCTGTGCAGGTACAAAATATTTGTCAATACCAGAATGTGAACCTTGGGGGTAAAAAATTAACTCATTTTAATACAGGATTTGTTATTCAGCACTCAGCTGAACAAATCCATAACATTTTCTTTAAAACAATTTTACCTGACTTTGCACCAGCTGGCTTTTTCTTCTTTTTCTTTTTCTTTTTCTCAGTAGTAACACTGTTGTCTCCATCTTGATTATCCTCACCATCTAAAAAAGTGGTCCACATTTTTATCTTTTCATTCTACTGGAGATGGACATTAAACCCCCAAAAAATGGTATTATTATTAAGATTAAGGGTCTGAATTGTTCTTCCTGTGAATAAATACTGTAACTACTGTACAGTGTGAACTCTCTTTGCCTAAAGTACTGATTGCGACTATTGTATACTTTCAAGTGGAGTAGACAGTTTCAGATCTTTCTCCTTAAAGAAATTTCACCAGACCAGTATCTTTCTATTTCATTTTCTATGGCTAAATTTCCATATAACCAAATTTTATACTTCATTCTGCCTGCTGTGACTGTATTGTCCACGATAATGAATGTGCCAAACTTTCTTGCTTTGGAAGAACAAAACAGTACCATTAGAGCATGCATAATCAAGTACAGAGTACAGTAGTAGCCAAGAGGGATAGGTCTTACATATCACCCCAAACTTCATTATGTAAACTGTGCCTGTACTTCCAAGGATAAAGATAGACACACATGGGCCTCGAGGCCCACACACCCAGAGCTTATCCCGGTTTCTGTAGCATGAAGCACATGGGAGTATTATTAGCCCCCCCTGGATGGGACGCTAGTCCAACACAGTCTTACCCCCAGCATTATATCGCTGGTACCCAATAATACACCTGGGTGGAGAGAGAGAGAGTGTGGAGTAAAGTTTCTTGTCAAAGGAAACAACACAAGTTACCCCCAGCATTATATCATTGGTACCCATTTATACACCTGGGTGGAGAGAGACAGTGTGGAGTTAAGTTTCTTGTCAAAGGAAACAACACAGTGCCTCCACCAGGGCTCAAACTCCAGACCTCCTGCTCGGAAGTCCGACACGCTAACCACTACACTACCATGTCTACACACTTCCAAGGATAATGCAGACCCAAAATTTTCTTGTTTTTGAAGATCAAAACAGTACAGCCACAGCATGCATAATAAATTATGGGGTGATATGGGAATCTACTGCTGGAAAGGGTACAAAATTTTCCCCTCGCACCAATTCATTGAAAAGGAATAACAGTAACTGAGAAATTCTTCCCACTCACCAGCTTCGTTGGATTGCCCATTTTCAGCTATTACTGTGGTTGATGAAGATGAATTTTCTTGCCCTTCACCATTCACCTCAGAGTAGTTTTGCTCTCCATTAACAGCAGCTAAAAAGAAATGAAGGCTAGATTACACAATACTCGGCCACTTCATTTACATGATAACAAATAACAGTGGAGTCCATTGTAATATGCCTTGCTCTTCCAAAGCCTCTGGCACAAGTAAATGAAGAGGTAAGGTATTTTGTAATCTCTCCAAAACATGTTAACGAATGTCTGGTCAAAATATTAATTAAAATGTCCAGTACAATGAAAAATATTCCAAAGGAAAGGGAACACATGGATGTTAGATTTCTGTATCACCCAATACTACATTATGCATGCTGTAGCCATAACGTAATACTCCTGCAAACATCTCCTGTTTTTGAAGAACAAAACAGTATGCCTACAGCATACATAACAAAGTACGCAGTGATATGGAAATCTAACTCAAATTTCCAGTTAAGAAAATAGTATTGGGAGGATTAAACCGACAGAGGTAACCATTAACTCAGACTGCTTTCAAGAAAAAAACTCTTTTATGAATGTGAATACACAAAAATGTCTTATATGTAAACTGCTAAAAAAAAAATTTAACAAGTGAAAGATCATCAGAGTTACTACATGTACAGGTATGTATAAAACTTAAGCAGTTGCAAAGGTAAGGCCAGAAAAAATTACAGCTTGAACGGGATATGAACCCATGACCTTGCACGTTAGTGCAATGCACAATTTAAATTAAGTCTTTTCTTTTGGAGCGATTACAGAATACCTGGCCACTTCATTTACATGTGTTGGAGGCTTTTGAAGAACAAGGCATATTACAATGTTGTTAAAGAGGTATGGAAATAACAGCAGAATACCCTGGCACATTCACAGCGCTACTGGAAACTGTGGCTACGTGGTATGCTGCGCAAAATAAACTCAAATCTCTCTCAGGGTCAATTTGTTAGCCCGGCATTCCGCTCGGGTTTCGAACGTGTCCATGAATGGTGCTGGCAGCATGATCACTGATTCCTGATGGTTAGCTTTCTTCGATTCAGAGCTTTGTATCGTGCGCTGTGGAGATGAATTTGGCTTGGAATTTAACTGCAAGGGAGCACTTAAACCTGTACTATGATTCTGCGGAGGAATTGGGGCGGCTGATGTGATTTCAGTGTTGTTTTTTTGCCTCGAGCGGGGGTCAGTACAGAATCGAGTGTGTAGCCTTTCTTTTTTCTTAGTAGAGGAAAACCAAAAAGCGACAACTTGCTTAAAAGGCTTCGGATCGAGCTGAGAAGCGAGATAACAATAGAAAAGACAACAAGGCATTGAGGTGAGTCATTTTTATTGCAAAAATACCAAAATTTCAGCTATAATGTCGATTACCGTTTTTCCCCATACAAACCTTTATAAATTCAAACCGTTGTAACACACCACCACATACTGCAAGGCGAAGGTCACATTTTGCGTAACCAAACTCGGTCGCTATGTAATCTTAGATGTCGGCGGTAACCGTGTAACGTTTCGCGCGCTGAACGTTCGCATAAAGATTAAATCCTCGCATTCTGAGCTTGGGCCGCCTGTGATGCGGCAGGGTAATTGTGCAGTTAAGCTGATGTGAGGTACGTACTAGAGCGAAGTACAACATGTACGTAAAACTACTTATTTCTACTGTTATAAACAAAAAAAAAGTATTTACACGTGTAACCATAATTCTTTGACTTCGAGTAAAATTATTAAAAAAGCGGAACATATTGGAGATACAATTTAATCCGACTCAGTGAACAGTAATCGTCATGAAAATAACATATTACGTTTTCTTCAATTTTTAAGCCACGAGAAGGAAAAGGAAACTAAAAAGAATTATACGTAAACAGTAAGTTTAAAAATGTACAAAAGTCGAGCATTTAGGAGACAAGTTATTTCTATGGATGACGAAATTCAAGGTACCGCTTACAGAAATGCAAACACGTCAACGAGACTACCTTTTGCCATAGTTCGCATATTTTTCATCGTTTTTACGTAAGATTACCTTTCTTCTTTTTCTTCTTCTTCCTTTTTTTCTTAGTCACAGCATCTTGTGTCGTCTCTTGAGTGTCCTCTACTTCGTCATCTTGTCCGTCAACCATGTCTAACTTATTGTCCTCAAGCAGTTCTTCCGTCTTAACCGCCGCCATGTTGAACTGCTCAGTGGCCACGCCATGCTGTGATTTCTATACTGGGCACGTATAAACTACGTTAGTACCAGTACCCACTGATCGGATCGACTAGGATTTCACAATAGACTTTCGTTTACAAGCTTTTTGGTAAAAAAAATGGCCTCTTTAAGCCTTCGAGAACAAGCTATGCGTTTGATAAGGCTCGTGGGAGCCGCATCGTAAGTACCGGTAACTACGTTCTCAGCAACTTACGTTATTGTCTTTTTGTAACCTACCAGCTGCTGCAGATTGCACTAGGAACCACTGAGAGATCAAACTGCATATTCTCCCTACTCACCTTGAGTTATTTTACTAGTTGCTTTTGGAGATTTCACACATAAACTATTACCAACTTTTGTTTTGAAAAGTCTCATGTATTAGACCTGTTGAATTGGGAGAATAATCTGGAAATGCTATAAATCTAGACAAAGGGTAAAATGGAACGAAAACACATATATCAGGCTGTGATCTCCTGTAGTGGGTTAAAGATGGTAAGGTAACCGAACTAGGCAGAGGGAGAAATATGTGTTCAACTTCAAATGATTTTCGTCACTTTATGATCAGATGCAGATGTCCAGCTCATTCCCAAGCTTTTGCAGCAGGTATGGAAATTCCTGGACAGTACATGTACCCAGTAACGTTCTCTTACAATCCAGGGGCCGGTTGTTCGAAGGCCGATTAGCGCTAACCCAGGGTTAAATTTTAACATGGGTTTCTTTTTCTCTTGTTAAAAAGCGTTTACTCCGATAACTTTTTCTATTTTATTCAGAGCATACAATCATCAAATTGTATTCAAAAAGAATTATACTGAATGTGCTTTTTAAGCTCTCATATCTGCATATAAATTTCGCACCAACCCTGGGTTACCTTAACCCTGCTTCGAACAACCCGGCCCAGCAGTTTTTTAGCTATCTAAAGATTAACAAATAGCATTAAATATTTGATATTCATTATGAACAATATTGTTATGAAGAGCCACAGTTGGCTTTATCCAAGAGGTAATTCCCTATTGGAATATTGTGTAAGGGAGTTGTTACTGGAAAATCACATTAACTAATAAGAGGGTACTCAAAAGGTTCTTCAACCCAGCTATCCTGAACAAAATTTTTCCATCATCCCATAATCCCAAACATTTTTATTGGCCAATTCATATATGCAATCCTGAATGTTCCTTTCATTTTCAGTTAAAAATCCCAAATCCCCATGGGCTTCAAAAAAGTCACATCCTGGATGCCAAAAAACCTTTTTTAAGTGACTTAACATACACAGGTAATTACATTACTAAATTTGTAATTATATCCTTGTTTAAAAATGCTTTTTATTAACATTAATTTATCAGGGCCCAGATTAGGATCTGAATTTTCAACGGATCATGTTGAACCAGAATATGCTTTTGAGGTGAGAATACAAAAATTAAATTTCACTTTTTTTTAAACTTTATTCCTGACATTAAAGCCATGATTGAACTACTGTATCTCTCTATCAAAAACTTAAAACCTTTTTATTATTTCAGATGTTGGATTAATACTGTAACTGTTTCTTTTTCTTCAAAAGGTGGCTAACTCCAGTATCAGGTATGGGGAAGGTGTCACACGAGAAGTTGGAATGGTATGTTTGTATGGTGATATGTACCTTGCTATCCATGTATGGATTATGGGTAGGGCAGGGCGAGGAAAAGGGGAGTTACAAAGGGGCAGGTCAAAATTTTCATAGTAACATTAATTTTGTTGCCTTGTCAAACAGGTATTTTTGTGATAGGAATAATGACATGTATTTTAAGTTTTAAAAAAATATTGTAATTGTTTTACAGTGGTTTTGAGTACAGTTGAATAAAATTGCTTTATTATAAAAAAAATGGTTGATTTATATCAAGATATATGTTGTGCAGATAAATTTTAACATATCATTAACTATTATTTGAACAACTGATAACCAGCCAGACTCAACACCCTTTGAGCAATTTATGTCTATGTTGTAGGTTAAAATGAACTTCAGGTCAAAATGGTTACAAACTTAGTTTGATTTGTTTTTCCTTTGTTTCAGATTATTGGAGGATTATGGAAATTAATTTGAAACAAAGAAAAACACAAATCAAACTAGTTTGGAACCATTTTTACCTCAAATTCATTTTGACCTTCAACATCAATTTGTTAGAGCAATACAATTATTGAAAAATAGAAGCATGAGCAGTGGCATTACATGTATACAATTTCAGAGATTTTAAAAAGTGATGAGATAATATATCAGAAACCTATAAGACTTGAAACATGTTACTCACATTAACAGCTTGTTTAGATTCTACAAGTACAGTGTACTATATCTGGAAACTGCTTATAAGCCACAGTCATGCTACTGAAGCCCACTTGATTGTTTCTGTTTTCCAAGTATGGTATTTGGTGGTTGAATGTGGACAGTCTATGGTTAAAGACATTGAAAGGCAGTTGCACATTTTGTGGGTTTCTGGTTATACCCAATATTTTAAGGTGTTGAACAGTATGCTCTTTATGCACAGTTACAGTTAATTCAAATGTTGTTTGAACTTTTGACAGGATTTTAAAAACCTTGGTTTGAAAAAAGTGTGTTTAATCACAGATAAAAAGGTATGTAAAATAAATGTAACACAGCTGTTATACATATTGCACACAAACTAGTGATGATTAGCCACAGCTTTACTTCCTACCAGAAGAGCTCAGATTTCCTTCAAGAGATTTTTCCTTTAAAATGATCTTGTATGTTGATTACAGTGTTTTTAGTATATGTCAGTATAAAATGTTGGCCGTCTTGCTACTAATAATATTGGATTCTTAGCTTTAGTGTATTGCACATCAAATAATCGTAATATTTAGCAATAATAATGATAATAATAATTATAATAATAATTAGCAATTAATGGATGAGGCTGAGTAGGATATGAAGAATTAAGCGGATCGAGGAAGGTGTTATCCACAGAGGCCGTAGGCCAAGGTGGATTAAACACCCTTCCGAGATCCACTTAATTCTTAATATCCTACGAAAGCCGAATTCATTAATTGCTTTATTATTTATCAAAATATTTTCAAACACTTAAAGGAGAAAATGAGCTTCATTTTCACAAATTTCACACCCACCAGCAATATAACAAAACAACAACATAACACAAGCTCGTCCCCAGGTCTTCTCGGTTAACGGTGCATTAACCTGCGAAAAGGCTGCATTTTTGACGTCATTTCCTCGTTTAAGTCAAAATTCTTCCAAATTTGGTCATCAGTAACTGGTTATGGTGAATTAAACGTGTGCTTTTAGCCAATCAAAATCGGGGGAATATTTTGAATGAATAATGATAACAATTATTTGTTTGTAGCTAGTGAATTTACCTCCAGTTCAAGAAACCATAACTTCCTTGGAGAAACATGGTGTGATCTATGAACTTTATGACAATGTAAGGATTGAGCCAACAGATACAAGGTACTGAAGTTACATACCTCTTATTAATTGAGTTCGAGGTCCGTACTGTAAAATACGGACCAAGTTTTTTCCCATCAATTTATGGCCCAAGCGTGAAGCGCGCGGGCCATAAATCGACGGGAAAAAACGAGGATCCGTATTTTACAGTACGGACCGAGAAAACGAGGTTAATAAGATATTTATTATATCTCTGGAGTCATTTCGGCGACCAAAACAAACTTTAGCGGGCCGTACAGTGAAGTACGGCCCGCTAAATTGACCAATCACAGCGCGCGTACTAACTGAGAGATATAATAATAGGTAAAAAATGTATTTAAGCTATCCATGATATTTATTTGGGTGAAAGTTGAGACTGCAAGTTTCTCAAGGCTTAGATATACTGGCTTGGAGTTAGCACCCACCTAGATAAAAAAATTCCAAGATCCCAATTAAGCTTGTAACTGTGTAATGAGTTTTAATTTGCCATATTTCGTTGTTTAGAAAAGATCTTGGCAGTAAGGCAACCGCCCCAAATCGCTGAAATGTTTGTGAAGTGTACTGACTTTACATTGCAGGTTGCTTGACTTGTACATTTAAGCCACAAGAAGTTGATCAGAACCTTACGATTTACAGTACTAAATGATCATGTTAAATCTGTGTTTCTTTTTCACGGTCAGTTTTAAAGATGCTATTGACTTTGCAAAGGGGGGCCACTTTGATTCCTTCCTGGC
This sequence comes from Ricordea florida, assembly GCA_949710005.1. NCBI lineage: Eukaryota > Metazoa > Cnidaria > Anthozoa > Corallimorpharia > Ricordeidae > Ricordea > Ricordea florida. The sequence goes on from OX453285.1 coordinate 941,980, forward strand.
TGTTGGTGGAGGTTCTGTCATAGACACTGCAAAATCTGCAAACCTTTATGTTTGTCATCCAGAGAATGATTTCCTGGACTTTGTTAATGCACCAATTGGCAAAGGATCACCAGTCAATAGAATACTCAAGCCACTGATAGCAAGTACGTAATTGTGATCTTATAATTATTTTGGAGTAGTTTTCAACTTACTATCACAAAACCAAAACCAAAGTAATCACGTTCACCAATCACAACTGACAAAGTTAGTCCAACGAACCAATCAAAACCTAATGCAAATACATGCCAACAGCATCAAGCACAGAAAAATGGATACATGTTGGTCATTCACCAGGTTAAGGTTTGCTTTTTTTGGCTGAGAAAGTGAATGCAGTCATCATATTTTAACTATTGCAATCATAAAAAATAACAAGACATCATGATGGACACTCCCAGTCTAGCCATTGACAGTCCAATCATCAGATGATATGAAAACTTCAGAAAACTTATTCTTTGATTCAGAAATGTGTTTTCCGCGAGGTCCACGTGCCTCCTTGTGATGCTCATGGATGCTCATGGTGTACCAAGTAGGACTTGTGTTTGTGAATTCCACCTGAATAATCCATAATTAGAGAAATTAACTCGTCCATTTTTAAGAGCTGTGAGCAGCCATTTAATACAGATGGCTAGGAGGATTGAGTTACAGCGAAGTCATGCTGACCTTTTGGAAAACATACTGCTATTTCCTTTAAAAACTTTTGTGAAATTTTCATATCCCAGCCAACACCCTGAGTTTCCCTCTGTTCCTTATCTTGTCTTGATAATAATCATTTTTATTAGAATACATGTACTTTCAGCATGAATTTGGAAGTCTACCTATATAATAAGTAAGAGTACTTTTTTTGGATTTTCATTCTATTGACCAAGTTATTGTTAGAGTTGAATTCCAACTGGTAAAAAAATGCAGTGTCCTTAGCACACCACTGTTTCAGTTGCAAACTATGAATGTTATACTTACAGTTGCAGTAACATGTGAATTGATTTAGGGACACACTGTGTAGTACTCTCAATAAATACTAACTGCCTTTTATATACTCAACAGTCCCCACAACTGCTGGAACTGGTAAGTTTTTCAAACAGTGATTTTGTTTTTTAGATTTATTCTCTCATTTTAAGACACTTGGAACTTACTCTTGTTGGAAATTTGAATTGAAACATTTTGTTATATTGAAGGAAGTGAAACAACAGGAGTAGCTGTGTTTGACTATGAACCTCTGAAAGCAAAAACAGGTAACTAGAACCTATATCAGTTATTAGCTATATAGCCAAGCATGATGTAAGAGATTCAGTATCCACTGTTTCTTTCTACCATTCTAAGGCTTAGAAAGTCAACCTTTTGCTACTAAGATTTTACTTTTAAATAGATTCATAACAGGGTTTTACCTTACATTTGTTGTGGCCATTATTTAAGTCCAGTGTACACTAAGTGGTTTAACATGGTTAGCTCTATGAAATCCATGGCTATGTTACTGGTTAAATTTGATTTAATTTAACCCAGCTTAATAATAATAAATAATAATAATAGTAAATGTTATTTAGCCAGGGTTATCTCTTCAGCATAAAATGCTGCTATCAATGAGGGCCCTGGAAAAAAGTAACTAACTAAAAAACTTTTGATCTATATAATTCCAAAATACGAGTTTTCAAAATCAGAACTGACTTAGCTTGGTTTGTAATTTCTTTGTGTCTGGTATTCATAATCATAAATATAGACAAGGAAGTTACAAACCAACCTTGGTTAAATTAAATCAAATTTAACCTGTAACAGCTACACCAAAAGTCCTTGTTTTGTTGCATTATCAGGTATTGCAAACCGTGCCATACGACCCATGCTAGGCATTGTTGATCCTTTACACACCCTTCATATGTCTGAGAGATTGACAGCCAATAGCGGTTATGACGTGCTGTGGTAAGATTCAACTGTTCAAGTAAGATAATTGATTTAGAATAACCCACTTAATGATCTTCTGTATTCAACAAAATAATATTTGGTGTTTTGCACTTTAAGCGTTTTTTACACATTTAAATCAAAGTGACATCAGAGCTATCTGCCAATCAAAAGGCTGCTTCTGAGTTGGTAATCAGATTGCGAATTTACTCAACAGCTGGTCACTTGGTTATGCTAAGCCTATGTTGGGAATCTTGAGATTGCTTCCAACACTACGTTATGTCCCGATAAACTTACGTTAGCAAACCACACACGATTGAATAAAATCACGAGTGTAATTCCTCCTTGACGCTGTTGACCGTTTACACTCAGGTATTGTAACTTAAAAAGGTACAGGACAAAGGTTCCTTTTTCCACATGCTACTAATGGAGTATTACTTACATCTGATTGGTTACTCTGTCACTGTTCATTTCCGATCATTATTCCCCGCAATGAAATGATTGACGTGTTTATTTGAAGAAAGTAATGTGAACTCAAACGAATAAATGAGGTAATTGATAGTGAAAACTAAAACCCTAACATAAACGCGCAATTTCCAACACCTAAGATGCAAAGTTGACGGTGCATGTTTTTTTTTTGGTGATAGTCATGCTATTGAGTCTTACACTGCGATACCTTACCAGAAGAGAGGGCCGTGTCCACCAAACCCCAACCAGAGGCCTGCGTACCAGGGGAGCAATCCTGTCAGTGATGTGTGGTCCAAACACGCACTGCGTATTGTGTCCAGATACCTAAAAAGGTAACCTTGTTAATTAAAATGACAAACTTAGGATTGGTGGTAAACCTAACTGAATAACACAGTGTATTCTGGAAAATGGTTACCATTAAAAGAGGAAAGGAAAGAAAAAAAACACTAAGTATTCTTTTCTTTGGATTTGTGTGCTAATTATCAGTGGTAATTTTACAGTCGAATGTAATTAATTATTTTATGGAAAAGAGCACTGATTCCCTTCCAAAGCGGGCATTTTTAATATCAATTTTTTTTTGCTTTTTGCTGTTTTCATTGCAGATCTATTAAAGACCCAGAAGACTTGGAAGCAAGATCCAGCATGCACTTGGCGAGTGTGTACGCCGGCGTTGGATTCGGCAATGCTGGCGTTCACTTGTGGTAAGCTGACTGTACTACATGAAGTCAACAGCCAAGGCCGGATCCATAGAAAGCAAATCACGCCTAATCCAGGGTTAACCATTAAGATTTATTGGCAAATTCAACACGATGTAGGTTTTAAACGGTCCTAGCCAACGAGGATGAAAAAAATCATAAAAAAAAGAACAGACTTCAAAGCTTGTTAGCTATTTCAATCACTTATATGTCTATTTTGCTGTTTTCCAGCCACGGAATGTCGTACCCTATTTCTGGTTTGGTTAAATCTTATAAAGCCAAAGAATATGATGTCGATCACCCTCTGGTGGTAAGCAACAAGTAAAATCGTGTTTGTAACATTTGATACAATGAGCCACACAATACAAAACGACATCTGCTATGTTTAAGCTCTTAGTTTCCTACATTTTTATCTATGGACGTAACCATTGTACTGGAGAGTTTTGTGATACTGTTTGGAGTTCATCTGTGGTCTTGCAGTGAGACCATTCTTTGTAAAGCTACTGAAAAGTACTGTACTGTGGTACTGTTTGTTTAACTATACAGTGTGGTTCTATCTTTTTCATCTATGGATTAAACCATGCAGTGTGACCATTCCTGGGAAAGCTACTGAACTGCACTGTACCGTGGTACCGGTCGTTTTACTATACTGTGTGATTTTTAGTTTTTCATAAACCCATTCAGTGTGAGCCTTCTTTGCAACGTTACTGAGAGTACATGTATTGTTTGAACCGGTCGTCGTTTTGCTAGAGTTATTTTACATACCTTTAATACTTTTTTTTTCAGCCACATGGTTTGTCTGTGGTGGTGACAGCTCCGGCCGTTTTTCGCTTTACGTCTCCTGCTTGTCCCGAGAGGCATTTAGAAGTAGCGCAAATTCTTGGTATGTTGGTCAATTTCTGTAACGTTTACTTGTGGTCCAAACACAGTTCTCAACTTCTTTTTTATTTAACAGTAAGGCTTCACGTTCTCGGGGAGCTTAAGCAAAACACGAAGACGACCACGGCGACTGATGTAACACCAAACATGGCAAACAACAGCGTTAATGCACGACTTGATAAAACTGCACGTGCAAAATACAGTCTGCATAAAAAACCTGAAGGGATCATTATTTCAAATTTTCTGGTAGACGCGATTGTGCATCTTCTAGAACACCTTCAGAATTTTGGAATGAAACGGATAGAAAATGAAGTATTTGACAAATTGAAAGAAAAACGAAAATAAAAAAGACAAGCCTGCCGCCAGCCTACCAGACCGCGTTTGCACGTGCAGTTTCACTTTGATGTTTATTAGCATTATTGTTTGGCGCAGTCCACGTCGTTGTCGGGTACAACATTCAGCAAATAGTGAATTGGATTAGGGAATTTAGCAACTCAGTAGTAGTTGTAAACTTTATTTAAGTGTCAATCGTTCTAGTGTTTTACACACTAATTGGTGACACTAAAAAAAGAAAACATTAGAATTTTGTGAAAATAGAAACCCTTATTCTAAATAAAACTTTAATTAAAAATATACACTCATTCTAAAATAGAAGTCTAGTTACAAACGTACTTAACAACATACACCAATTACATAATTATGTTCTTTTTCTAAATTAAACAGTTCTTGCAGCCCCCGTCTTCAATTAAGTGCGTTAAGTCTCTTTTCTTTATCCGACGTTTAAAAGTACTCACACTGTCCATACCACGTTCCTCCTTTGTCAACTTTGACCACAACAAAGGCCCAAGGGGAAACTTAATCGATATATCCCTCAGTAAATTATCCAAACTGACGAAAAAGCAATTTGTTAGCACTCAGGAGAATTTCTAATCAGGAGCTTTCTTGGATGTTTTAGGCGCAGATATATCTGGCGTTAAGAAGGAGGATTCGGGGCTTTTACTGTCGGACACTCTCCGTGACTTCATGTATACTACAGGGGTCGATAACGGTTTAACTTCTCTTGGTTATAAACCTGATGATATTCCAGCTCTTGTACAAGGCACACTTCCTCAACATCGTGTCACCAAACTTGCCCCTGCGGGGGCCCCAGGGGAGGAGGAACTTTCCAAACTGTTTGAAGAGTCAATGACGTTGTACTAGTCCATTGTGACGATCACGTGCTGGTGCATACGCAGGATCAAATGGATGACCGCTGTTTTCAATACTGGAGACTTGTGATCAAGAGACTATCATTTAATTGTCTCACAATGAGACTTAATGAAGAATATGTGGGACTTGTTGCACAGTATATGGGACTTAATGAAAAGTACTTTTAGATGGAAAAGGGTGAACCACATGCAGGGTATCAATTGCATTTTGTGATTATATTGGATGTGTAAATACTAAGGGCACAATCAAAGGAAAATAAGTTGTTGGATTTGCATCAGTTTTGTATTTTGTGTGTGAAGATTTAAGGAACAAAAACTTATGATTAAGAAAAGGAACAAGTGATCTGAAAAAATGCGCGAAACCTATTTCACATGTTGTTTACAAGAAAAGGCCGTACTGTAACACTTGACACCGTTTTGACCATAAATGGAATACCACATGTGCCCTTCCCTCTCTGTGCCAATCTGGACTCGTACCAGTCTCTAAAGGAATGCATCAAAGACTATATGATTACAGTTGGTAGTTAGGCAAAAAAGAAGATATTAAACTGTTGTATCAGTTGATTTTAATGATGAACACAACCAATCCGCTACACTGACGATCAACGCAGTTTTCTCAACAATGATGCTGATTAAATAAAACGTTCAAATGGTGCGTTTTTTTCCGGGTTTTTGGCAGTTAGTGCTTTGTATTTTCCTGTGGATAAAGAAATATTTAACAATTAGTTGATAAGCGCAAGATTTCTTATGGTTAAGAGTCCATCTATAAGATTTACAAGAAAATGGGTAAATCAAACGAGTTGATTTAGTAAGTTATACCACCGTAAGGTAAAAAGGAGGTGCTGACGTTTCGAGCGTTAGCCCTTCGTCGGAGCGAACTGATCACCCTATTCACCATTCGCTCCGACGAAGGGCTAACGCTCGAAACGTCAGCACCTCCTTTTTATCTTACGGTGGTATAACTTACTTCATCAACTCGTTTGATTTACCCATTTTCTTGTGTTTCAACTTCCCACCGACGCAGCACCAGTTTCTTTAGAAACTATCCCCACAATACATCTATAAGATTTAGATTGGTAAGTTTGAAACCCTACTTCACATAATAATGATAATAACAATAACAACAACAACAATAACAATAATAATAATAATAACAATAACAATAACAATAACAATAACAATAACAAAAATAATAACACTTTATTTATATAGCGCTATTTCTATTGCTAACCAATAGCGCTTTACAAATTATTTACAATTAAAAATTACATATCTATGTTAAAAAAGTTACAATTTGTATGTAATTATAAAAATATTACACTAAATTATAAAAATATCTAACTAAAAAATTTCCTAAAAAGATATGTCTCAAGTTTGCGCTTAAATTCTGAAATATCGTTGCACGATCGAATGTCTAAAGGTAAGGCACTCCAGAAGTGCACAAGTATTTAGTCGCAGGTATTTATTTCGAACACTTTAAATATCTTGGTTCATGTCTTATCTTTGCTACTACTTTAGTTGCTCAAATAACTGCGATGATCTTCCAATTTATTACATCCATTTTGAAATCACTGGTGATCCTTGCAATTTGATTGGCTCATAGCAGTGTGATTTATTCACAGATTGCACCATTTTTCGCTTTAAATCGCATCATTTTTAAAAAGTTACTCTTTTTCAAAAACTGGGCTTCCTGAAGGGAATAAATAAATAAGTAGTATTGACAAAAAACTATGAGTGTAATAAAGTGGTAACTGAACTTCGTATTGTGTAATTTTGGTCGTAAATCATACTTGTGATTTCAAATCAAACTCGCGCTATGCGCTCGTTCGATATTTGAAATCACGCGTATAATTTCAGACCAAATTGCACTCCACTCAGTTCAGTTACCATTATTAATAATGTGTACTAAATCATGTCCTTCTTCAATATTCAGAGCTAAGGGACTGTGCAAGAATTACCAGGAGGGGAGGGGAGGGGGGGCGAAAAATGAGCCTAGTAACGACAAATATTACACAATACCCCTCCTCACAACAAAGGCAAATCTCCCAACAATATACGTCATATTAGGAAATATTTATCCAGAGAATCAACTGAGAAATTAGTTCATACTATTATTAGTAGTAGATTGGATTATTGTAATAGCCTTCTGTATGGAATCCCGGAATATCAGACTATGAAATTACAACGTGTTATGAATGCGAGTGCAAGACTTATATATTGTGCACACAAGTTCTGTCATATAACACCTCTACTCGCAGAATTACATTGGTTACCAGTGCGCGCCAGGATACACTATAAGATAATCTTGATAACTTTTAATATTTTGCATGGCCTATCACCTAAGTACCTTTCAGATTTAATTAGTATTCAACAGCCTTCGTCCTACCATTTGAGGCGCAACGACAATGGTCGTTTTTTGGAAAGACCAAGTGTGAAAGCCAAGAAAACATTGGGAGACAGAGCTTTCCAGGTAGCTGCTCCTTTCCTATGGAATAAGCTGCCAAGGTCCGCGCGCGAAGCAACGAACTTAATTAATTAATTAAGACATTTTTATTCAAGGAATCATTTCAGTTATCTTAGCATATCTATATTTTTATTTGTAATCATCTTTTACCCATTTAATGCAAATATTTTTTTATGATTTTGATAGGAAGATTTGTAAAATTTTAGTTATTAATTACTGTTGTGATGCGCTTTTGAATATTTTATAGAAAAGGCGCAATACAAATAATAAATGTTATTGTTATTGTTATTGTTTTACTGCCCCCTCTCCTGATAATTATTACAAAGTCCCTAATATTTTTGGGACTCCATTTATAGAGCCTAAAAATCACGGTCAAGTCTACTCAGTATGGAGAATCCCTCCGGGGAAAAATTTAAACGCTTTCAGGGCCAGTTTCCACCTGCATTTCAGTACAAAAGTTGAATCAGTTATAGCATCATCGTTGTTACCTTTTCTTGCCTTTTGAATTTGAATTTGTTTTTATGCGACTCCACTAAGCTAGTAACTACGTAACCCTTTCCCTCCGAAGAGTGAAAATATATATTTTACTCTGGCCAGCGTCAGAAACACAAGACTTGAAATGTGTTAATGCCATTGAACGTCTTCAGCGACAGCTTGTCCACATTCAATCTACCAAGTCAGTACCATATTTGGAAAGCAAGAGAAACCAAATGAACCAATCAGTGCCAACAAATTCAAAGACTGGGACAATCAGTTTCCAAATATGGTACTTGAGAAATATTGAATCTGGAGAAGCTGTAAACGTGAGTTGCACGTTTCAAGTCTTATGTGTTTCTGTTTTAATACAACATAGCATAATCAGTATACAACGCTTCTTGAGTTACTCGACCTACGCGTATTGTTCAATTTGCTCGCTGCGACCGCCCGGCAGAAAGATGTTACTGAGCTCGAACATTGGGCAAAAGATGTCAACCTTGTATTGAATCCCCAGAAAACAAAAATAAGAGACGTTTCATTTCTCGCTTCCTTATTATTATTATTATGATGATGATGATGATGATGATGATGATGATGATGATGATGACGTGATGTGAGACTTTGGCAACGAGAATAAGAACTACGTGAAAAGTTGAGCATGCGCAGTATCTAATTTTCTGACCTGAGCACAGGAAAGTGTTAAACAGGTTTGACTGCAAAGATGAGCAACTTCAACGTCATCACATTCGCCTTTCTCCATTGCATCTTCACACGCGATTAGGTTATTAGCATCATAACATTCATCTGAGGGTAAAGCATGCAACAGATTGAGTATATATTACGCGTTCTGTGATTCGCTCTTATATCTCCTGTCGTTTCATTATCATTTTATACTACGCGCCCTGTGAGTGATCGACGTCTTCTTTCGTTATACCGCATTCTAGATTCTACGTACACTGTGATTGCTCATATCCATGAGCTATTATTAGAGGACAGCAACGACTGTCGTCGGGAGGAATTGGTTCCTTTGCCTCGACAAAGATTGCACATATTTTCCGAAGTTCCTTCGTGATAACTTGCTTGCTAAGGCCTCAAAAAGAAGTTCAATATCGGTACTTGTGTGGCTCAATGGACTCTAAGTTTACCGTGTTTGATCGGCTTTCTTCTACTTTGAACCTTGTACTAACTGACCTCAGGTATAATGAACAACTCACCACATCGTCCGCATGTTGCACGGCATTTTCCGTTCCAAGGGAACTGGTCACATTTCCCAGCTTCCTTCTCATGAACACACAAATCTGAGTCAATGAGATCGATGCAATCTAATTATACAAAAACAAAAAAACAAAACAAAGAGAGTGTGTGAGAGAAAGAGAGAGAGAGAGAGAGAGAGAGAGAGAGAGAGAGAGAGAGAGAGAGAGAGAGAGAGAGAGAGAGAGAGAGAGAGAGAGAGAGAGAGAGAGAAAGAAATTATACGTTCAAACAGTGGTATACTCGCCCATTTCTGAAGTGCCTTGCAGCTATATTTCGTATATCAATAATGGGAAAACTACAGTGACAAACCATGTTGAAGATTGTGTCAGAAATTGTTATGGACCTGGATTAGTAGGCTGGGTGATTATTTTAATTAATTAATTAATTAATTATAATAATTGGCCACTTCCTTAGAGGGGCTTTTCAGGGCCAAATACAACAAATATAAACAACATAGTTAAGAATACCAACTGGCGGGAGGCAGACCAGTTGGCTATTTACAAGGATGATGGAGGAGTTGAACCAGGTACTTACCCAGAACAACACCAGGTAGTGGCCAGAGCGGGATTTGAACCCGGGTCACCGCATTGAAATACCGCGCCCTAGACCACTCGGCCATCCTTCCGACAGAATAGACCTTCGCTTGTACATTTCGTTTTGCCAATGCAGATCATGTAATGGTACTCAGGAGATTTGGTCCTTTGTCTTGTTCATCAAAAAGAGTGCAGGCAGACATATTCATGTTCTGTATTGGGAAAACAAAATGTCAAGCGAAGAAGGTCTATTGATTATATAAACCAGATGTCATTCATTTCAAAGATTTCCTCAAAAAGATTTAGATTCTTTTGCGTGGTTAAGTGAGAAGTGAATACACAGTCTACAGAGTATGTTAATCAAGAGGAATAATTGACAACCAAAACAAGTGACAGATTCTACGTAAGTTAATAAAATCACAGAAATGGGAAGAGGAAACGAAAAGATGCAGGCGTAGTTTTTGAGAATAGTCACTGAGAGGTGAGCAACTTTTTAAGTTGAATTAAATTTGATTTGACGACAACGTTCCAACTTGTTAATCTCTGGATTAAACCATGCTTTCTTTGAAAAGCAACTTACTGCACAACGGTACTGTTTGGATCAGTCCAATCTAAACGTTTTGATCTGTGGATCAAACCATGCGGTGTGACCATTCTTTGGAAAGCTACTGAACAGTACTGTACTGTGGTACCGTTTGTGGCTCTAACGTTTTCATCTGTGGATCAAACCATGCAGTGTGACCATTCTATGGAAAGCTACTGAACAGTACTGTACTGTGGTACTGTTTGTTTTACTATACAGTGTGGTTCTAACTTTTTCATCTGTGGATCAAACCATGCAGTGTGACCAAGCTTCTGATTACCTCTCACTGAGGTACAGTTCAAGTTGTTTTTTGTTTCTTTGCAACAGAATATTCAGACCAACAAGCCATTCCTTAACTTAACCTTAACCGCGCCAGGTGATAAGATCATTTATTTTTTTCTCAAGCATCTGAGCGAGCCATGACCGGTCCAGCATTTTACGATGCGGCCCACTAGCCGGATGCTTTCCCGGCTGTAGCAATTTCCTATCTTGTTTCTTACTTTAAAAAGGAGACATTCAAAAAAAAAATAAATAAGTTATTTACCGGGCTTGGTCGGTCCGTATAGGATAATACTGTGCCCTTGGTCTTGAGTACGGAGTAAACGTAGTCATAACCTCGGGCATGGTTTTTTCTCATACGGACCTTCCACCCGGTAAATAACATATGCTCTTTGTAAGAAAACGTGACTGGTGACTTCCCTATCTTACATCGGCATAAAATCACTAGGAATATTTTAAACAAGAAGGCAGAATGTTGAGAGTATTGCACCCACCTATTTCGTTTCCACCTGCTTTGCTTATTAGAACAAAGATGCAAAAAATACAAAGAACTGTAGATGTCATGCTATCAGTAAAATGGTAGTCTCCGGCAAAAGTCCTACCGAAATAACTGCCTTATCTGAAATCAGAGCGGGAAGAGCGTTCGTGGTGATTTAATTGCACCTAACTGCAACAATAAAATATTCCCTATTTTTATTACAGGAAAGATATCTGCTTGCCAACAATGTTTTTGTTATGGAAATTTACCAATCATCTTAACAGTACTGGGAATTTATTTTAACAGCCAATGAGTTTTTGGTTAGTATATGAAAATCAATAAGAGACGGCAGTTAGATCTCGACGACATTTGTAACCAAAATTCTCATGCTGCGTTAGATTAAGTGACAATCTGACACAGAACTGAAGCTCTGATTGGAGGACATGTGAACACAATTAAAAATTGTTTTTACCCACGCCGGAAATGAAACGAATAAGATGCGGATGATTAGGAAATGAAATTTCATATATTAACGACATTATTTTACTACAATAATTGCACATTGACGCAGGCTCTCGTTAGTGATTAGTTAACTTAAAGGTTTCTGCCTCAAGATTCTGGCAAATGTAATAAGACCCTAAATAGATTTGTCTGAAAAGTCAGTAACGTGATTAAAGAATTCCAAAGATGTTCCAAATATTTGAAAACTTCCGATGGCATGTCGGTGTCTTCGGAAGTCTTGAACGCGACAGATCGTTACAGTGATCGAACTAGTATCAACGGCCAGTCCATTTTTCAGCGTGGCGAAAAGCAGCTTTTACGTTCTAAATACAATAGTACGCACCTGGGCAAACAACACAGGAGATGACCCTGGCCCTGAAAACCAAAGAGCTGCGCATAAACTTTAAGGTTTTAAACAGCTGCTTGGTATCCTAGGGACGGTTTGCAGCTATTACAGCGTTTAGTATCGTTGGTCAACAAAACTTTAGAACAAACCAAAACAAACAACACAGAGGTGCGTTTGGTGAGGTAGCGTGGGAATACCGTTAAACAAGTCGCCTCTGTGGGACTGAATGTTTCCGAAGGTGTTCCGAGGACCCCCGAATTACGAACGTTCAGAACGTTTTCAAGCATGTTCTCTTGATACTATACGCCTAAATTTGAGGCAATAAAATACTTGGAGGTCCCCTGTATGCCACAGACATCCTTACAATACCAGCCGCGTTGCTGTGAATACAGAAAACACATTAATGACCGATCACATATGCAAACTGAAAGACTAGAAGTAAATAAGTATATTTACAATGGAATAGAAATCATACAAAGGATTGGGACCGAGCCCTTGCACTGACATAATCAGCTGTTACAATTCGATGTCGCATACACAACATAACCTACACGGGCTTGCATTCTTTCATACTGCGTAGAATTACTTTTTGAGGGGGGCGTAAGGGTTTGCGGTGATGCGGTTTTGCGTTATTTTTGGTGCGGTTTTGCGGTAATTTTCATTTTAACTCGCGGTATTGGCATAGGGTAAAATATAGACTGGACCATTGGGCCCTTGGACCATTGGACTATTCTTTGGACTATTTTTTGGACTATTTTTTGGACCATTTTTTGGACTATTTCATGGACTAAATTTTGAACTATTTTTTGAATCTTTGGTAAGGGGTGGGTACCTAGTTTTGTCAGGGGGTGGTTTATCATTTGTTCTTCCTCAGGAAGGGGTAGGTAGGTAGGTAGGGGGTTAGGTAGTTTTTTGGGGGGAGGGGTGGGTAGGTAAATTTTGTCAAAATTTGTTATTCTCACTTAGGAAGGGGTGGGTAGGTAGTTTTGTCAAGGTGGTTAATCATATGATCCTCCTTAGGGAGGGGAAGGAGGTAATTACAGCACTTGTGTCACACAACACATGTACGCATGCGCACAGCCTATTACCCAGAAATGTGCAACAGGTCAAAAACATTAAAAAAAAATCCCAGGAAAAACCAGAGGATCCTATGCTTGAACTGATTGAAATGCTGAAGCAAGGAGAAAGAGATCCAAAAAACGCCTTCGTACGTAAAGTCGAGACATCGTCAGATCCGTGTGTAGTAGTCGCTACAGACCACCAACTAAACGACATTACAAGATTTTGCACAAATCCTAGCCAGTTTAGCATTTTAGGAGTCGATCCCACTTTTAATTTTGGAAAGTATTACGTAACTCTAACCACATATAGACACCTCCATCTCCGAAACAAAGACGGCAAGAATCCTGTCCGGATTGGTCCAACCATTATTCATCATAAGAAGGAATCGTCATCATACTACGAGCTTTCGTCGACAATGGTAAAGCTAAATAAAAACACACAAAATGTCCTCGTATATGGGACAGACGGAAAAACGGCACTGGGAAGGTTTTGGGAGACCTCTATCATATGCCCAGCATTTGCTGTGTGACCTTCACATGAAAGACGATGTTATGTCCAAACTAAATGGATTTGGAATTCGAGGCAAAGCGTCCGAAATTATCCTAAGCGATTCTGGAGGCCAAGCAATATTGATTAGCAAGCGCATAATTCAATTTATTAGCAGGCACCTATTTCCTGTGATGTGTTCTATGAAATTTTCGTTGCGAAAAATCAGGGTAAACTATTATTTTTCAAGCTGTGTAATAGCCTTGTGATGGAGGGATAAGATTTCTAATGGAACTGAGCAAGGTCACATGTCTTGTATTTTGAAGAAGTGTACATACAGTACAAAAAGTTAACTCCGGCCGAAAATATGAACGCTGAGAATGTAGCAAAAAACGGGAGAGAACCACTAAGTCAAAAAAAAGCAGCAAGAAAAAAACAATCTCTTTTTTAGAACCCTGACCGGGTGTCGAATACTGTCCAGGTTTTTTTTTTTTGGTGCAGTGTGTTGTGATTGCAAAAGATTAAAGACATTTTGTTATCTGGCTAGCGGCTAGAAAATGACTTTGTAACTGGCCAAAAATGTTTTCTTTTCCGGAGCGCTGTCAGTCAGAGCAAGATTAAAGGAAATAGAAATAGCTCTTGTGACGGAACTATATAGTAGACGCCGACTGGTGCAAACGATCCATTATTTTAGCAAATTATAAGCAGCAAGTTACATTGGTACGGGTCAATAAGCGACTGAGCGGACAAGAATGGAAAAAAAAGTTTCCTTAATGCTGGTAACTTTTCTGTACTAATTACGACCTCCTCCCCTCACAGATGACAACTTTTGCTTACATTCCCCTCCCATGACCATGGGTAATAGGCTGTGCGCATGCGTACATGTGTTGTGTGACACAAGTGCTGTAATTACCTCCTTCCCCTCCCTAAGGAGGATCATATGATTAACCACCTTGACAAAACTACCTACCCACCCCTTCCTAAGTGAGAATAACAAATTTTGACAAAATTTACCTACCCACCCCTCCCCCCAAAAAACTACCTAACCCCCTACCTACCCCTTCCTGAGGAAGAACAAATGATAAACCACCCCCTGACAAAACTAGGTACCCACCCCTTACCAAAGATTCAAAAAATAGTTCAAAATTTAGTCCATGAAATAGTCCAAAAAATGGTCCAAAAAATAGTCCAAAAAATAGTCCAAAAAATAGTCCAATGGTCCAAGGGTCCAATGGTCCAGTCTATATTTTACCCCATGCCCGCGGTATTGCGGTTTCAAGACACTAAGCGGTTTGCGGTTATTACAACCTTTAAGTAGCGGTTTTCGGTGAAAAAAAATGTCTGCGGTGATAACACTGTTTAGAACGGTCGGCAGGCGGTCGGCATCCGTTTGTCTTGTAAGCGCGAGCCAAGTGTTTTGTTTTACAACGCATCAGGGTTCATTATATCAGCTTACAGTTTTACTCTGTGGCTTGATATCACAGCTTTTCCAGTTAATACTTAATGTGATTAACCGTTTTGGTCGTTTTGGCCAATGATGCTTCGATGATGCTATGATGGTATGTTTAATATTAACGTACAATGTTATCAGGATGTATCACAATTCTTGCTGACGTAAGCTTTCATATTGTGGCCTCTATGTACGTGCGGTTTCGGTTTTCGGGAAAAAATCCCATGCGGTTTGCGGTTTTTTGGCGTATTTCTGTGCGGTTTTGCGGTTTTCGGACCCCCCTTACGCCCCCCTCCTTTTTAAAAAATTGACGAATATCAGAGATTCGGCTGTCCCTTTTCAGTCTTTACGAAACTTTTGCTTTACTCTGAGCGACTTTCTTGGCCTTCACCATCTCCACCAAGTCCTGAAATTAAAGCAGAAACTATAATTAACCTTATCGTTCCGGAGATTTGAGTCATAATTCTCTTCAATGAGAGCCATACACTCCCTCATTTGTTATTCTGGAGAATTGAATGTTCGATATATTCAATAAACTTGAGATGAACGGCCGACGTGAATAAAACACCTTAGATCAGGCAAAAGAGAAAAGCACACTTCTTGTTTTACCTTGTATCGCTTCATACATTCCTTCTTTGTTCGTCCCGGAATCGACTCAGCTATTCTGTCCCATCTGTCCGGCGTGCTTGTCGGATACGTGCGAAGGGCGTTCTCCAAAAGCTGTGACAGACAAGACAAATGTACATATAACTGAGGGGTGTAATCAAGCTTTGTAAAGCTACTGAACAGTACTGCACTGTGGCACTGTTTGTTTTACTATACAGTGTGGTTCTAACTTTATCATCTGTGGATCAAACCATGCAGTGTGACCATTCTTTGTAAAGCTACTGAACTCTTACCCTCTGTTCTTCTGATGTCCACGTTCTTTCTGATACCTGCTGCCGCCCCTCTTCACTTTTGCTCCCTAAATAAAATCGTAACGTTGCGCAACGTAAAGTAACGTAACGAAACATCACGACAAGATGCGAGGTAACATTCTGTGGTGGGGGTAGTACATAATTAATGTACACCTGAATAACTTGAATGTTTCCTTGAAGGATAAACATAAATGATGAAGTCCACTGACGTCAAAGCAGAATATCTCAGCTATTGAACTGTCACAGAGAATGTTTACCAACAACAACAAACAACAACTCTTCATTAGATCAAAGAAATTCTAACATTACAGAACTTTTGCCAGCAATTAGCGAGGACTATTCGAGGCGGGCAAAAGAGGAAAAGAAAATGTAAAAGTCCCAATTAGTACAATCTACAGAACAAACGTGGAAGCAATCTAGTTTGTCGTTTATCAATCCAACCCATCGCCTAAAAAAACGGACAGCAAGTTACCGATACGGAGGAACGCAGCAGGAGAGGTCACTTAACTGTGAGATATTATAGGACTGGTTATTATCATGTTTGAGTTACCATCACACATGACTGTCGGGTCTGACTTTGTTATCATATTTGAGTTACCATCATACATGACCGTCGGGTCTGACTCTGCTATCATATTTGAGTTACCATCAAACCTGACTGTCGGGTCTGACTCTGTTATCATGTTTGTGACTTACCATCGTATCTGACTGTCGGGTCTGACTCTGTTATCATATTTGTGAGTTACCATCGTATTTGACTGTCGGGTCTGACTCTGTTATCATGTTTGAGTTACCATCGTATCTGACTGTCGGGTCTGACTCTGTTATCATGTTTGTGACTTACCATCGTATCTGACTGTCGGGTCTGACTCTGTTATCATATTTGTGAGTTACCATCGTATTTGACTGTCGGGTCTGACTCTGTTATCATATTTATGAGTTACCATCGTATCTGACTGTCGGGTCTGACTCCGTTATCATATTTGTAACTTACCATCGTATCTGACTGTTGGGTCTGACTGCGTTATCATATTTGTAACTTACCATCGTATCTGACTGTTGGGTCTGACTCCGTTATCATATTTGTAACTTACCATCGTATCTGACTGTTGGGTCTGACTCCGTTATCATATTTGTAACTTACCATCGTATCTGACTGTTGGGTCTGACTCCGTTATCATATTTGTAACTTACCATCGTATCTGACTGTTGGGTCTGACTCCGTTATCATATTTGTAACTTACCATCGTATCTGACTGTTGGGTCTGACTCCGTTATCATATTTGTAACTTACCATCGTATCTGACTGTCGGGTCTGACTCCGTTACCATATTTGTAACTTACCATCGTATCTGACTGTTGGGTCTGACTCCGTTATCATATTTGTAACTTACCATCGTATCTGACTGTTGGGTCTGACTCCGTTATCATATTTGTAACTTACCATCGTATCTGACTGTTGGGTCTGACTCCGTTATCATATTTGTAACTTACCATCGTATCTGACTGTTGGGTCTGACTCCGTTATCATATTTGTAACTTACCATCGTATCTGACTGTTGGGTCTGACTCCGTTATCATATTTGTAACTTACCATCGTATCTGACTGTTGGGTCTGACTCGCTTGAAGCACCTTTGGTGTGAAGATGGTCCTTATCAAATCTAGCAAATGCATTCCGATTCACTTCTTCTTTCAGTGAAGAATCTATTGTTGAAGAACATACACTGTAAGTACTGTATTTCAGAAATGACAGCTTACCAAACTTTTGGAGAAAAATTTTTACCACCCGCTTTATAATCAAAATAGGTCCGCAATACGTACGTTTGTGGCTTACAAGGCCACGTGACAGGAGCTCGACCCTCGTGGACAAATAAATAAATAAATCCGATCGTGCCATAATTTGGCTACACACTTTGTGTAAGCTACACAATAAACCCACCTATTTTCTTTAAGGTCTTGACTTTCTTGATCACGTGTTTGGAATCACGCAGTGTTCCAGTCTTCGCGTGCGCGTTTATATAATCTGCAATTATTTTCCATCTGAGCAGAAAAAGGAAAATATATTGATACAAATTAGCCCATTAAAGTATCAGAGCAGACCACACAGCTACATAATGGTAAGCCGGAATCAGTCAACCCCATCGCCTGAGGAAGACTAGCAGTAAGCAGTAGAAATGTCGCGATCAACATCCAGTGACTACATCGTGTGACAAAAGAAGATTTGATATTATCATCACATTTTCCAAGATGAACAACAACCGATTCCTTAACATCAGCCCATTTCTTGTTCTCAATGTGTCTGCGCAAACATTGTGCATTCAGAAGTTTGTTTTTCCCTCTGAAATGAAAATAGAAAATAAAAAAAACACGACAAACACACCAAGGACAACGCTCGTAAAACAACGGTCTTCTTTCCTACCACACAGCAAGCGCAAAGCTTGTTTCATAATGTTTCTATTATTTTTTTCCTTCAAACTGTACAATTATTCAATCGGGTTCCTTCGTGTTTTATTAAGAATCTTTCCAGGATTTTTCGCCGATGAACGACACTCACATCTTGGCTTTACTTTGTACCTATTTCGCGAATTTGTTTCCCAGAGGACAGAAGAGAAAACCAGCAGACTGTATTTTGCACACACATTTTTACTGTTTCGTGCATTAACGTTATTGGTTGGTGCAGTTGACGTCGTCGTCGCGTTAACTACCCTCCACTAACTATGGCTCCACAATGGCGGAGCACGACAAACCTTAACGCAGTTCCTGCTGGATACAAATTCACGGCTTTAATAAGAATTTGTGTTTGATCCTCCGTCCAGTCATCCATTCCACTGCTGAATCCATTCGTGTCTTTGCCTTTTGCTGTGGTGGTCTGTTTGCTCTGATTTATGGCTTCTTGCTTCATTCTATCTCTCATCTGTTGCATCTAGACATTGAAATATAAACATTATATATTGAAAACCGCTATAAAACAACTCAATGTTTTGATTTAAGAAGTGAAAGACAGTCTCAGCCATGTGAGCAACTTACGCATTAGCAAAGAAAAGATACGAATCCATGACCTTGCAACACTGCTGCAATGCTCTGACAAACTGAGCTGTAAACCCAACTGGTGGCTAATCATTTGTGCACTGTTTTGAGGTTGACATGCTGAATACGACACTAATAAGATTTTCAGGTGGGGATTGAACCTCCGACAACCCGAATTTGAGCACTCCACCAAGCAGCCTCCAGATACTCACAACACATTGACACAGGCTTTTTAAAACTAATCGTACACCTAGTTTCAATGTGAACATTTCGTTTCATTTCATACCTCTTTCTCATAAACTGATTTTACTCCTTCTTCTGAATCAGCTGCTTCCAGACCTTCTCTAAAAGACTGCAAACTAAAAAATGACATCACTAGGACATTTTGTTGGAAAATTAAACACTAACAAGACGATCTAAGATCGTATGTCGGGCAACAGGTAGACGTGCTGTTATGAGTGTTGACCACTTATAAAGAAATGCTAAGGGTACCAAGGTCCTGGTTTCCAACGTGGCATCTTTGTTGTCGTTTCCTCGAGTTTCATCGCGAGGCACCTTGTCTTTATCAGCAAATGCTCTTCTGTTACTCTGTCCACATTTTCTCTTCACTGGTAACTCGTTTGATTTCTGGTTTGATTCTAGTGAGACATTCGCTTCATTCGATTCTTTTGCTATTTTCAGTTCGCGGAACGACCCGTTTCGAAATATGCGCTCATTACACACGCCATCTTTGAGATTGGGTCTACCGCGAACGGTGTGTGGGTCTGTATGTTTGAGCGTAGAAAAGATGACACCATTTGTTTTCGACATATTCGCCATCGACTTCGACATCGTAAAAAGGTTGCGCCCGTATTTCGTGTCTGCGGTATTCCCCATTGCACGTGACTGCGATTTGCGATGAAACTCGAATGTAAACCTATAGTCGGTTGCCCGACTAATAAACAATTAGATTATGAGCTCGAGATTTCTATGAGGTGATAGTTGATGAGGACGAAGGCCGAATCAACTATCACCTCATAAAAATCGAGAGCGAATAATCTAATTGTTTTAGTAAAAATCATAATAAAAGAATCATTTGCCGGTTAAAAGAACACCAAAGTATTAAATATTCCAGCCAAACTTCGCTAAAGCGTGAAGACGTCGCCATTTTGAAAACGATCTTCAACCAAGTGCTGTCTAATGGCTGACAGTCTGCGGTAGCTCAGCCAATCAGATTGCAGCATTTGCATTAGTCTACAAGCAGATTTTTACTAATCTTCAATAGCGCATGGGCAAAGACACACGAAGGAATTGAGGTTACCTAAACAACATACAAAATCAGTTTACCTTTCAAGTGAATTCACTTCCAGTAGTCTATCCATTACTTCCATCTCACGAATTCTTGACTCTTCATCTTTGACAAAAAAATCATAATTCTGTAAAAGGGAAACACAAGCGTCATATTGAAGCATCCTAAATTTGAAAAAGTTAATTAGTCGTCAAATATCGAAGCATCAATTTTCCTGAGTGCGTACCACAGACTGTAGGACTCAGGGGGCGGATCTAGGGGAGGGGTGCAGCGGGTGTGCGCACCACCCCCCACTCCACCCCTCTGAGGTGGCCTGTGGCTCTCTAATATAACTAGTACACTATAAGTACACTCAAAGCCGTTTGGCATACTTAACAGTGATTGCACTAAACACTTCCTTACTTCAATTTTCTTTTACTTTGGACAATGAATTTGTGTGAGTTTTGAAACTTTTTTGGTTTTATCAAATCAGATTTAGTTCAGTTAAATTACACAGTTCATTTGCTTTATAGCTTTCTTTCCAAGAAGACTCATATAACATTCTACCTTTACTATCGTTCTGATGGTTTTCCTTTCCTTCTTCAATGCGTTCTTCAATTTGTTTTTCTCTAATCTGGCGGCCTGCGCCTGAAAAAATAAATAAATAAATAAAAAATAGCAATGAGTTGTACACCGAATGCTGTGCATACGGTGCATAGAATACGTCCTCTTTAACTTACCGACATTTTAGAGACACATAACAGGTTTTCCTAGTTTGTTTTTTGTTAAAATTTTTTACCTTTTCCTTTGCTTCTTGTTCTTCCTCTTCTTTTGCTTTTTTCTCTTTCTTCAAAGCTTCCAGTCGCAACTAAAAGATGAAACCATAACAGCTTCATTCTCAAAATTGAACGTTTTGAGGTAAACCACCATTGCGCTGTTTCACAACCGGGAAAAGAGAGAGATTGAAAAAAAAAAGAAAAAAAAAAACATAACAGAACACAAGACAAATAGAAAGATAAAAGAAATGGGTCATATTAGGGATGTTGAAGTGAAGAATGCAGAACACTATCTGTAGGTATGTGTGTGGGCTAAGCTAGCTTGATATTGGCAGAATTCTCTTCGTGTTATAATACGAAAACAAATGGAGACCAATATCAAGTTCAATTGACCTGGTGAAGGGTCAACACGGGATTTATCACTCACTGGTAAAGCAGAACCTTTCCTTGTAAGCAAGTGAAGAAGTGCTAATCAGCCATTAAAGTGAAGTATTCAGAACTTATTATATGGCTGGTTCCGTGAGCGGGCAAGATAAGGCAAATCGCGAGTTCTGATTGGCTACCCAAGTTCTTTTTTGCGTCTTTTTTAACGGAGACGTAGTCGAGATCAATAAAAAAGCAAAAAATGAACTCGGCCAATATGCAGCCATCTTGACCTCACGCTTGGTCAATATGCAGCCATCTTGACCTCACGCTTGGTCAATATGCAGCCATCTAGACTTCACGCTTGGTTAATATACAGCCATCTTGACCTCACGCTTGGTCAATATGCAGCCATCTAGACTTCACGCTTGGTTAATATACAGCCATCTTGACCTCACGCTTGGTCAATATGCAGCCATCTTGACTTCACGATTGGTCAATATGCAGCCATCTTGACCTCACGCTTGGTTAATAACGAATATATATCATGATGTGTTGGTCGTTTCTGATAATGATTTGTCCACTCACTCTTTCTCGTTCTTCTGCAGCTGCTCTTGCCGTCTCCTCCTTTGCTTTTTTCTCTGCCAGTTTTCTATCTCTCTCTTCATCTTTAAACTTCTTTATTCGTGGATCACAAACATATGCATTATCTAGAAAATGAAAAAAAAGTTAGAGTTTCTCCTATTGTAGGCCATTCCCCAGAATTGCAAAATATATGCATAATATATGTACTTCTCTCTACTGTAAGAAATTGACAAAAAAAAATTTCTTTGATTTTATGGTCTAACTGCAAAGTGTGTGGAACAGAAATCCATGATGGAAAAACCATGTCCAGTGGATAACAGGGCAGATAGAGAAAGCAGTGTCTGCAAGATATTTACCATATCTATAAAGAAAATTCCAAAGTAGAATGGTCATTGATGGGGCAACCCTAACCCTAACTTCATAAGGTGTGCTAACAGGGAAATCCTATTAGCATACAAGTTGTCAAAAAATAGTGGGTTATTTACCAAACTTTGCTATGTTTTTTTTTGACAACACATTGTTTTATATTATTACCTACAAGATTCCTGATGCGAACCACCTCATCCTTCTTCCTTTTTTGTCTCATGGCTTTGTTCTGTTTTTCAATCCATCTTCTTTCTTCACGGCTATCAACAAAAATATACTTAAAAAAAATAATAATTTTCTTGTACCATCTACTCAAATCATTTGAGAGACATCTGGCTAAAGCAAATCATAAAATTGGTTTTCTAGACTATTAAGCACAAGAGTATACTGCTACAAGTTTATTGTAATCAAATTTTTCAACCTACTTCTCTCCTTTTTCCTTCTCTTCTTCATCAAGATATGAGAATTCTCTCCAAGAATCAAAGCTATACCTAGATATAGTGTGCACAGCACATGTTAAACATGACCAAATACAGTATGCAGTGCTCGAAATTAGCGGTTGCCCGGTTGCCCGAGACAACTAAAACTTCGTTTGGGCAACCATTTTTTAGGAAAAATAAAGGGCTAGTTGCCCGAGAAGAATTCGTCAGACAACCTATGAAAAAATTGAAGTACTTACATTACTGTGATGCGTAACAGAATAAAGAACAGAAGCTATAAACGTGAGACACGAAAACAGCTCTAAATGCGAGGTTTATCTCCTGATACTAATAGATGGATGAGGATCCATGATAATTTGTAAAACAACGGAAATGGTTAGTTGTACCTGTTAATTAAACGCCGTTCGTTCGATTCAATAAGCCACGATAAGCTTGTCGTGTTGTCTTCAAACCCAGACCTCCTCGAAATATTATGGTGCATGCGTATTTAGTCTTTTCTGGGGCATTGTGGGGTCAGTGCTTACAGATCTTTCAAGCGACGATTTTGAGGTAAGAGTAATAATTGTTAGCTTTATAATGAAGTAAATAGGTGGGTTTTACTTACTTTGTTTGAAACATTAAATATTTATTATTCACAGCACTTCGAGAACTATGAAAACAGAGGCATACTGATAGGGGTACTATTTCTCTGGTCAAACCTTATAACTAGGCAAGAATCAAAGAACATGTTAAGGGCAACCAAGCCCTTATCAGGGCAACCAAAGTCAGGGGCCAGGTTGTCCGTCATTTGCCACAAGGACAACCTGGATTTTTTTCTAATTTCGAGCAATGAGTATGCAAACATTTGATTAGTTATACAATTCATTACCATAACTTAAGCCTGGAGAATACGGTACAGAGGTTTTTGTTTTTTTACTTGGCTATTTGAACATGTGTAAATTAAATGAATTGATTAAGTAAGTTACACCACCGTAAGCTAAAAGAAACATCACCAAGAAACATCAGCTTGAAACATCAGCACCTCCCTTTTACCCTACGGTGGTATAACTTACTTAATCAATTTGTTTGATTTACCCAATTTCTTGTGTTTCGATTCCCCACTAACACAGCACCAGTTTCTTTAAAAACTATCCCCACAATATTTGAACATGTGTGTCAGAAAGCCTATAATGACTTCTGATAGAGGTTTGCATTTGTCTGAGCAACTATGGGAAAATGTTAAACTGTATCAAAAATTGTTCAGGGCTTTATTCCATACACAGCTTTTATTTGTAGCCATAGTACACTTACCAGAAACTATAAAAATGATCAACATCTTCAAATCTGGAATCTTCATCTCCTAACGAAGGAACTGGTTGAATATTAGACCACCTAAAAAAAATAAACAAAAGGTAAGGTAACAACCTGACATACCATTAACCAGGTAAAAAACAACTTGTAATAACAATACCTAGTTTGGACCAAACTAACCATACTCTGATTAATTAAACTCATCTTAATATTTGCTATTCACCTCACAGCAAAAGATTTTCAATAGCCGAAGAATGTAATAGACTAGACAACACAGGGAAGGGTGTCAGCACTTTGTTTCTTAATATGTGCTTTTTCTTTGGGGGGGTGGGGGGAGTGGAAGAGGCAGGGGGAGGGGGAGGGGGAAAGGGGAACGCAACAAACCTGACAAACTGCAGCCACCACAAACATGAAAGCAACCAATAATATTGCCTGTTGCTGGCCATTTTTGACAACTCTACACTGTGTCTGAAGAACAGTAGTCAAATCTTTAATTTTGTTATTGTTGTCATCTACAATGATTTCAAAACTTACCTTGCATTTCTTTCAAAAACTGGACCAAAGACCTCAAGAAAGCAACTTTTTGACTGTGCATTAACAGAAGGAATGGAGTCATCAAACAGGGGATCAATGCTGTCATATGCTCGTCGACGGGCAGCGTTGCTTAAGATGTCATTAGCTTTAGTGATACAGGTGAAGAGATCTTTGACAGCAGCATGATCCTCTGTCTGGTCTGTTCTTGTTTTCTTTTTATCAGGATGATATTTTAACACTTTCTTCTTAACTAGAAACACATAAAAATGAGATTAATTATCTGACGATATACAATTCCTGCATACGTTAATGTCTGATTTTGGGACAGTTGAGGATAAGGATAAGAAATTCTCTTCACTCTGATATTTAATGAAGTGAATAACACTTGTCCTGTCATGACTTACATGAAGTCTTTTTATATTAATGGATCAAAACTTTTAAATGACATTCCAAATGAAATGAAGAATCTTAATTCAATTATGATTTTTAAAACTTGTATTTTAGAATTCTATAGATCACAAGCTTCTTAATTACTAGTTAGTGGCAGTAGCTAGGCTTTTTAGGTTTTTTATTTTTGCAGGACCCTTATTAATACGAGCTAATTTTGTGGAAGAGGTCACCCTGGTTAAATAACACTTATCATTATTATTATTATTATTATTATTATTATTATTATTATTATTATTATACTTCTCTTCACCCATGATAAACATACAAACATAGGGAAATCTACTGTCTAGTGCTATCTACTCCCAATTTTCACTTTCATTGCCAAACTCAACTTCACAAGACAATGTGTTCTTGGGTCTACCCAGTCTGTATTTATTTTGCCACACATCTTAAGGAGAACTGCTACTCAGAGTGGAGTAACAAAAATAGTTCGTGATAATGATAGTGCATTTTTATCTTATCATCTTGTTATGCTTATGAATACAACCAAGCAGGTCTGAACACAACATTAGAGACTGTACTCTCCTCTCTTTAGATGAGACAGTTGTTGCACCCTCTCACAGACAGAGCAAACAGTTCAATCACTGAAACCAGGAACAGGCAAAACTTACATGCTTTTTTTATCTGCCCATCTGTGGCTTTGTGTCGAAGTTTTGCAACACCGAGAACCTTATAATGATCTTGATGCTGAGGATAAATGTCAAGTGTTATTCATCATCATTGGGACTTTTATTAGCAGAGATTATCATTCAGGACCTTTGGATACTACTTCCAGGGTGGTCAAAAAGATTCTCCATAGCTGGAGAATGTAAGAGAGTGGACGGTACATGGTTTCTTAATACCTGGTTTTTTTTTTTGGAAAAGTGACAAACCCTTAAAACTGCAGCCAGCACAAAGATGAAAGTAGCCAGTGATATTGTAGCCTCCTGAGCAGATGTCCTTAAGGCTCGTTTCTCCCCCATGGACTGTTCACTGGCACCTTTAGACAACACCGTAACTATTACTACTATTATGGCATCTTGTTGGTTATGAGAGGCCATAAGAGGAACAATAATGATGATCATGATGATAATGAAGATGATGAGAATGATGATGGTGGTAACTATGACAATGATAATAATGAGCTTGAATATTGGCATGCAAGAATTGCCAATTGTATCAATCCATTTATGATCTCAATCCAAAGTGGTAAGTGATAATAATGATGATGATAATGATAAGGTTATTATAGTATATTAAATACAATTACCACTGAAAATTCTATTGCTGCATTCACACCACCTAAACATTTTCAGTTAAACTAGGATTTGAAATTTTCTGTTGTGTACGTCATACACTAAGCAGCCATGTTTGCAAGATGAATATTTAATGAGTACCCACAATGCTTGGCGCCGTACATACCATCTCCCCTTTTCTTATTACCAGGCGTGAAGCTGATGATACTGGTGTAAAACATAACAAGTTCTTCAACGAAATATCAACAATAAAGCTTCTGAAACGAGAACATAGTGTCCCCTGTTCACACTTGACAGTCCTTAATTTCAGCAAATAAAAATAGAATATCCACAGTTTAAACAATATATCAACAATACACTTTCTGAAAAGAGAACATAGTGTCCACTGCTCAAACTTGAAATAGTCCTTAACTTGAGCAAATAACAAAATAGCATATCTACAGTTTGAAGTCACGGAGATTACTAGGGGTTTTCACAGTTCGTCCTGATCGGGTCTTGACTACCTCTGCCTCTGGTTGGGTCATAACAGGTATTCCTAACTGTGCAGCTGGGTCATTTCTCGATTCTTCCATGGTTCTGGTTTGAGGTACTATGTTTTTGTTCTCACTGGTGTTAGTTACCAGAGAGCTGTGACTATCCATCAGCTGGACTGTCAGTCGCTTATTTAACGCTGCTGTGTCCTCTGATGCCATAGTGGCGGGAGCCCTTGTGAAATGTAAGTGCCTCCTATTTCTGCGATACTTGGTGCCATCAGGTGCTTGAACAACATAAGATCTGGGTGAGCTATGTTTGTACATGACTGTTGCTGCTTTCCATTGTTTGCCATGTTGCATTCTGATAACATCGCCCGTGTGTAGTGATGGTAACTCTCTGCCACAGTGCTTGTCATATTGCTGTTTTTCGTTCTCCTTCATTTTCTCCAGGATGTGTTTAATTTCTCTGGCACCCTGTGGTCTGAGTAGGGCTGCAGTGGTTGGAAGTGTTGTCTTAAGTCTGCGTCCCATCAGAAGTTGTGCTGGGGATAAATTAATCTTCTCTAGTGGTGTGTTTCAATAGTTCAGAAGAGCTTGATATGGATCTGCACCTTTCTTAAGCAGGGTTTTCACTGTCTGGACTGCTCTTTCCACCTTGCCGTTTGCTTGAGGATAATGTGGGCTAGATGTGGTATGTTCAAACCCATAACACTTTGTAAATGCATTGAATTCTGAACTTGTAAACTGTGAACCATTGTCAGTTATCAATTGGTCTGGTATTCCATGTCTTGAGAACTGGCTCTTTAGGTAACTAATGGTGTTCCTGCTGGTGAGATCATCAAGTTTGTCAACTTCAATCCACTTGGAGTAGTAATCCACGCACAATAGATAACTATTTCCTTGGTACTCAAAGAGGTCTGCTGCTATCTTTGACCATGGTCTCTCTGGTGTTTCAGTGATGATCATTGGCTCTTTGGCATGTGCTGTTTGGTACTCGCTGCACTTGAAGCACTTGGCCACCTGTTCTTCGATTTGGGTCATCATTCCTGGCCAAAACAGTAGGTCTCGAGCGCGTTGTTTGCTCTTGACTATCCCTTGGTGTGACTCATGTATCTTCTCCAGCATCTGAGCTCTAAGTGCATGTGGAACAATGAGCTTTGGTCCTTTGAATAATAGGCCATCAATGCAAGAGATCTCTTCTCTGAACGTCCAGTACTGTCTGATCGCTAGTGGAACTTCTGCCCTCTTGTCTGGCCACCCTTCCAGCACAATATCTTGAAGCACTTGCATGACTGAATCATTAGCTGTAGCTTTCTGCAATTCCAGGTACCTTTCAGGCGAAATAGGTAAGTGTGCTGTCAAATTCACTTCATTGACCTCTAGATCTGGCACTAGTGTTTCCTTTGTTTCAGGGAGGAATGCCCTGCTTAAGGCATCAGCTAAGTTCATTTCTGCTCCTGGCTTGAACTTGACTTTTAGATCATATCGTTGTAGGGACAACATCATCTTTTGTAGGCGAAGTGGTGCTTGGTGTAATGGTTTGTTCAGAATAACTTCAAGAGGCTTGTGGTCTGACTGGACCGTAACTTGCTTGCCATAGAGGTATTGATGGAATTTCTGCGCACCATAAACAATAGCCAGGGTTTCTTTTTATATTTGCGCATATTTTTCTTGGGTGGAGGTTAATGCTCTGGATGCATATGCGATTGGCTTGTCTTCCTGTAGAACTACAGCACCGAGTCCCTTGGAACTGGCATCCACTGACAGTGTAACTGGTTTATCAGGGTCATAATAACCAAGGACAGGTGTACTAGAAGCCATCAACTTGAGCTTCTGAAAGCTTTCCTCTTGCTCTTTTTCCCAGTGCCACTCGACCTCTTTCTCCAATAGTTGTCTGAGTGGGGAGCTCACATCAGCCATATTTGGCATGAATTTGGCCAAGTACTGCATGAATCCTAGAAATGTTCTCAGTTCCTTTGCATTCTGTGGTTGTCTCATTTCCTGTACCGCACGGATTTTTTCTGGATCCGCTATGAGCCCATCCTTTGTGAGCACGTGACCAATATAGGGTACAGCTTCTTGTCTGATGTGGCATTTCTCAGGGTTGAGTTTTAGGTTTGCTTCACGAGATCTGTCTAGGACTTGTCGGAGTCGTACATCATGTTCTTTAACACCTCGTCCCCAGACTAGTATGTCATCTACTATGGGTTTGGCTCCTTCAATATCTTCAAACAGGTTGGACATGGACTTCTGAAACACTTCAGGTGCTGATTTTATCCCGAACGGGAGTCTAGTAAATCGATATCTTCCAAATGGAGAATTGAAGGTGCAGAGCTTGGAGCTGGCTTCATCTAACTTGATTTGCCAAAATCCTGACTTGGCATCTAAGGTTGAGAACACCTTTGCACCAGGAATTTCTGCGACAACTTCTTCAGTTGTTTTCATTGGATAGTGTTCACGTTTAATGGCCTGATTTAGATCCCTTGGATCAATGCAGATACGAATTTTGGAGGGTTTTATAACCGTGACCATGCTGCTGACCCACTCAGTCGGCTCAGTTTGGCGGACAATTACTCCAGCTTCTTCCATGCGATCTAACTCTTTTTTTATCTTGCCTTTGAGTGCCACGGGGACTTTCCTAGGAAGACGGACAACAGGTGTTACCGCTGGGTCAGTCTTGATTGCATGTTCTCCAGGAAGACAGCCAAGTCCTTGGAATAAATCGGAATACTCTTGCAGTATGTCGGGAGTATCTGTTGTTTCAGTGTGTGTTACTGAACTTGCTGGGCAGGTGGTATCTGCCTGTTGGTCTTTAGGAGAGGTGGATGCAACTGTATGTATCCGACTGACTAGTCCCATCTCTGTGCAGGTGGCTGCACTAAGTACTGCTGGCACTTTGCGGTCAACAATGTAAAATTTCACTTGGTACAGTTTGTCTTTATATTGGCATGGCATTGTTGTGACTCCTCTGACATCGATCACATGACCAGAGTAGGACTTCAGTTGCGCAGCTGACTTTGTAAATTTTGCTTTGATTCCTAGCTTGTGGAAGGTTGCTAGGGGCATCACATTACAACGTGCTCCTGTGTCTAACTGGAATTTGACCACTTTGTCATGAATCATAATTTCCTCGTACCACTCGCTCATGTCAACTGCGTTCACTGTTTCGAGACATCCCACATAGAATTCTTCATCACTGCTACTTTCCTGCACAAAGTGCATGTTCTTTGGTAGCACGGTTTTGCAAACTTTTGCGAAATGATTTGGCTTGTTGCACTTGGAACATTTTCGTCCTAGTGCTGGGCATACACTGCTCTTCTCATGAGTCGATCCACATCTTGTACATTCTGATGACTTTCTTGCCTTACCTCGGCGTGAGCGTTTAGAACGATCTTCCCATTTCGTATAGCTGGTTTCTACAGCTTGTACTTTGGGATCTTCACCAGCCATTGTCTGTAGTTGAGCACTGGATATTTCTTGTGTTCTAGTGATATCAACGGCTTGTTCGAGAGTCAGTCCAGAACCTTCTTGAATCAGCTTTTCTCTTGCCTTCTGTGAGCGACATCCAATTACAACTCTGTCCCTAACCATCTCGTCTGGATCCTTATATCCACAATCTTTAACTAGTAGCTGCAGGTCGGTGAGGAACTGGTCGAACGGTTTGCCTTCTTGCTGTACTTTGTTATGAAATTTGTATCGTGCGAAGACATGGTTCGATTTTGGCTTTACGTAGGCTTCAAACTTGTCGTAATACGTTTGTAGTCGCCACTGGACCAATCCATTTTGGGTGTATTTGCCGTTGTTACGCCCTCCATTTCGGTTCTGGATATTCGTTAGGCTCTAATCGATCTTGATACAAGGTTTTCTTTCCTCGACGGCTTTCTTTCACGCGAGAATTTTCCGATTAAACTCCTGACACCATGTTGTGTACGTCATACACTAAACAGCCATGTTTGCAAGATGAATATTTAATGAGTACCCACAATGCTTAGCGCCGTACATAACATTTTCACAACAGCCTCCCAAACGATTTAAGTCTAATCCTTACACAAAGTGAGAAAAAGAGTCTTACAACTTGATTCATTAGCAATAACTTTCAAGTCAGTAGAGAATTTACACAAAGCTGTTTTGCGCAAAGGGATTCCAAACCATGTTTAACTAAACAGCTTTCAAACATGTTAAAGCTTGGGTGTGAATGCAGCATACGATTGTATTTAAGAGCTGAAACTAGAGCTCTGCTGAAACTGCAGTTCAGTACTGAGAACTCTACCTTCCAGTCCTTAGGATTTAACGTTAGAAGAAAGCTGTCATCTTCCTCATCAGAGGAGAGACTTTCATCAGAACTACTCAGAGAGTCACTGTTGTGTGAACTGGAGTGATGAGATGACAAAGTATGATGACGTCGATTGACATGTGCCTCGTACCAACGACCTACTGGCTGGACTTGGACTGGTACTGGTGCTTTGGGAAATACCAAACAAAAAATTACTTTAAGATGTATTTTTGGACACTGTCACAGGCAAACCCAGAAAAACAAAGCTGGGTTCTCCCAATAGGAGTTGAATCTACAACCTTCCTATTACTAGCTCTGACAATCTACCCCTCAGCCACAGGAGACTTGTTGGAGCAAGGCCATTAAAACAGTTATATGGGATAAAGATGTACTACATACGTTATTTTTACCCTTGACGTCCTAGACGTCATCAATATGTAATTTCCACTTACAATACCAGTTGTTTGTAAAGCAAACGGATGAAGAGAATTGAGAGAATCATCAAGTCAACAGTTTTGAATAGACCTAGTAACAAATTGAAGCAATATGCAGAAAAACCTAGACACTGACCAACTTGTCTGCATGTGTTGTGCCTGTTACTGAAACAACACATAAATCAATAAACAATACTCTTATTCAAAAATATGCCAGAAAATTACAGGGTACTCTTCAATTTATCCAAAAAATTCCTCAAAATCCTAGACATAATTTATAAGGAGGTGCATGTGTTGTGCTTCAATTTTATCCTTGGTTTATTTTTCTTCAAACTCATTACCATACCACAAAAACAAAGGTAAATAAAATTTAAACCAAGGATAAAACTGAGCCGCAACACATGTACCAAACGCAGTTGGTAGAATGACATAACAGATATTGGAACAGATAGGTTTTTTGTATGACCAATTTTCGAAACCAGAAGGGAACTAGGATATCCCAGTAAAACAGGAATTAATTATTACAATACAACTGCATCCACTAAAAATGGGCTCGTATAAACTGAATTAATATTTCTGGCGATTTTGTAAATTAAGATGCATTTTTACAGAGCAACAGATTTTTCTACAAACACGAACAAACTCCATCACCTGACCTGATAACCGAGAAAGCACTAGGGACTTTTCTCCTTCTTTAGCGGGCGGGAGAGCGGTCATATTCGGTTACAAGAATCAATGTTTTGCGGACCAAAATTCGCAAAATTAATCCGCCATTTTCTCTTGAGATGAGTCCACGACGTCAGCGGTATGCCGTGCAGGGTATGCGTGTAGGATTCCCAAATGGCGCCATTGTACAAACTTGTGATTTTGACAAGTTTGTTTGTTTGTTTGTTTGTTTGTTTGTAGAACTTTTCCATTCGTACAACATCGATACTATGTCAGGGTTTCATAAGAATCCGCATCTCTTAACAAAAGAGAAACTGAAGAAAGAGCTGAGGGCAAATGGAATCGAGTTGCCGAGTTCTGACCAGAGAAAAGATTTTTATGTGAGTTTGTACCGAGAGCATTTGAGCTCGCTGGAAGACGAGCATTCAGCTGAAGAGTTCTCTTCAGACGATGAAGAAAGTCCTGGA
Organism: Ricordea florida; assembly: GCA_949710005.1. Lineage (NCBI taxonomy): Eukaryota > Metazoa > Cnidaria > Anthozoa > Corallimorpharia > Ricordeidae > Ricordea > Ricordea florida. Next base: position 974,633 of record OX453285.1, read on the forward strand.
ACCTCTCCCATGGGAGCCAGTAAGGTACAAGAATAGCCAAAATAATCATTTCTGATAATTAAAAACATTGCAGGTACTGAAATCCTAGATGCTTTAAAATATGACGATATGGCGTCTGCGGTTTTAGCGGTTGAAGTTTGAATTCTGTAAACTTGACGTGATTTGTCGTTTGGAACAATTTCAGCAGGTCGTTTGCCAAAGCTGGCTTTGTTTCTCCGGGTGCACGCAGTTTGATAATGCTTTACTATTTTAGTGTTGTTTTTCGCTGCGAATTGTGTGGAATATTATGCTGTTTACGTAGATCTCAGGCTCGTAGTTTTGCATAGATGCCATCGGTTGTCAACACTTTACAATAGCGCTTGGTTGTGCTTTTCTGTCACTATGTACACAGCTGGCAGAGGCCTTTTAGATTTCTGATTTTCCAGCTTTGCAGCATAGGTTCTTGCAAGCGTTATTGTGTAAGAACGGAGTATTTCTTCCTCAACATGCCATTGCTAAGTGACCAGGTATGATTATTTCTACAGCATTTAATCTTTATAATTTACCTGGCTGTGCACAATCAAACAGCAGCGGCCGGCACAGTATGTTTTGTCCAGCTTGTGGACTACTTTACTTTTCAAGTTTAATGATGCGCTCTCAACGCTGTTACCACTTTATTTTTGTGTAGATAATTTATTACCGTAAAGGTATTGAAGGACACGGGTGATTTTTTGAAAAATGTTGTTTTGGCAACAATCTCGGAATGATTTCCGCACAGGTCCCTACTTCATTATGCATGCTGTAGCAGTACTGAGTGTTTTGAATAAAAAAGAAAAAAAAAATGCTGTAGCCGTACAAGAAATGTTTGCACGCGCACTTCCCAAGACAATTCAACTACAGCATGCATAATGAAGTAGGGACCTGTGCGGAAATCATTCCACAATCTCTAATCCATTGTTTGCAGTCACCTGAAAAACAAGAGATTCTTTTTACTGTGTTATATCCTGTATGATGTTTCTATTTGTCTCGCTGCTTTGGAACGCTATATTTACTTTTACAAAAAAATACTTTTGTTGCTAAAGTTTTTGATATATTTGAGAAACAACTCATTTTTTCAGCCTTTAAATAACTTCATCGTTAATTGAATCATTTGCATGGATTACCAATAAAAGTTATAAAATGCTGTATTTTCACACATAGTATGATGCTACACAGGTTCAATATAATGATCGTAACAGTTACTATTCACCATGCAACCCCAATACTTTGTTATCAAATTAATAGAACCTGTCACAAGAAATTGTAATGTGATAAAAAAATTCCTAATAACTTATTGAGGCATTTGTGTTACAATATTAAAGATGATGGAAATACATCAAATGTCTAGAATATGATTCACGTAGGATTTATTGAGAATAATAATCATGACAATTTTATAAATAATATTAAGTAATAATAGTGATATAAAGTTTAACTCAAAAATGGCCATTATACATTTTATTATATAGGTATAAGGTTATTATAAATAGGAGGCAGGATGGCCGAGTGGTCTAGGGCGCGGCATTTCAATGCGGTGATTCTGGTTCAAATCCCGCTCTGGCCACTACCTGGTGTTGTTCTGGGTAAGTGCCTGGTTCAACTCCTCGATCATCCTTGTAAAATAGCCACCTAAATAGTCACCTAAATAGTCTCCTACCAGTTGGGATTCTTAACTATGCTTATATTTGTTTCATTTGACCCTGAAAAACCCCTCTAGGGGAGTGGTCAATAAAGTATTATTATTATTATTATTATTATAATTATTAATATTATTATTATTATTATTATTATTATTAAATATTATTATTATTATTATTATTATTATTATGTCCTCTGGTTTGGGGTAGTGGGTAAGGTTGGGTTAGAACCCTACTTTATACCCACATGGTCCAAAACTTGTTAAATACATTGGGTTTTCAAATAGACTTACAGTAAACTTTTGGTGGAATGAGACAGAAAGTAAGCAGCAGGTTATTGTATATAATTCCATGTTTAATCAGTGTTTTCAAAATCAACCGTCGGCCGTCGCATCCCACGGCAACTTTTCGATTTGCGACACCAACTTTGCATTGGGAAGATAATAAAATGAATAAAGCTTTTGATAAAAGAGCAAGGTGTCCACAAAAGACGTTGTGAGGAAAAAAAAACTTGAAATTTCCCTTGGGAATTTCGCGAAAACAGCGCTTGAACCCGCTGCGATACGTCGAGAGTGAACATCAAGAAGTTCAGCTCAGTTTTCGGTACAATATAGCCAGCGGTTTCTAACAGAAGTTATGCTATATAAACTGCTACATTGTGTCTCTAAGAAAAAAATCTGTCTAGGCTGTACAAGATACAGCAATGAGCTACCAAGCACATTTATGAACAATAAGTCGAGCATTAGCTGTGTAGAGTTTAATTTGATTCATTACTAAAAATTCACTTTAACTTTGCTTTTTAAAAATTAATGAACCAAAGAGATGAAATATTGTGACAAAGTTATTAAAAGTATTTAGATTTACCAGCGTTTAAGATTTCTAAAATGTTCTAATTTGTTCCTCAAAATACTGGAAATTGAGTCTTGGAGATCGATCTCGAAATTCAAAATTTTCTGGGGGAGCATGCCCCCAGACCCCCCTAGAGGGCAAGGTTCTTTGGGCCTTGCAACTTCTACTACATTCATTGCAACTTCTACTTTCAAAAGTTGTGAAAAACACTGTTAATATGCTGACACAAGCTTCAAGCATTTGGAGTAGCTGATACTTTTTTCAGAGTAGACAGTGAAATACACTGCTGGTTGCGATATTTCATTATATATTTATATGGGAAAAGTTTACTTGACAATAACTCTCTCCACTCAGGTTTATGAATGAGCAGGGGCTATGAATAATGCGAGGAGTCATTTTACAGTTGACTGTCATCCTAGCACAGGGCAACCAGCTTGACTCCCAGGTGCTAAATGTTACAGGAATTTTTAAGATTAGATTTGATCTAGTGGGTTTTCAGAGTTTAATCTTGGGGCTCATCTTTTGTAGGTTAACACGAAAATTGGAGGTTGTAGAATATTTAGTATCTCTTTTATTGATGCATTAATTCAATTGGCATCTTGCAGAGGCTTCCTCCAAGACTGCCTCCTAAGATAGTGATTTCCCAAAGAGTGAAAGATTTGCCTTTTGATGTAACTGCCCTGTCTGATGGCGACCTTGCTAGGCAGCTGAAACAGTTTGGTGGGCCAGTTGGACCCATTACTGACTCTACCCGACCCCTCTACCAGAAAAGACTTGGTAAGAAATTTACTGTAAATACTCAACTCAATGAAAACCTTCAGTTGATTACCTGTGTATAGTTTCTTACAATTAATGTTTGTTTGTTTGTTGAATTTGATTGTCTGGGTGAGTGTAGCTCTGAGGGCTAATGCTCGAAACGTCAGCACCTCCCTTTTACCTTACGGTGGTATAACTTACTTAATCAACTTGTTTGATTTACCCAGTTTCTTGTATTTCAATTTCCCACTGAAGCAGCACCAGTTTCTTTAGAAACTATCCCCACAATACTGTTTTTGACATTGACTGATGTTTCGACAACTGAGCAGAAGTCGTCATTATTACGGCGAAGTTCCTATAGTAGTAACCCACTGAAAGTTACGACTCCCTGAAAGCAATGTCAAAGTTTCTGACTTCCTATAAATTCTGAAAATAGCAAGCCCCTGAAAGTAGCGACCTTCCCGAAAGTAGCGAGTCCTCAAAAAGTATCAAGACTAACTTTTTTAAATTATGTTATAAACATACCGAATGCCTTAATAGTTTTCCAGTTGCAATCCATAGTCAAATAATTAATGTACTGTAGTGCTAATGAAGTCTGCAGCTGCATTCCCGAACCTTCCAACGAATATTTGCATAACGCAATAGTGGTGAAAATGAAAAACTAAAGGAGCAAACAGATGTGCTTGGTGGAGGTCCTGTACAAACCATTACTGGAAAAGGAAATCAAGACGACTTACTGTGTTTCCAGACAAAGCAGAAATCGCACCTGAAGGTGTTTTGGTGCAGGGAGGAGGCATCAAGATTCTTTGCTTTCACCAAATTGATGTTAAAAAAGGACTTGGAAGTCTAAGAATAGAACTATGAGGCACGCAAGTAGAACTTGTCCCGAGAAGTGACCACACAATATACATGTAGGTATTTAAATATCCAGAGCCCACAGTAATGTGGCAGACAAAAACATGAAACTGGACAAATGAATTCCTTCTAATTTGTTAATCATCACTCTCGTTTTTTATCAAAGGGTATTGCTGTATTTTACATAGATATCTATGTGACACAGACTATGTAACACAAATAAATTTGTTTTTAATATCATGTTGTTTATTTTTCATTTTGGGAAAGGGTTAATGCCAACTTTGTTTAATTTATGCTTTTTGGTCCCCAAAAATAACAACCCCCCGAGAGAAATGACACCAGGAAAGTAACCAGGCCAAAGGCTGCTAATTCTGAAAGTAATGAGGGTTGCTACTATGGGAACTTTACAGTAATGTTCATTAATTACGCGGGATGACATAGTCAGCCAGCGTTTAAAATTCGGTAGCGCATTCCTTTTGTCGTCTTGGGAGTCAAAAATTGCCTTGTTTTTTTTAACTTTCCCGTATCCCGAGCCCATCCCAAAAAAATTGTGTGATTTTTATTGGCTGTAACTCCGAATCACGTGCACGTCAGGTTGGATTGCACCATGGATATCCATGATCGCACAATCAGCAAAAAAACGTACTGCGACAGCAATTTTAAACCAACACATCCCGCGTAAACGCCTTCAGACGTCTTCTTGTTCATAGCAAGTTTCATTGTATCCCTGGCTCCATGATTTAAGGCAAGATAAACCAATTCCTGTCTTCTGATTGAGCAACCTGAAAAACTCTTGCCTACTGGGAGTTTCCTTTGCATTCCAGCAAGAAGATTCTGTTTTAGGCATATAAAAAATCGTCTATTAAACAAGCTGGACCTTGACCTATGCCAGCTAGCTAGACCTCACGCTTTGTCAATAACCTATATTTGATATATATACCTACATTTGTGAGTTGGCAAGTTCAGTTGAGCATTGCAACTACCACCCAAGTGAACTAATTTATACTATCACTGAAGTTAAAACAATGAATAATAATCTTTTCCATGACTTCAGTTGAAACCTACATTTTAATTGGCTACCCAAGTATGTATAAAGATGGAGCCATCTTGTCTGTTCTGGTTTCCTTGTACTTTCCACTTAAGGCCAGAAATACATGCACATTCTTTAACAAACATTTCATGTTTGTAGGAGTGATTTGGGATTTCCAAATCACTTCATATGGGAGAGATATTAGAGTGTTTTGGTGAGATAACAACAGTCAAGACACATTGCGTTGTCTGATATTAGGAGTACTGTCCCCACAGTAAATTTCACTTTACTGGGATTTAGTAAATCTTTCATGGACCAGGCTTATTCGGTTAAGATGGCTAGGTAGTTGCCTCTATTTGTTTCAATTTTTTTCCTCAGAAAAGTTATTGGTTGAAGAGCGCAAGAAAGGGTCCTCTGCCACAACTGTTGCTCCTCAGGAAAAATCTCCACCAAGAACCAAAAAAAGAAAGGAGGAAGTCTCAGGAGAATTCTCCGATGCTAATGACGATCTTAGTGAAGATGAACAGGAAGTAGATACTTTGAAAAATGAGACATTTGAGCAAGACCAACTAGGTATGTAAAAATGTATATAACGTAATAAAGTCAATAATTTTTTAAAGTGATGATAGCAAAGGCGATGATGATGATGATGATGATGGTGATGATGATGGTGATAGTGATGATGATATTAATGATGGCAATAATAATAATACTCTGGCATGCCATGGCAAAGTGTAAATCCTCTGCAATACACTGGCAAGCTATCCATGGACTGACCTTTCCCTTTACATTCCTCATGGAGCTCAAAGCTTCAGCAGTTTGCTTTCACATCCTTTGGTGTCTTAGAGCTCAAATTAAATTTTGGATGGTGGCTTAATTGTCATGTTGACCAGCCTGAGAGATTTTAGACAAGTTACACAGGGCTAAAAATTAACTCCAGTGCTTTGTGGCCAGTCAGGCCAGTTTTATTGAATTCTTAGTGGCCCATCCCAAAATGAAGTGGCCCTCGATTTTTTTTTTTCAGAGTCACGCGGCAATCACAAAATCAAAGTGGCTTCTAATGTTGTGAATTTGGATCACTCATAAAAGCACTGTTAAAACGGCTTGAAATTTGTGACCTCTCACGCGAAAACGTACACTAACGGCTTTCCGTTGAACGGGTAAAACGAACGGCTATCGAACGGGTAAGAAACGGCTCACTAAGCCGTTTGGAACGGTTGAAACTGAACGGCTGAACGGCTTGCCAAAAATTCTGAACGGGTTGCAGTGAACGGCTGCACGGCTTGCAAAAAATTTTGAACGGGTTGTCGTGAACGAGTGAACGGCTTATTAATTATTCCGAACGGATAGCCACGAACGGCTGAACGGCTTGTGTAAAATTTTGAACGGGTGGCTATGAACGGCTGAACGGCTTATGAAAATAAACGGATATCCAGGAACGGCTGAATGTCTCACCGAAAGTAAATTGCCGAACGCGAGAAAAAATTAATAATAATATTCACGACGGTACGCGGCTGACGGCAAATGTAAACTTCGTATGCACTGCAAAATAAATATGTAACTTTGAACTGGCAGCCAGATGTTTCGAAAAATCCGCTACTTTATTGATCGCTTTAACTTAAGAAAAGTATAACTTGGTCGCTTGATCGAGCGATGAATCAGGGTTCTTTCCCGAGTTTGCGAAGAGGAACGTAAACAAAACCAACACAATACCGAGTCATTAGAACGAACGCAAGAAATATTCATGGCGGCACACGGCTGACGACAAATGTAAACTTCGTCTGCACTTCAAAATAAATAAAACTTTGAACTAACAGCCAGATGTTTTAAAAAATACGCTACTTTATTGATCGCTTTAACTTAAGAAAAGTATTAAACTTGAGGTTCGCTCCCAAGTTTGAGAAGAGGAATGTAAACAAAACTTGCACAAAACAAATTATAATATCGAGTCATTTGCCGCTATTTTTACAAAATAAAAGATACGTGAGTGTTTATATGTCCAATCTTCTTAGCTTGTTATAAGTATGCTTTTCCAAACTGGTATTAAACTCTGGCCTGAGCTCACTGTGAAGAGCAAAACGCGCGCGAAAAGCGAGGCAACTCCGTAGCTTCGATTAGAAAACCTCGCTAAAGTTTGACTCAATTGTGAAGACGCTTTAGCTTCGATTTCAAAACCTCCCTAAAGTTTGACTCAATTGAGAAGACGCTTCGATTTCAAAACCTTGCTAGACTTTGACTCAATTGTGACGACGCTTTAGCTTCGATTAGAAAACCTTGCTAAACTTTGACTCAATTGTGAAGACGCTTTAGCTCCGATTAGAAAACCTCGCTAAACTTTGACTCAATTGAGAAGACGCTTTAGCTTCGATTAGAAAACCTTGCTAAACTTTGACTCAATTGAGAAGACGCTTTAGCTTCGATTAGAAAACCTCGCTAAACTTTGACTCAATTGTGAAGACGCTTTAGCTTCGATTAGAAAACCTCGCTAAACTTTGACTCAACTGAGAAGACGCTTTAGC
>OX453285.1:989796-1167296 GCA_949710005.1 Ricordea florida
CTTCTTATAAATCCTGAAAATAGCAAGTCCCTGAAAGTAGCGACCTTCCCGAAAGTAGCGAGTTCTCAAAAAGTATCAAGACTAACTTTTTTTAATTATGTTATAAACATACCAAATGCCTTAATAGTTTTCCAGTTGCAATCCATAGTCAAATAATTAATGTACTGTAGTGCTAATGAAGTCTGCAGCTGCATTCCCGAACCTTCCAACGAATATTTGCATAACGCAATAGTGGTGAAAATGAAAAACTAAAGGAGCAAACAGATGTGCTTGGTGGAGGTCCTGTACAAACCATTACTGGAAAAGGAAATCAAGACGACTTACTGTGTTTCCAGACAAAGCAGAAATCGCACCTGAAGGTGTTTTGGTGCAGGGAGGAGGCATCAAGATTCTTTGCTTTCACCAAATTGATGTTAAAAAAGGACTTGGAAGTCTAAGAATAGAACTATGAGGCACGCAAGTAGAACTTGTCCTGAGAAGTGACCACACAATATACATGTAGGTATTTAAATATCCAGAGCCCACAGTAATGTGGCAGACAAAAACATGAAACTGGACAAATGAATTCCTTCTAATTTGTTAATCATCACTCTCGTTTTTTATCAAAGGGTATTGCTGTATTTTACATAGAGATCTATGTGACACAGACTATGTAACACAAATAAATTTGTTTTTAATATCATGTTGTTTATTTTTCATTTTGGGAAAGGGTTAATGCCAACTTTGTTTAATTTATGCTTTTTGGTCCCCAAAAATAACAACCCCCCGAGAGAAATGACACCAGGAAAGTAACCAGGCCAAAGGCTGCTAATTCTGAAAGTAATGAGGGTTGCTACTATGGGAACTTTACAGTAATGTTCATTAATTACGCGGGATGACATAGTCAGCCAGCGTTTAAAATTCGGTAGCGCATTCCTTTTGTCGTCTTGGGAGTCAAAAATTGCCTTGTTTTTTTTAACTTTCCCGTATCCCGAGCCCATCCCAAAAAAATTGTGTGATTTTTATTGGCTGTAACTCCGAATCACGTGCACGTCAGGTTGGATTGCACCATGGATATCCATGATCGCACAATCAGCAAAAAAACGTACTGCGACAGCAATTTTAAACCAACACATCCCGCGTAAACGCCTTCAGACGTCTTCTTGTTCATAGCAAGTTTCATTGTATCCCTGGCTCCATGATTTAAGGCAAGATAAACCAATTCCTGTCTTCTGATTGAGCAACCTGAAAAACTCTTGCCTACTGGGAGTTTCCTTTGCATTCCAGCAAGAAGATTCTGTTTTAGGCATATAAAAAATCGTCTATTAAACAAGCTGGACCTTGACCTTGGCCAGCTAGCTAGACCTCACGCTTTGTCAATAACCTATATTTGATATATATACCTACATTTGTGAGTTGGCAAGTTCAGTTGAGCATTGCAACTACCACCCAAGTGAACTAATTTATACTATCACTGAAGTTAAAACAATGAATAATAATCGTTTCCATGACTTCAGTTGAAACCTACATTTTAATTGGCTACCCAAGTATGTATAAAGATGGAGCCATCTTGTCTGTTCTGGTTTCCTTGTACTTTCCACTTAAGGCCAGAAATACATGCACATTCTTTAACAAACATTTCATGTTTGTAGGAGTGATTTGGGATTTCCAAATCACTTCATATGGGAGAGATATTAGAGTGTTTTGGTGAGATAACAACAGTCAAGACACATTGCGTTGTCTGATATTAGGAGTACTGTCCCCACAGTAAATTTCACTTTACTGGGATTTAGTAAATCTTTCATGGACCAGGCTTATTCGGTTAAGATGGCTAGGTAGTTGCCTCTATTTGTTTCAATTTTTTTCCTCAGAAAAGTTATTGGTTGAAGAGCGCAAGAAAAGGTCCTCTGCCACAACTGTTGCTCCTCAGGAAAAATCTCCACCAAGAACCAAAAAAAGAAAGGAGGAAGTCTCAGGAGAATTCTCCGATGCTAATGACGATCTTAGTGAAGATGAACAGGAAGTAGATACTTTGAAAAATGAGACATTTGAGCAAGACCAACTAGGTATGTAAAAATGTATATAACGTAATAAAGTCAATAATTTTTTAAAGTGATGATAGCAAAGGCGATGATGATGATGATGATGATGGTGATGATGATGGTGATAGTGATGATGATATTAATGATGGCAATAATAATAATACTCTGGCATGCCATGGCAAAGTGTAAATCCTCTGCAATACACTGGCAAGCTATCCATGGACTGACCTTTCCCTTTACATTCCTCATGGAGCTAAAGCTTCAGCAGTTTGCTTTCACATCCTTTGGTGTCTTAGAGCTCAAATTAAATTTTGGATGGTGGCTTAATTGTCATGTTGACCAGCCTGAGAGATTTTAGACAAGTTACACAGGGCTAAAAATTAACTCCAGTGCTTTGTGGCCAGTCAGGCCAGTTTTATTGAATTCTTAGTGGCCCATCCCAAAATGAAGTGGCCCTCGATTTTTTTTTTTCAGAGTCACGCGGCAATCACAAAATCAAAGTGGCTTCTAATGTTGTGAATGTGGATCACTCATAAAAGCACTGTTAAAACGGCTTGAAATTTGTGACCTCTCACGCGAAAACGTACACTAACGGCTTTCCGTTGAACGGGTAAAACGAACGGCTATCGAACGGGTAAGAAACGGCTCACTAAGCCGTTTGGAACGGTTGAAACTGAACGGCTGAACGGCTTGCCAAAAATTCTGAACGGGTTGCAGTGAACGGCTGCACGGCTTGCAAAAAATTTTGAACGGGTTGTCGTGAACGAGTGAACGGCTTATTAATTATTCCGAACGGATAGCCACGAACGGCTGAACGGCTTGTGTAAAATTTTGAACGGGTGGCTATGAACGGCTGAACGGCTTATGAAAATAAACGGATATCCAGGAACGGCTGAATGTCTCACCGAAAGTAAATTGCCGAACGCGAGAAAAAATTAATAATAATATTCACGACGGTACGCGGCTGACGGCAAATGTAAACTTCGTATGCACTGCAAAATAAATATGTAACTTTGAACTGGCAGCCAGATGTTTCGAAAAATCCGCTACTTTATTGATCGCTTTAACTTAAGAAAAGTATAACTTGGTCGCTTGATCGAGCGATGAATCAGGGTTCTTTCCCGAGTTTGCGAAGAGGAACGTAAACAAAACCAACACAATACCGAGTCATTAGAACGAACGCAAGAAATATTCATGGCGGCACACGGCTGACGACAAATGTAAACTTCGTCTGCACTTCAAAATAAATAAAACTTTGAACTAACAGCCAGATGTTTTAAAAAATACGCTACTTTATTGATCGCTTTAACTTAAGAAAAGTATTAAACTTGAGGTTCGCTCCCAAGTTTGAGAAGAGGAATGTAAACAAAACTTGCACAAAACAAATTATAATATCGAGTCATTTGCCGCTATTTTTACAAAATAAAAGATACGTGAGTGTTTATATGTCCAATCTTCTTAGCTTGTTATAAGTATGCTTTTCCAAACTGGTATTAAACTCTGGCCTGAGCTCACTGTGAAGAGCAAAACGCGCGCGAAAAGCGAGGCAACTCCTTAGCTTCGATTAGAAAACCTCGCTAAAGTTTGACTCAATTGTGAAGACGCTTTAGCTTCGATTTCAAAACCTCCCTAAAGTTTGACTCAATTGAGAAGACGCTTCGATTTCAAAACCTTGCTAGACTTTGACTCAATTGTGACGACGCTTTAGCTTCGATTAGAAAACCTCGCTAAAGTTTGACTCAATTGAGAAGACGCTTCGATTTCAAAACCTTGCTAAACTTTGACTCAATTGTGAAGACGCTTTAGCTTCGATTTCAAAACCTCCCTAAAGTTTGACTCAATTGAGAAGACGCTTCGATTTCAAAACCTCCCTAAAGTTTGACTCAATTGAGAAGACGCTTCGATTTCAAAACCTCCCTAAAGTTTGACTCAATTGAGAAGACGCTTTAGCTTCGATTAGAAAACCTTGCTAAACTTTGACTCAATTGTGAAGACGCTTTAGCTCCGATTAGAAAACCTCGCTAAACTTTGACTCAATTGAGAAGACGCTTTAGCTTCGATTAGAAAACCTTGCTAAACTTTGACTCAATTGAGAAGACGCTTTAGCTTCGATTAGAAAACCTCGCTAAACTTTGACTCAATTGTGAAGACGCTTTAGCTTCGATTAGAAAACCTCGCTAAACTTTGACTCAACTGAGAAGACGCTTTAGCTTCGATTAGAAAACCTTGCTAAACTTTGACTCAATTGTGAAGACGCTTTAGCTTCGATTAGAAAACCTCGCTAAAGTTTGACTCAATTGAGAAGACGCTTCGATTTCAAAACCTTGCTAAACTTTGACTCAATTGTGAAGACGCTTTAGCTTCGATTAGAAAACCTCGCTAAAGTTTGACTCAATTGAGAAGACGCTTCGATTTCAAAACCTTGCTAGACTTTGACTCAATTGTGAAGACGCTTTTCAACTTAACATATGAATAGCCACGCGAGTTTGTCGGTCTCTTGTCTTCATTAGCGCAGGTCGCAAGTCGTGATTATAATATCAATAGACTTTTCAACTGCTGTTATGACCAAAACTTTATCACTTTTGGTTATGACTAATACCTTTTCTCGCAATAAAAGCATTAACGAAGCAAGACACGGGGACACGGCTTCATTTGTAACCGCATTGCTTTTGATTACACGGCACCGATCGAGACCACAACTGAACCAAGTCGTTGTTTGTTTACAACGGTTTCGAAGATTTGGGCTTTGCCAAAATAAAATGACAAGGCAATAGAATAATAGCTCCGCCATTGAAAACTTTTCGCAACCTTCATTCTGCATGGGGTGTTTAAACGAGTGACAAGTTACGACTCTAGATGATAAGTTTTGCCGCATTAAAACTGGTGCATTCTTTTCGCCACGACCAAATGTAAACAATCGTATTAATTGATAGTGTTGTTGGAAAGTTAAATTATCTTAAATGATAAATCGAGGGTTTGAAAGTCTAATAAAACTTATAGAATACAAAATATTAACACTACAAACAAGTCACGGGGTAAGATTTCGAAAAGTAGTTGGCGATACTTTAGCCTTCGATAAAAAACAAACAAAAGGAATCCGTCGGCATTTGACGACTTTGACGGGCTTTGTGACTCTTATTTACACAAGGGCGCCTTTGCAGATTCTTTGTCGCTGATAAGAGAAAAAACTTTCGCCCGCCGAATCCTAAACAAACATCTCTGGCCTTTCGAACGGATGACTGTAGCCGTCCGCACGGGTGAAGATTTCCTCTAAACGGATACTGAGCTGTTCGAGCAAACGAGCGGATTACGTTCGTTTTTTTCCTGAGAGGATGACCGAAGCTGTTCAAACGGATCGAGAGATTTTTTGAACAGATGACTCAAGCCGTTCGAACGGATCGAGAGATTTTTTGAACGGATGAGCCGAGCCGTTCGAACGGATGCTAATTTTTACTGAACGGATGACCAAAGCCGTTCGAACGGATGCAAATTTTTTCTGAACGGATGACTCAAGCCGTTCGAACGGATCGAGAGATTTTTTGAACGGATGAGCCGAGCCGTTCGAACGGATGCTAATTTTTTCTGAACGGATGACCGAAGCCGTTCGAACGGATGCAAATTTTTTCTGAACGGCTGATAAACGGCTTGTGAACGGAATTCCGTTCAAAAACGGAAAGCCGTTAGTGTACGTTTTCGCGTGAGAGGTCACATTTCCACTTCAGAACTAAAAATTGACAAAAATGAATGATCTTAGAGTCTAGGCAAAGAAACGAAGAGAAAGGTAGTCCAATTAACTACATATTGAGTTTTATTTTATTTTTATTACTTTGTATTTTGCATAATTTACATTGCAACTTTTCCAAATTCTGTAGCATAGTCGTACATCGGTTGATCAAACCTTGACTTTTGGTAGCCCTGGTTAGTTTTAACTCACCACTGGCGACTGTGCGACCGCCAGTTTTTAGCCCTGGTTACATCTTAAGTTTGCTGATAACAAAAGTAAAAATGATAGGTGCTACTACGACGAAATTTTCATGTCATACTTATTAAAAAAAAACATTTAAATCAACTTATTAATAAAGACTGTAAGTTACTTTTTCACTGAAATGAAGGTTTACCACGCGCAAACTGGAAAAATCTAGCTCCGAAAAGTTCGTTTTTTTACGTCCGCCATTGCAAATTTATGTTCCAGTGAGCCTGCGATATGGGCTGCAGTTATAGCCATTTGATCTATTGCCTTGTTCTCGTGACGTCATTTTCTTAACTCCGGTTAGCGTCCTCTCGGTATATTTTGCTTTTTTCTCGCCACAAAATGTCTCGTTCGCCTTCACCTTCGTCTTCACGCGAAAGTAATCATACTTTTAGCGACGAAAGTGAGGCCGGGAGCCTCTCTGAAACATCGTCCACCGAAAAAGCTGGGTACGATGACTCTGTAGAGCCGGTTCCGACCGAAGAAGAAGTTTCACAGTATCTTCAGCAGCTGGATTTGGAGGAGGAAGAAGAGCAGATATTGCTCAGCCGTTTTTCTGGAGAGGAAGACATTGGGAATTGGTATGTACTCATGCCCTGATTCGTGTTAACAAATACAGAATCTTTCACCATACTACAAGCATTTTAATATAATCCACAGTTATACGTTTACGGATTACGTAGCCCTTGTTAATCAGCCTCGAATTCACAGAGTAAGCTTAGTCTATGGTGAGCGTAGATACAGCAACTTTTTCAGTATCACTTTAGATGGCTTCTGCGACGTTGACCTCGGCGGCCAGTGAGCACATATCGGCTGAATACTAAGGCAGCTGATCGTTTGGGTGAAATTATCATGTCATTCCTTTCTTTTCTACATCACATTTTGTGTAGGTGTAAATGTTCCAATTGCTCCCTTGAGCGTATCACAAAATCGGAAGAGTGTTGGTGCTGCATAGATATGGATAGGTGCAACGAGAGTATGTTTGCGGTCGATAAGGAAGGTGAATGTATCACCGCACACCCAGGCTATGCAGCATGTTGTTTGAACAGCTGGGTCCTCTCCACAGCAGCTATACGCCTCAAGACTACGGCTAAAAAGACCTACAGTACTACAAAGACGGAAAGAAACGCAGCAGAGTCCGAGTGAGTGCTATTATTTAATTTCTGATATTTTTTTCAACATCATGAAAACAAAGCGAATTGAAGGTCTTACTAATGTCAGACAATGTTTTGTTGGTGAGATGAAATGATAGGTACTTTTCATCAACCTATATAAAATGAAGAAAAAAATTAGAGGACATGTTTGTATTAACCCTGGACTTGTATATTGTCATCATTTATCGAAATGTGAGGATACGGAAATGATTATTTGAAAAAAAAAGTAAGGATGTGAGTTGCCTTCATATGTGCCATTAGAGCCAGTGGGCCCAAAAAGGACAGTTACATGCACTGTGCTCTGCTAACCATCACAGTTTTTATTTCAGGTTCATGCGGTCTGTAGCATATCGCCAATTTGTGCACCTTGTCTATGGGTATGTTGGGGCCTCAAGGAGAATTCCACTGCCCAACTGTGTGTACAACAGTATACGAAAGACATTTCCTAATGTGGGTAATGAGTACACAGGCTATGAAGAGGAAGAAACCCAGGACTGATTATTAAAGCAAAACTTTGGTAACAGCATTTTGCATTGTGTATATATGGTGAATTAAAATAAACTGTATTCTGTATCACCACCCTTTAATAATACAGTTTCCTTTGCCACCAACAATTGTGAATGTCATGATTAAGGTCTAATATTATTCACTGGTAGGAGCAGAGCACTGTCCCTTCTTATGTCCTCTTCTAGGCTGACCACATTTTTTGCATGTTGGTGCTCTCCTTGGTCTTTTCTCAACATTTCTGTTTGTGGCAGAGTCTTGAAGCTGCTTCAGCTCGGCATCTGACAAAAGACCAACCAGACAAATTAATAACAATCAGGGTACCTTGTTGTGGTTGCTAACTTTGTATTAATGCTGTACACAGAATAAATTCTTTCTATGGTACACTGAGTGTGATTAGTATTCAGGCCAAATTTAAACTCATTTGTTAGCACTTAAGGTAAGTAAGCTTTTTTCTTGAATATTTTGTAACCCTATAAAGATATAAATTATGCATCCATGGTACCTGAACATGTTGGTGGACTTATTGTTGTCTTCCTTTTCTTCCTTCTCAAAAATTTTTCCTTCGCCTTAGCGGTGCTTTCCTTGTCTTTGAGCATGCTGTGAAGTGGCTGTGGGACTTGAGTTCTGAGCTCATCACTTAACTGTTTCAATTCTGCCCTTGGTGTTGTTACCAGGGTATTGAATATTTCAGCAACATAACCTTGAATTAAACAAGTATTTGAAGTTACAACTTGTTGATAGCTAGATAAATGATGGGTGTTATTTCAAACCTTCACATGTTTCTCTTCATCAATCCAAAAGTATTCTATTGATAACTACAGCTGCAGTTCCCTCTGATTTTTCACGTTCAAAAACCTATGTTTTTCATCTAACATTGTTTCCCCACCATTTCTGTTAAACTGAAGTGTTCACAAGGAAAATGCCCATCATACCATAATTTTGTTTGACACGGGCTTCCCTGACTGTTCCTTCCCCCTCTTTAAACTTAGGGTAAGTGACGTGAAGTTTAGTGTTGCCTTGAGGATCCTTCAGCTTCTCTCTGTCCACATTCCAATTGAAGTGGAGAGCAGCTAGAATGGTTCTGAAATACAAGTGAATAATGAGGCTTATTTATCATGAAAGGGACTTGCAAAAGTTGTGAGGGATCAGTATGGAAAGCACCAAATACAGGCCTAAAAATAATCTTAGAATTCATCACTAACTGTCCTTTACATAAGTTGGTGGTTTAAAAGTGAAGAATCAAAATATTAAATGCAAAATTTTTACAGGCTCTTTAGATAGGCCTTCACACTGCCACCTTTAATATAGACTGCAGAGGACAGATTCCTGGATACTTGTGAATACCTCAGTTTGGCTGTATTGAGCTGGACACCATATCTATTAGTAACATTGCCATCAAAGGCTATAAATGTGCAAAACTTAGTACTTTTATCAGTAATGTAAAAAACATGAACCTAATAAAGCAGGCTTAACTTTTAATTTCTTTTTCAGCGTAATTATTTTATTTGATTATTACCTGCATTTCATTCCAAGGTATGAGAATGCCAACATTTTATGAGCAAATTGATTGACAACAGAGTGGTATCCTTCAAGGCAGCTCGTCTGCTGTATTGGTGATGCCTGTTTTATTCCCCTGAGCAAGAAAGAGTTGTTGAGTGCCTCACACAGCTTGTTGTACACCTCGGAACCTGATGTAAATGAAACAGTAAATATCAGGCTTAGTGTACACCCCCGGGGGGGTACTGTAGGAATGTCTGGGTGGGGATGTGCTGCTGGAACCCGTAGCCTATACCAGGGTAAACCCCCAAAGTCACTGATATCCTACAGTACCTGTTTTCCAGAAACTGAGTTCACTACCACAGTCTAGCAACAACAAAACCTTATACCGCAGTTGTTTCTCTCCCAAAAAAAAGATTTATTTATACTTTATCAGTTTTTTTTTCCAGATAAAATCTTCAACCAACTGGTCAGTTTTGTGAAAAATGATACCCCATCCTATATGTATAGCATATATCCTATGCTGTAGTAAATTCCTTGAAAACCATACCCTTCACAGCGGCACATACCTATATAGGCCATATATGGCAATGCCCCGCCCTTCCCTGGGTATACACAATAGCCCATTTCCGAGTTGCTACATGCCTCAGTTTCATAGCGAATCCAGGTGCAAGACCATTCAAATGGAAATGAGTTTAATTTGCATAAGAATACTCTATCATTTCCATTTGAATGGTCTTGCACCTGGACTCGCTATGAAACTGAGGCATGTAGCAACTCGGAAATGGGCTATTCTTTTCACACTGATAAAGCAGTCATAAATATACTGTGAATTCACATTTCCAATTTTGATTAACAGTTAATAATTTTTTTGCAAATTACAATGCTATGTTCTTTGCTTGCTTCTGAGATATGCTCTTTTGCCTTGGAATTTGCTTTCTTTATTTAATTTAACAAGGTCACACATGACTTGTTCATAAATATCACAAAACTCTCTTTCACTATGTATTTTTACCTTTTGTGAGCCACAAACGTTGCGTAGTAACTGCACCATGTGCACATTTGCTGAAAAGCCTCTCTGGTATGCTTGTGTGCTGGTTCAGAACGTGATACTGAAAGGATCGGAACTTTGCAAGGATTACTTCCTGAAGCTTTGGCTGTGTAGATGTCACACACCAATAAAAATGGCGAACACAGGCTTTTTTCCATCTACCAATTGCCTCCATACCTTTTTCTTTACTCAGTTTGGTAAGAATCTTTTGAATTTCTAAACCAAATTGGAAGCAACTTGTGCATTAGACAAAGCAGGTAATGTATATGCCTCAAACCTTTTGTGCTCATAACTACAGCTGTCTTAACTATGTCTTTACACTTGATTTGCTGGTGATGTAAACAAAAGTAATACTTTCACTGCATTTTGCAACTCACTTTTTCCTATGTGCCAGAGGTCAAAAAAATGATCAATTACAGGCTTCCCAAGATCCCTGCATTTTTTGGGGCATTCATCCTTCATCCACTTTGTGATCTGTGAGTGGCGGTCTGAAATGAAGGCTGTAATAATCATTGCTGTCCCAAGGAGGAATGTAAATCCCTGTTGATGGCCCATGAACTCCATTGCCGAACTGCTACCTGCCTCATTTGCCTGAAAAGGAATGAAAAGAGGAGCTACCAATATGTTTTTTTCCAACAGGTCATTGATTATGAATATGCTGCTTATGTATTTAGATGTTGTTCAAAAGTAAAATGAAAGGAAAAATTGTTTCAAATGGCATTGTACTCTAAAGTGTATTAGTGACAGCATATTTTGGCCCTTTTGCTGTAATACCTGAAATTACTGTTAGTGTGTATTAATTGAGGGTAACATTAATACCTGTACCAACGCAATGTGGATTATATAGCCAATGGTACAACAGAATATGGTGTAAGTGCCATATTTTGCAGAATGGCCCATACTGTCGTGTCTGCCATCTCCAGCAAGCACCACCTCCTGGCCTTCGAGTCTTTGCAGAAGGCCAGCCTGATAACCTCTCCAGTATTTCACAATCGCTGGTATCAGCAAGTGACGTTGATGGTGGAAATATGTGGGGAAGTTGTAAACAAGTACACCCATGTGCTTGAACACCAGCAAGATCTTGTTTATTGATGCACCAGAACACAGAATACTAAAGCTAAGCAAGAGGGAACTTTCCAGCAGGGAACTTCCCCAACATTAAGGGCTGACTGGTCCATGTGAACTCTCGTTTGCATTGGGTACAAGATGATTGGATGGTCAGCATGGTTCCAGATTGTGAAATAGAAATAATGGGACTGCTTGCAAAGCACCAGTGGCAAGTTTGAAACAGTAATAGTAATTTGGACAAAAAGACTATTCCTTTTGGTTCTTCTCTGTAGTTTTTCCCCTCACAGTTCAACCTGTAACATACAAATTAGCAATATGGTAAGGAAGGTGTTAAATTCATAAGAACAATATAATTGTAATATTGTTTTCCTGAGTATAAAATTTTCTCAAAAATGTTCATGGTAACAATAACTTTGTAAGCAAACTACTGCAAGCGTGTACCTTGACCTGGGCTCCTGATCACAGTTGTCATCACCTGCTTGCTGGTAAGCATTGTCAGCTTCTTCTGGTGTCCAGCATGGATCTCCTTCATCACATATATCCAGATGATCTTTCTCCTCCTCGGTGCCCTTGTCATCATCAATGCAGGTCTCTGAGCAGTGCATCTGTTTGTCTAGATCACATTCACTGTTGTCCAATATTTCTACTTCATCAGTTTGAGATTCTGAAATGTATGTTGTTTTGAATAAGTAACCTCAGTGAGAATGCAGTGTTAATTGCCAAGTTGCTTGAACTACAATATAGTGCTGACCTGTTGAAGTTACCTCTGCCCTTGTGATAATGTTTTCAATGGTGTTAGCCCATGTGGATTGACTGGTACTGAGTTTTGTCTTCAGACAACGTATTTGCCTCTGCAGTTTTTTCTTCTGATGACGCAGATTAGTACAACTTGAACAAACTGGCTGTCCGGCTGGCTGAAATAGAATGTTAATTGTTTACATTAAATTTCGAAATGCATATTTTCCTTACTAGGTAGAAAGAATACATTTACGAAAATGGGGGCAATTTTTCTGGATATTAGACACCCCGAATCAGCCAGGTTACAAACTATAATACCTTATCGGATGGATAATAGGATGAACATTCTTCAGGACTCTTATTCTGCACTGATCCCTCCACTACCTCTGTTTCTTCAGCTGGGGTGCATGCCTGGGGAGCAACATCCTGAAGTGCACATGCCAGCTCATGTTCGTTGAGCAATTTGGATGACTCTGGATTGTCAACCAAAACTGCATTTGTCAAGGAATGTCCTGCATTGGTCAACAAAGAATCAACCTACAAGAATTCAGAAAGCATGGTTCTTTAGCACATAGTGTATGTGCATTAACCCCTTTTCATAATTGTTACAATTTTCCAACATTGTTGTTGGTCATGTTTGATTGTTAGAAACAGATTACCACAACTGACCTGCACAGTTCCGTCATCATCAGTGCTGCAGGCAGCTGTTGAGACGTATTCCTCCAGCAAATCCTTCATTAACGAATAAAAATACATTCAGATAAACTATTTGGACGTGTTTTATTCATGTAATGTAGACAGTAATCACTGACCGGCTCTTTCGCATTATCCTTGGTGCTGCAGGCACCTGACGAGGCTGTCTCTTCTAGCAATTCCTTCAAAACCTGTTCAAATAAAAAATACGATATGTAAGCTTATCTCTAAATCAAACACAAATTTGCGTTTGGTTAGTCGGATAACTTACAGCATTTCGCAAAATGTAAAGCAATAAATTTCGACTATTTGTTTATCTTTTGAAATAATTATTATTATCGCTACACGTATCCCATGTAAACGCAGCTCTCAACAATTTTCATGAAATCTGCCGATCTTGTATGCGATGCAGGCCATGTATTCTGTTCAAAAAATGAGAATGACCTTAGTACTTCTTTGGTACAATGTATCACGATGACAAGCAGTGGAAATTCGAAAAAAAAAGGAAAAGCTCAACAAGCATTTATCCAACTTTTGGGAATTCAAGCCATTTTTTTTGTAATACGCAAACTTTTCCTTTTAAAGAAATGTAAATAGAATTGGCGAAAAATCACACATATCGTGCACGACAATGCTGGAAGATTAAGCTAACCTTTTGACGCTCCTTGTCCTTCATGCGACGCTGTCTCGGGGAGTCGGTGTCTGTTGATGGCTCCTTTTTTTACATATGCTCGGCAAAGAACCAGGTTTAATTTGCCGACGCTGCCTTGGGTCAAAGGCGCGAGTAAAACAGTGTTCCTCGAAGTGTGCCGAGCAAATAACAAAGCGAGCCCGAGGTTGAGGGAAAAAATTCTTTCTTTTAGTTCTTACAAATCGAACCCAGATATCTCTCGTCTTATCGGTCGGACTTGCATGCAGAGCAATGCCTAACGCTCTGTTTGTGCGGTTGCTGCATCCCTGAACAACACAACGACTTCCTACCATATTGAAAAGATAACAGTCTGCGAAAGCAGAAACTCGCCAGAATCGTATGAGAAATTAGCCATGTGTTAAGAAAATGACGTCACGAAGGTTTTATTGCGACCTGGCCTGTGGCCATTGGTAACCAGGTCGCAAGAACATGGCGTTTTAATGGCGGGCGAAAATTCGAAGAGTTTGAGTGCTAAAATAATACAGTTCTTGCCATCTTACAAAAACGAAAATTGGAAGTAAAGTTCTCAAGGATGTTACCTAGCTTTTGAACTGAAAAAAAAGTTATGTGAAAATTTCGTCGTAGTAGCACTTAAAGCTCTTTCCTTGTTTTCCTTTTCTGTTTTCTTTCAATTGATTTTTTAAATCCTAGATCAACAAGATGCCCAACCAGATGATGCAGCTATACATGATGAAAGACCTACAAAATTTAAGCAATCTCTGAGGAAAAGACCAGTTTCTGAAACATTGTCTGCAAAGCAAAGTGTCTCACAAGCTGTCTCAATAGACCTGCCTGTTACCAGAAGAAAGAACTCCAAACAGACGACAAAAATCCCACCAAACAACAAGGCAAAGAATTTAAAAGAAGGCAATGATGATAAGAGTTGGTTGAGTCCAGTGTTGAAGCTTATTTTGGCTATACTGTGCTTTGTGGTATTTACAGCAGCATTGATTTACATATTAATGGAGCAAGTGCCAAGCAATCAGATAGAGGCTTAAAGCCAGTGATGAAACAATTATTTCTTTTGAGAAGTACATTAAGTAGCAGCAGGTGTAGGTATAGTGTGCGTGTCAGTATGGTTAGTGACCATTTATTGTTTATTGTGATAGGTTCAACTTTGGTGTTGAAAGAACAGTTTAACTCTGATTGAGTGTTGGGGTGTTAAAATTTTTATTCAGGTGACTCCAAACCTACCTCTTTCACAAATAACTGCACATTACAACATTTGAAGTTCTGGGGTTTGAATATGTTCTGAATTAGACAGCTGACCTTATTAAAGAAGGCAGCTGTAACACTTCAGGGGTCGTAAGAAAAAAGAAGTTTAATGTTAGCAGGGGCGGATCCAGGATTTTACATGAGTGATTTGCAGCACCTTAACTAGGGGGGTTTGGGGGCATGCTCCCCCAAGAAAATTTGAAATTTAGTGCTCCCAGAATGCAATTTTCCTGCATTCTGAGAGCACTTTAAGCCATTCAGACACATTAACAGTACCTCCTCAGAAAGGCATAATTCTTTACAAAAAAATCAATTCTGTGTATTTACACAGACAAACCAGAATAACATTAAATTTTTTTTTTGTCGAGAAATTTGCCTTTCTGTGTCTAAGGAGTCTAGCATGTGAATTAAGATTGAGGGCTACCTTTGAAAATGTAGTAGACCTGCTGCCTGAGAAGATCCATTGCTTTCTTTTGTAGTCTAACTGTGAGTGATCTGGTTAAGTCTAAAATGTGTCTCACAATAACAAGAGTAACAATAAAGAAAAATGTAATTGCATTCATTAAGGCTTGTGCATCATTTCTACTGTTTTGATTCCAATTCCCATGGCTAGGAGCATTTCTGTCCATTGCAATGTCTTCAAGTGTAGCCACAACTGGGTGAAGAAGCTCCACGATTCGGTCCATACCATCAATGCACTCAATCCACCTTGTTCGACACACATTTACCAAAACGAAGTGGTTGGCAGCAGGCATCAGTACTCTAATCTTGCTTATCAAATGCTGCTGTCGCTTCGGGGAATTGTCAAAAAATTCTGAGAGCTTTTTTACAACATCCATCATGTTTCTAACAAGTGGTAACTGGCACGTGTCAGTAACACACAAGTTAAGCCAATGATTCATACAGTGAACGTAAAGAGCCTTGTCATGTTCAGCCCTAATAAGTGATGAAGCTCCATTCAAGCGCCCAGACATAATTGCCTGCACCATCATAACACTGGCCACGACAGTCATCCATAGATAGTCCTAAATCAGCTACAGCACCAGTTATTAAATCTTTGATAGCTGCTCCTGTTGTTCCATCCTCACAATGGTAGAATCCTACAAACTCTTCTCTGACTGTTTTGGTCGAATCGAGAAATCTGATCACCACTGAAAGGGTTTCTTTATTTGATATGTCAGCTGCTTCGTCAGACATAATAGAAAAATATTTGCTGTCCCTGATTTCCTGTGACAAATTTTTCACTATGATAGCACCCACAGTTGTAATCATCTCATTTTGAATGGTTTTAGAAATATAAGTCGCATTTCTGGGAGCGGTTTCCAGGTGATGTTTTAGTGTTTGGTCGCCGCTGTCAATTCGAAATTCTAACAGTGCATGGAAATTACCGGAAAGACTGCCATTTCCTCGATCATCATCTCGTGTACCTCTGAGGGCTATGTTGTTTTTTCCGCAGAAAATTATTGTTTTCAAAAGGGATTTCAGAATTTCGCGATTTCTATTGATTTGCTGTTGAAGTAAATTGTTGATCTGCTGATCAATTGGAACCGCTTCTCTTCTCATGTTTCTCAGAAAATTCTCCATTGCGATCACTGCAAAATTATGCATCTCCGCACATTTCCCGCTGGCGTGTTTGGTAAAATGTGAAACGGCGGACGTCCAAAGTGTGAGTGGAGACTTGAACAATTTGTCTAGTTTATTCGTATTTCGCCCACACTGGACTCCAAAACAAACACACGGTAAACAAAATGCACCATCGACATATTTAGAGTATGCTAGCCAGGGAAATCTTTTCAGCCAGCTCCACACAAAATGACGGCTAGAATTCGAACATTCCACTGACGCTGGGAAATCAAATAGCTCACCTGGTTTCCACACATTCTCTATGAACTTGAACTTGTCCTGGTCCGAATATGAGTTGATTTCCTTGAAAACCAAGCCAACATCATACTGTGAACAGTCCTGCTTCCGACAAACTGGATCGCCTCGAACCATCATTTATAATTAAAATTTCCCTCGTCTTCCTCCGTAGCAAGTTAATTTAATGAACTCTGATCGGAGCAAGAACAACCAAGGGACTTTCGGGGAGAGGCTTCCCTTTATATACGATTGTCAGTAGTTTGCACGGTAGTTTGCGTCCTGGATAGCCAATCACAACCGAGTTTGAGTAGTTCGCAAGACAATGCGAGTGATTCTGGCCAATAGAGGAGGGTTTCGAGTGATTTGTGGAAAGATCGATAAACTAACCACTCCCACCCACTGCGTGCAAATTTTGTCCGGTCGTGCCTACGAATTTTTTCGTGTTGTTCTCCGAAGTCTCGACAAAGGACGAAAGCGCGCGAACGGAGATTCGTCAAATTCGTTCGGAAAGGACTGGGTTTGCTGTGTACTCGACGGTATAACGAGATTCGACGATTTTTTTCTTTGTTTTATTTCATAATTAACACTGCAACAAGAAGGATAATTGATTTCTTGAGCTTCAAGAAACAACCTGAGAAATAACAAACCCAGGTTTGGAAACATTTGAGTGATTTCTGGAAATCACTTGAACTACCCTGGATCCGCCCCTGGTTAGAAAGTAGGTGGTAATGATTTGAGAAGTAGGCGGCAAAATTTGCAGTTGCCTGCTTCTATTGAAACTCCAGGAAGTTATTTGCTAACTGAAAGGTATCAGCAGCTGAAGCAACAGGAATGGAAATGTTTTTCAGCAGCTGAATATTTTGAATATTTTACCCAGTCATGCACTGATAAATCCTTTTTCAGCCAAGGAAATTATCATGGTTGAGTTACACTCTTAGGTGTTTTGCTGTAACAGGCTCCATGCCTGACCCTTTTTTTATTATTTTCCCTCATTGGATGTAGTTTGCTGAAAGACTGATTTAACTCAAACTTGAAGGACATATATTTGCACTACAAATTTAGTTGTAAACTTGATCTTTTGCAACTGATTTGGTAGTTAATTGAAGATTTGATGAAAAAGCAAACATCATTTTCAGTATGCTGTGACAAATCATAAATGCCATTGTATTAATTCTTTTAATATGTGCTGTTTTGTAATGATAAATTAGACTACATGTTGGAGTTTTTTCTTTGGCAACGAAAACTCAGAAAACACAACAAACAAGCAGTTAACTGTTGATTATTAGAAACCAACTTGAATACAAGTTACATTCAGTTTTATATCAATGAGATTGATTATTGATTATTCTTATAAAGTACATTGTGTTGTTCCACTTAAGGTGGCTCGATAGTCCAAAAATGGCAAATTTTGTTAACATTTTTTAAACAGTTTACCTTCACCCATGGCCTTTTATTAAAGTCAATAGCACTGAATAGCCTTCAAAGAATAAGTTCCAACAAGTTTTACGCAAATTCCTTACATTCCTGATAAACCACACCCCCTCAAAGAGCCACACCCATTTCTGCAAATTGAATTATGGGGTAACCAGTAAACACAATATCTCCAGTATGCTTCATAGTGGATAACTGAGATTTGGCACACTGGAAACCAATGTCCAGAGCTGTGCAATGAACTAGGAATATCAACTTACTATGAAATGATAGCAATTAACACTCTCTCAAAAAAGTGAAAACAAATTTGCATGAAGTACTTGGACAAAAAATAGCATAAGTCATAACACATTGCTCAAAACCTCATTGTTTTAGTTCATTGCATAGCTCTATTCATACTAAACACTGAGTGAAAATTTTGTTTGAGTATTCCAAATATTCTTTGAGATATTACGTTTACCATGTCCAAGTAAGCCTCGCGTACGGAATTTAAGAAAAATGAGTGTAAAAGATGAGCAGTACAATTTGAATCACAGTTATGTCTTAAAAGGCTCCAGCTTTATAGTGTAGCCCTTCAAGTGCCTCTTAAGTCTCAGTGTATCCTTTCTTAAAGTTTCTAATTTGCCTTCTTCTCTTCTTTGAATGCTCTGTACTCTTTCTGCGAGAATGGCGTAGTCTATTGTGGTCAAGTCTTTTGCAGCCATTCTTGCAGTGCACTCCCAGGTTGATTCCTAACTTTTGAAGGACTAAACGGATTGAGCCTGCACACTCATTAAAGTGTGAGACTGCTAGAAATACAGCAAGTTCAACAGTGTTCAAGCCAGTGATTGTGGAGAGGGCCGTGACAACTCCATACGAGGATGAATATCCTCTTTTCCTCCATGTCGCCATCTCCTGATACTCCAATGTCAAATATCCCATCTTCCTGTGGCTCATAAAAGGTTTTGACTTCTTCAGCAGCATTTGCCATACTTTGCTTACAGACAACCTGTGTAGCACTCCTGACAACATGGTGTCTGTAAGAATTTTCATTCATTGCATAGTTGGCAGGGGCATGTTCATGACACAATTATGCAAGTGCTTGATGGCCAATACCAATGTTTCTGGTAGCCACAACTATCCTCCTGTTTACCTCGAATGCTTGGCTCCCTTCGATTTTTGAGGAAGAGCAAAATTTCTCAAAGAACGTGCTCTTTTGGTTCTCGCACTTCAGTACAAAAAGGGAAGCGAAACCCATCTTGGCACCGCTGTCTTCCTGCAACTCGACACGGCCATGCTTGCAAACAGGACAACACAATAAATGAAAAACTGCCGAAAGCACAGAAATGTCAACCAAACGAAAACCCTCTGGTCCTTCGGAATAATCTTCGCTTGAGTTTTTATCTGATTCACTTGAAATTTCGTCCAGTTTTCTCACAGAAGCCGGGAGAGATTTCACTTTGGTAGCATCAATACTCAAACTCCGCTTGTTTTCTTCGGTGTCGAATACTTCGGTTTCTTCCGCCGATTCTTCACCAATCGAAGCCTCGTTGTCCGTTCTTTTTTCCTTCGCAGTATATCTATTACCTGCGAATCTCCTTTTCTTGCTTCCACCACTCCTAAATTTTTTCTTTGGAGGCATTTGCTCAATTTGTTTGACAGGAGAAATTCTGAAAATGGAGACTCGAAAATACGCTCGTGTTTGAAGGATTCAATGCTTCATGTATTTACCATGAAGTGACCAATGTCTCTTACCCGGGCCCCTACAGGTATTGAATCGCTCCTGGGAGCATTTTTTCTTGATTTCATCCCATTTCTGTTTCAAAAACGACGCGTAAACAACTCTGGTTGCCATGGAAACGGTCTGTGTTTTTTTTACCGAAGTTCACAAATGGCTCAAAAACACATTTATTTTAAAAGAAAATTGGAAAAAACACCCCTAACTCAAGACTACAATAATTAAACTTGCCTCAAAAACCATAATCTAAAAATTGCCATTTTTCAAGAATTTTGGCCTATCGAGCCTCCTTAATACTATTGTATATCTTGCAGAATAGATAGCAAGTGTTTAAGCCAATCAAGTTGAAGGATTCCTAATAGTTTGCGAGTTGGTTTATACATTATTTCATATACTGGTATATCGCTCTTGGAGTGATAGGTTTTAAGTTGTAGGAAACTCTGATCTGTTGTTCATTTTTGGATAGTATTTTTGTTTCTATAAATAACCAGGTGGTAACTCAACAAATTCTACTGGCACTTTTTCACTGCCAAAAACTGACCACACTTAGTTTAAATGTTTTATTTTTTTCCACTAAAAGCTTTCTTAAAGATCGCAGTGTGAGGCAAGATTAATGAAGATACTAAGTGTGTATTTGACTGAGTTTTGATCCAAAAACTATAATTTGCCATGTTAAACCTCTCCTCAGTAATATAGCTGTACAAAGAAAGGTTTGCAGGTAAATGATATTTAAAGGATATGACATGGTGCTACACTTGTCTTTTTATTGTGAACAACCATAAAATTAGAAGCAGATTTCTGATAACTCTGCCTCATAGAGGTGAGTGACTAGTGAATCTCTCCTACAGAAGGAAATTTGAATTCTGTAGTGGTGACCCAATCACAAAAAGTGAACAGTTTTTCATATTTTTGTACAATTTCAAGAGTTTTTTCTCCTTTTCCTCTACTTCCAGCACTTGGTAGACAGTAAAAAAGGCCTACAGCCTACAACTCTTGAAACCTTTGTTTGTTTGTTCTTCTTTTTAGCTGCATGTGCTTTCTTTTAGTTGAAATATTCTGTTTATTTTTTTTTTTAATCTGCAAAGATGGCGTTGTCCAAAAATTAGAGACCCTTTGATTGGGGGACGGAAATCTCTCACTGCGCGTGTGTTTTATAGGGTAATTTTGGCGGGAAAATGCAGCAACAGCCATAGATCGCGACCGTTCTTAAGTGTTCATTCCGCTACGAGGTTTGCACAACACGTCGTGGCGAGAAAGCAAGGCAAAAGAATGTAAGTTGTAACGTGTTTTTGCCGTCACAAAAGGAAGATTAACTTTCTCTTCACTCAAATTAACTTCTTGATTTGTGACATTCATGGGTCAGCTGTTTTGAACGCTTTGCAACTGTTTATTCACATCAAACTTGCGGCCACTTTACAGTTGCACGCTAGCATCATGTGAATGAAACAGAGCTTGGCCGCTATAAAATGTACGAAAATATGTTTAAAATGCTGTCAAATGAAAGTCAGCAAACTTTAAGCCCTAGCTAAACGTTCCAACATGTTTGTCAAAAGTTTATTCGACAACATGTTGGAACGACTGGAAGAATCTCGACCCAACAGTTTTCGTTTGTTGAATGGCGACGAACATCGTTGGTTCGTTTTATCAACGCGACAATCTTCAATGGGCTAAACAATCTTGTCTAACAAGGTGTTACTGTTCTACCGGGGCGTTAAAGTTCAAGACAAAGAAAAGAGTTTCTTGGAAGGAACTTTTACACCCAATTTAAGTAAATTGGTTGCTTTTAATATCAGGTAATACGCCCTTCCCAATGTTACACTGTTCCCTCACCTAGAAATGTCAGTTTATTCTTCACAGCTGATGTAAAACAAAGAAAGCCAAACATTCTTAAGTACAAAACTAACCCTAACAAAGAAAATGAACACCCTTTGTTGCAGTGGGGATGACCCTAAAAATTTGACTATAAGAACAATGCCATGATGTTACACAGACTGAAATGACCAAACAAATAATTACCATACATGATCCAGCCCTTGAGTGGGTTCCGATATAGAAGATAACTACTGTATCAAGGTCACATAAGACATAAACTGGGACCTCAAATTTAATATGCCAAGTCACATGATTCCCATACTGACTATGTGGGTCTTTCTGCCTCCGTTATGGGATACACAGGTTAAACTGTTTTTTTCAATGCTTGATTTAAATTCCATGCAGTCAGAAATGGTCTTTAATCATAAAACTGCTCCTTCTGAGTCAAATCCTTGTATACATCCCAAGACCCAGAGGCCAGTTTGCAAAAATCGACAGATCTGTTCAGTAGAATGAGATTCCCTCAAAGATTAGACACCTTGCCTTGTTAAATGATTTCAAAACTGTTTGAAAAAACTTATTAATATTGCACTTTATTTTTCATAGTTTAATTGTTCTCTTGTTAAGGTATCAAGGCGTTATTTTCTATGCCAGTAATAGGGAGACCTTGTGAACATGATATAATCTTAAGTGTTATTTAAGATTGATGATGATTATGATTCTTCTTAATATTTCTGCAGTTAACACAAAAGAATACAAATTTAACCTACTGCAGTTTTCATTGTGAACACCAGTGTATTTTCAGAAGACCATGTAAATAATGCACTTTGAAAATTATTTAAGATTGATTATGATCCAACTTAAATTTGCAGCTATTAAAATTAACTAAACAATACAAATTTTAACCACTGTAATTTTTATTGGGAACACCACACTTAGAATTATGTTGGTATCACTAATAAAATAAATATATGAAAACACTCCTGTGTAATACATGCGGATATATGTATGGTTATATTATAATGCTATTGGTAAGACAATCGTGGACACAAGTACTCCTAAGTATTCATAATAATAATACTTTACACTGCACAAGACAAGTTGTTCCCTTGTGTTCCAATATATCACACATCAAATCAATCCAAAAAGATTCCCTTCCATTTAAAGAATGTGTAAGCCACCATTCTAGGCCCTTCCAATTTAGAATCAAATGAAAGGCAATTATTACTCTTAAAATATATATAAAATACATACATGGGGTTGTCAAAAAGGGCCAGCGACTGACGATGTTGGCAGCTTCTTTCATGTTTACTGCAAGCTGCTGTTTGTTGGGGATGCAGTTTTTCCAAATAAAGGAGACAAACAAAGCAATAAAAGCAATGCTCTCCATTGTGTTGTTTACTTTCCTACATTCTACTGCTATGGAAAATTGTTCTGATAACCCTGCATGCAAACCACAACAAAACTATCTATCCTTGGTTTCAAACCAATTAATTGATGGCTAAAAAATAATATAATGCAGACCCCAGCCACTGGCTAGCACTGTAGACCGGTCAATTGACTTGCCAACACCATTAGGTATTAAGATAGGCCAAAACAGGAATAAACAGTGCAATATGGCTAGAATAAATGGGGCTGTAATAATGACTAAGTCACAAACACTATCTATATATACTGAATATATAATCATGTCTCAATCTTGCTACAAAACATTACCACTTTTGTACCTATTTCATAGCTCCTCATGAGTTAATACCAGTACTCCTTATGAGGACAATCTAACCTTGGGAAGTTAAAAAACTGAATGTACTGTATATACTGCCATGCTTACTACTGTGCTTTTTATCTACTATTTTTTTTTACTGTGCCTCTTATCACTATTTCATAGTGTCCTTGCAGTCAGAGTCAGACCTGGCTGGGTTTGCCAAGAACCCTGACAAACTAAACTATTACAGTTAGAAATACCAGTAAGCTACAGATGTAAATGCTTTAAGCCTCGCTAATGATCAACACACTGCACTGAGAATGTTGAAAGTAAACAAACTGTGTGAGAATTTTAGGCCAAGTATCAAAGAGCAGCTTATTTACGATTATAATCCGTGAATACACACACTGATTTATCATTACATTTATACTGAACATTACAACCTCTAGCTCTATGTCAGCCATTCTCCAATCATATCAATACTACATCATGACAAACTGTATGATGCAGCAGTCAGCAGCTCATCTCTATGTACACCAAAGAATAGACTGAATGCATAAATGGCGGCCAAAAAAATATTCTTTTGTTTATGTGCTAATTAGACTCACTAGCATCGTTTGCACGGCCAAAATTCAAAAGAAATGTTGCTTGAGAGCGAGGCTAGTGACTTTAATTAGCATATAAACAAAAGAATACATTTTTGGCCACCATTTATGCATTTGGTCTATTGTTTTGCTTTACACAGCCAGTAGTGCAATGCAAGTTTAAGACTCAAAACTCTGAAAGAAATCTTTGTAATTTAACCACAATGAAAACCCTGCTGAAGCTAACTAAGTAGAAACCTGACAGTCTACTTATAAACAAGGTACTTCAAAGTTTAACTCCTGATTGTTGTGGGTTGCTTTAATCTTGTGTAGGATCTGGGATCTAGCTATCACATATAAAAAGGTTTTTGCGTGGCTTATGCACAAAGTGCAACACACACATACAGTCAATTGTCAGCTAAAATACTTTTTACATAGTCAGAAATATGATTCTCCCCACCAAAGTTTAACTCCACAATATACTTTACACTATATGTCAATAAAAAGTATTGTAAGTACTACATGTGCAACTCATCAGTGAATACTGTCAAATAATACAATGTGACTAACCAAAGGTAAAGTTAAACCAAGGTTTGTCGTATTCCTTTCTTACCTCTACCCTAAACTTATCAGCCAATTTATGTCTGGATGGTAAACAACAGTATTTTTCTAATGCACAGGGTACATGTGTGTGGGTCACTAACTACTACTTTTATCAGGTGTCTCAGTTTATGGAATTTCAACCCCTGCTCTGTAAGAACCAACCTGCAAAAAAAAAAACGGCTGGAAGAAGACAAGGTACATGACTTTGTAAGAAAAAATATTTTGTCACACCATGGAAGATTTGTGGTGAAATTCATAGAGAAGATGGGGACTGCAAACAGTCTGCATCTTCTAAGATTAATCACTAATCACTAGAGATCAGTTACTTCAAATGAAAGACATTTGTACTGTAGCTGCAATTAAAGCATTAACCTTGAGACACTACCACTGCTGAACATTTCATCAGATTAAAATACGTTTTGTGCTACATTCACACGCAAGTTTAACATGTTTAAAAGGTACCTTTAAACCTGACGCTGAAATCTGACAATCAAATGGTTGACAGATACAACATTAAAATAATGCAGCCAGTAATACCACCTAATTAACAGTAAGACTGCAAGTTCGAATTCTCATAAACAGGGAATGAAGAACACAGTTGGAAGTCAACTATGGACAGTGGATCTGATTCATAAACCTAAAACTTCTAATGTTTTTGTTTTACTGTAGTAGACGCAAGTGTTTTTTGCTACTTGTTATCTATCACAGAAGACGATGGGGAGTAAGTTAGCCAATTATATTACAAGAATTCTAAAACTATGCAAGACAATTGCTAATTAGTAACAGGTTACAATATTATTGATGTGGTTTGAACTTCATCTAGCGATAGTACACCCACAAAAACACCAGTGATATGAGAAGCATGACACTCATCACCCGCAAAAACCATTTCAGCACTGGGTCTTCCTCAGGGAATTCAACCACTTTAAGTTTGATTATGTCTCCTGTTGCTACAGACAACACAGCAGCTTCTTCTTGTACTGCTGTGTCTGGCTCATTCAGATGTTCAACAGACCTGCAGACATCTGTAGTTGCAAATGAGGTTTCCATATGGGTGGGACTCCCCAGTGGGACTAATTTTAAACAAATAAGAAATCAATAAATTAGAGATATTGGAAAATAAAAACAATTTTTGAGAAAGAGGGGCTTATAAACTGAATTGTAGTTGGGACTGATGTCTACATCTATATGGAACTTATTTTAAATGCAAGAGAAAAATAATAAATTGGAGTTTTGAAGAAGAAAAAATCTTCCAAAATTGATTTTGATGGTCAGCACTTGAAACCATATTATCAAATCAAACTTTTGCATACATTTAGGTTATTGATGTCCTAAAGTATAATAATTACAATAACAACAATAATAATAATAATAATAACTGTATCAGTACAGTCGAACCTCGATTATCCGGACATCGATTATCTGGACTTTTTCTCTGGTCCCGTTTTTCTATGAATATTAATGACCTTAGATGTTAAGAACTTTAGGAGGCAAAAAATTCAGAAATTATGTTAAAAGTCAGGAAAATTGCGTTTAAAACAGCGCATTACACGCGCATTATCTTTATTTCTTTTGTTTAAATTGACTCATTAATATTCATATTTTCGATTATCCGGACTCTTGATTATCCGGACTATTTACCCTGGTCCCACCGAGTCCGGATAATCGAGGTTCGACTGTAACCTATTATGGATACATGACTAGAATTAGGGTGAATGTTAAGTAGGGAGTGGTCCAGAAAATGGCTTTGCTGGGAACTGACAGGAAATTTACTAAGGAAAGTATTGTCCCTGCATGAGGGAAGGAAAGAAAGAGAGCCCTGAGACCCGTGGTGACTTGTTGAAACCTGCACTCAAGGGCTTAAAAAACCACACCCAACAGCATGTCTGCCTTTGTGAACTTATAAGGAATGACTCACTTCACTAGGTGTATAAAGATATGGCTTATGCTCTGCCAGTGCAAATAAGCAATTTGATCCTCATTAATTTTATCATTGAATATTACCTTTTTCTTTGCCTGGTTCCAAAAGTTCAATAGCTTCGTTATTAACTACAGTGCCATTGGCCTGCTCAATAGCACTTGGTTGTACAGCGGTGTCACTATGGGCGATGGGAGGGTCATTGATAGTACTCCATGTCAGACCACCCAGTTCATCACGAGGTATCTTTCTGGTAAATAAGCTTACCACCACCATAAAAAAGCCACTTATACCAAAGATGATGATTGCTGTGGAACAAATAAAATTTCATGATTTACATGTACCCCATTTTTGGCCCTTTGTTAGCATAAAAAAAAGATTCAAAGAGGATAATTATTACAAGGCACAATGTATACATGAAATTTCTCTATGAGTGTTGAAAAATATTTCACAAGTGAGAGTAGCAAATAAGGGAAATACTTTTTAACACGAGAAGAGAATTTCCAAGCAATCATGTCATTTTCTTTTTATTACAGCTTTATACAAAATGTAGTGGAGTACTTCGTGCCAAGTTGTGGCAACTGTAAATTTAACAGTACCCTGCAAGTTACAACACACCTGTGAAAATCATTTATATCATGGTGTGACGTTTATTGATTTGCTACCACTTGGTATATACCACTCAATTTCGTATATGATAGACAAAGTTTCCTATGACTTACCAAAGTACATGAAATGAATCTTAACAAATGCTGGACGGTTGTCTGGTTCGCCGCAGCGTGGCGTCCCATACACAGTTGTCACAATGAACCGAACCATACTAACCACAAAACCAATCAACAATCCAGATAGGGCACCTGCTTCTGTCAAGCCAGTCCATAGGATACCCAGGCTGAACACCATAGTTATAGGTGGTGCTAACAGAGACTGAACAGTCTGGATGTAGACAAAGAGCTCAGATCCAAGAGACCCTAAAAATCAATGATCAGTTTTAAAAATCTTGATGTTTTGAACACAGCTAGGGGTAAGAGTAGTTATTAGTGAAGTTTGATTGCTGGGGTGTATTTCTAAATAGAACTGTTATTGATATCGCTGACTAACATTATTATTGGCAACCTGATCAAGAACATTAATTAACATCACCTAACAACACCTAAATCACTTGACTCTGATGAGGTCTGCTTAGGTTGTCAAAACATCAATCAATGTGCTGATTTATAATTACAAATCACATCTGATTCCTCTGTGGACCATTTTTTCATAACTAACTTCTGAACCCCAGAGCCAAATTATAGAAGTTTAAATGTCAGCAAAAGTGCAACTTTGTTTAAGAAAAAAAAATATAGATTGGCACACCTTGGATGACTGGCAGCCAGCACAAACTGACGCCAACAAGAATTGCCACCACAACTCGACCCACAATCACTTTCTCGTTTTCCTTGCACTAAAATGCATGAAAAAGAAAAAAAAAACAGAGTAACACTTCCTTCAGAACTGGAATTGTAATAGAATTGAAACAGTGATAAAAAGTACAAGGCTGTAAATTATCAACTTGATGCATTTTACAGTACAAATGAAAATAAAGACAGCAAAAGTATTAGATTAGGTCTGCCACAGAGCAGCCAGATTAATATGTAAGTCTCAACCTGCAACAAGCTCTTGCTCTCCAGCAACATTTTCCATAAAAATCCTCTAAATTTTCCGAAAATTCAAGCTGTCGTATAAACTTACTCTTTAATGCCAGGGGCCTCAAACTTGGCCATTTTGGTATTTTCGATGCGCTCTTTCCATTTCTGGCATTTGTTAAGTTATAACCCATAATTTTATGAAAAGTAGGTCACGTGATGGCTTAGCTGCAAAGGGCCTATTCTATAAACCAACATAGAAGGGAAGCATGTGAAGGTGACAACTGAGAATTACAACTTAAAAACAGTGAAGAAAGACAACAAATTACCTGAGGTCTGACACGCATCCACACATCCACAGTGAAAATTGTTGCACTACTGTTGAACGCTGATGATAAGGAAGACATCAGAGCTGCCATCATAACGGCCATCATCACACCCACCATACCAACAGGCAAAACATTCAGAACCAACCTAAAAAAATACGTAATGGTTAGTGATCACCAAGTTTACTGGTCAGAAAGTACATATTTATTGATATATGTATTCTGCACAGTGGTGGAAACACGGAAGTGTAATGGTTGGCATGTCAGACTTCCAAGTAGGTAGTTTGGAGTTCAAGCTGTGTTTTTTCTTAGCTTAACTGAACTCCACAATGTCTCCCTCCACCCAGGTATATAAATGAGTACTGACAATAAAATGGAGTAACCCTGAATTGGACTAGCATTCCATCCAGTGGGGAGTAACAATATTCACAGGTACTCTATGCTCTGAAACCAGGATAGGCTCCAGCTGCGTGAGTGGTGTGTGCCTTTACCTATTATTCTGCACAATACTAAAAGTCTACCGACTACTCTTTACATACGTTTTCAAAAAAAATGCATGACCACACTGTGTGCTGCTATACATCATCCTGACCAACTATGTCATTAGTTTAGTAATTGTTATTTTTCCCCTTGTTTTACCTTCACTACCCACAATATACAAAAGCAACTGGGAAAATAATGCTTAAACCAAGGCTATGTTTTTGTTGAGAACTTATCAAGGTAAAAATTGCTTACACCACAACACTCCACAGTTAAAAAAGCTAGAACCACATCCAATCCATCTACATAAATTCCCTATTTAAAACAAGTGATTGCCAAAATGGTAGATATTGCTGCCAACAACAGCTTACCAAAAATGTTTTTATCTGGAAAAAAGTATAAAACTGAAGCAATGAAAGTTTGCTGCAAATGTTGACTATCCTCCACTTAATGAATAACAAAGTTTTAATGAAAATACTGCAATTTTAACTACAGTAAAAAAAAAACCTGCAGAACTCACTTGGGATAGGCAGTGTTTGTACAGCCCCACTCATTACCACAAGCAATTTGACAGCTTTCATGATCAGGGCAAGCCACTGTATTTGGAAACAGCACCCTGCTTATCATCCCAGGCATAACCATAATAAAAATTGGCAGAATTTTTAGAAATCCTGCAAATATGGAACCTGCTTTGGCCTGAACATTGTTCTTAGCACCAATGGCTCGTTGCACAATCACCTGAGAATTAAAGAGAGAGACAGACTTCTTTTAAGTGCTGAACATTACTCGAGACAAAAAAATTTACTTTGACTGTTGAACATTTTAATATTTTCTACCAAGGTTGTACTGTATTGTGATTTTCATTTTCACAAGTTACAGTACTTGTTTCGTTTCGTTTCGTCGATTACCAATTGTTTCGTTTCTTTTGTTTCTTTTATTTTTGTCGATTACCATAAGCCCCTTGCGTGACAGATATGCAAATCCAGTTGGCTGTTCCATTAGGGCTTCAATGTGTGGGCCCAAAAAGTTTCCTCGTAAACATTACGACCAAAGAAGTACTCTGCACAATTTTATTGTGGAAATCTTTAACGTTTCCGTGATATCCCTATTTGAGAATTTAGTGTCTTGAAACCCAAAAATGTGTATGCTAGTATGATTATTCAATCAGTTGTTTTCATATGTTGTGTTCAGACACGATACAGCTGCTCGTTTTCACCAACAAAGAGCTGGGTTATTCAAAAGATAGGTTGAGAGTCACTGTTGTGGCAATCATCTTGCTTTAAAAACAGAAAAGCTAACTGTTTGGTAAAATTTATGGCTAAAACATAAAATGGATGCTACTTTTTTTAATGGATAAGGAATGCCGTTAAACGCTTAACCAAAATTGTTAAACTGTTGTGAGATTTTTGTAAATGGATAAGAAAAGCATTTAAACACTTTGCGTAATCCATTAAACGATTGCACTATAAACAGATGCTAAATGGACATTAACAGATTCTTCAGTTAAATGGTAAAGCGTTAGTGCCAGTTTTCGCTTTCCAGGTCACCTGTCTAATTTAAAACACAATTCAAATACCATTTACCTGATCTGTACACCAATACCACACCCCCATAATGGGTAGAGTAGTCCACAGACCAAGCCAGGGATAATCAGGGTCATCAAGTGGGCGAATCATATTGCTCCAGTAGGGAGTCATTTTGAAACAGCTTTCGGGGGCAGGAGCTGAAGTGGTATTTGATGTATAATTCCCTGTTATGTTATTCATTGTGGTAAAGGCTGCCAAAGTGGCATTCACTGTCGGAGCAACTGTGACTGGGAGATGTGCACCCATAGAAGTGCCATATTTAGCCCACAAGGCATTATATCCTCCGACTTTTACGAAACCTAAGGAAATAATAAACATATAAATAAATACGCAACAACGACATCTAAACCTGACCTTTCTTTAAACCCAAACCAACCTCAAATACTTCTTTTACTCTTAAAACTCTTCTCTATCTCATCCCCTCTGTTCCTTTTCTTCCTTCCCCTACCAAGCTCCCCTTCCTCCCACAGAAAATGAAATATGGCAAGGGCATCATTAATTAATTTAGGAACACATTCAGTGGCTGAGACTTGAGTGTTGTAAAGTTTTATTAATATTCATACATGTATAGTCTTAGGCAAGGGAAAGCATAATACCTTTTACAAGACAATGAACATGTTGGGTTTCTTTTGTTTCTGCTTTTAACAAAAGATTGCAAAGAAAGCTGATGTGTTTTTTGCATAGGTTATTTTTTGTAAAATAAGGGAAAAATCATAAAAAAAAATTATACAAAATCGCGCACTCTGATTGGTTCGCTATCTTGGATTATCAGCCGGTAATCACCTCGACGAACAAAATGGCTGCCAGTCGTTCATGCGCTTTTGATAAAATAATTTTTTTCATGTTGTACAATGATTTTTCTTTTCTTTTTTTGAAATAATCACCTGTGTATTTGTACTAAAACAATTATTCGCCTCAGGCTCGGTGATTATCGGTGAATATTCACCGATAATCACTTCGCCTTCGGCGAATAATTGTTAAATGGTATACTCCTATACATACGTAGATTGAAAAGTTCCTAGCACTTACTTAAGATGGCCAATACAACAGCCCCCATGAGCATTATGGTACATTGCAGGACATCAGTGTAAATAACTGCAGTTAATCCACCTGAAAGAAACAAAGTGAAAAAATACTACACGGTTAATACCTGGATAAAGTTCCAATCAAATGAAAATATTGCCAAAGCTCTTTTTGCCACCACTCTTGTCGGCAACCAGATTTAGTTACGACCACCTTTGTGAAATTCTGTCTGAACTGTCACTTAGACTCTGTAATGAGAAACTCTTATAAGCAAATGCTCCCGTAAGCGATCAAAACCTCTCTTGAAAATTACCAATTGAACTTTTCCTTTGTTTGTAATTTCTTGTAAACAAACATCCAAAGAGCTCGATTCAATTGAGTTCTATTAAAGGTAGACACAAAATCAAATTAAACATCAAGTATATCAAAAGCAATCATGACAATCTCGCATCTTGCAAATTTACCCAAATAATACTAGTTAATTTTGAAAAAAACTTACCCAGGAGGGTGTAAACAGCTGTAATTGCCAACATGCAAGTAGCAGATATGTATATATCCCAACCAACGGCTTCATTGAGGAAAACACTTCCAGCATAAATATCCACCTATAAAAGCAGAAAATTACAATTGCAATTAACAGTAACAGTGTAA
This sequence comes from Ricordea florida, assembly GCA_949710005.1. NCBI lineage: Eukaryota > Metazoa > Cnidaria > Anthozoa > Corallimorpharia > Ricordeidae > Ricordea > Ricordea florida. The sequence goes on from OX453285.1 coordinate 1,021,723, forward strand.
TCACTTTATTTAAAACATGTTGATGATGGCTAATAATAAAGGAGCTCCTCTGTTTACCTGAACAGTAGAGTTTGCATCTGGTTGCTTTGCCAGGGCAAACACTTGTCTAATATTGTTTTGTATTCTCTCTCACAATCTCTAAATTTTCATGGCTATGCACGTGACAATACCACCAAAGTGCACAAAGTTTTAAACACTCACAGAGGGATACACTACCAAGAACTAGAGAGTGAATTATTACTCTAAAATAATAAAAATGGGTAACTACTTACAGAAGTCTTGGTAAACACATAAGAGATGAGAGCCACAACAGTCAGATATGTTCTGATCCAATGACTTTGAAATCTCTTCTTCAAGAACTCTGGCATTGTGAATACCTGCAAGGCAATGGCAAATAAAATGAAAACAGATGCAGATATATACATGTACTGTTATTTCTTTCTTTCGTATTAAAGGAACAAACTAAATCCTTTATCAGTAAAGACCTTATGCAGGAATTCAGTAGCACCTTTTGTATCATAAATTTTGACATTAACACTGAAACTTACCCGCGACTTCAAGTAGATTGGTACAAAAATCCAGCCAAGCAGTAATAATATCCAACAGGCCTAAAGTATCAAACACCATAGGAAACAAAGGTTAAATAATCAGGATAATAACATTGTAAAATATAATAAGGTCACTTATCTTCATAAGTCTCCACATACAGGGTTCGTACGCTTTTTTGGAATAAAAATTCAAGGACTTTTCAAGGACTTTCAAAGACATATTTTCCATTTTTCAAGGACTCCACGCACTGCAAAATCAAAGGATGTTCAGCTTCTGACAGTAGCGATTGTGCCCAGCTAAGAGACAGCTAAAGTGTATGTCTTTTTGAGTTCATCCACAACATATTACGTGTTGCTACATTTCTGCCATTAGAATATAATTATTTTCATATAAGGCACTCTAGAATCTAAGTTGGATGAAATTAGCTACAAATTTCAAGGACTTTCCAGCACTGACTCCAATTTTCAAGGACTTTCAAGGCCTTGAATTTTTATTTTGAGATTCAAGGACTTTCAAGGACTTTCAAGGCACATGCAAACCCTGCACATAGTATTGCAAATCAAATTATGTACTAAAATTTGCCAATATCCCATTGAGAATTAGGCTCTCCTGGACAAATGTTTCTGTGGTAATTCCTCATTGCAGATGCTCTGATATGATTTTCTTAAGACTTGGATATGTTGATGGGAGTCGATCTTGCCGAGATCTGACCTACTACGTCTCCCCAAAATCTCTTAGAGATTGGCAATTTTCAAAAACAAATGCCAAGATCTCTACAAAATATGTAATTGGTTCACAGGGGTTATAACTAATGCAAGTTGTAATTGGAGATCGGTTTAAGTGTCTGGAGACAAATTAAAGATAAATTAGTCACCTCATACATATCTGTTGCCTAAAATGTTGAATTCAAAATGTGCTAAAGGGAGCTGTACACGTGAGTGCGCCTGCAAATGTTATGATTTTGCGGACCATTACCTGCCATTCGTAGGATACAACGCCAATTCCTGTTGCGGCACCAGAACCAGCTAAACCAATGAAGTGCTCACTACCAATGTTACTTGCAAACAAACTTGGTCCAACCTAAAAAAGAAAAGCAAGTAAATGTAATGCATTTCCTCTCTATTTATAATACAAGTTCGCATGAGACTCCTCCAATGCTTTGTAAGTGTTTGATATCCAACACAAATACTCTATTTACCCGTGTATAATATGCACCCGTGTATAATTTACGCACCCTTTATTTTTTTACCATAATTTGGAAAAAAAAAACAGGCTTTGTGTAGTTGACCTTTATGAAATCATTTATTGAAAGAAAAATGGCTGTAGAAGAGGAGTAGATCCACCAGGAATCACCACGACATCCATGTTTTCTTATTTGAACATAGCCTGTAAAGCAGGCGTTTTGTAGTGTATGAATACTTGTGCTTGGACGCCATGTTAGAAATGCTGCAAGTAGTGCTTGTCCCAGTCCACTCTATGTAATATCATCCAAGATGGTGGCTGATTAATGATCTGGTTTGAACAACTCTGTCAGGATTGCCTGGAACGCGTAACAGAAAAGCAGGCCTTTCGGTTAACGATCATCATTGATTTTAAGTTGTGTGTCTTCTCAGCACACCAACAACTGTCACTTGGTTCTTCTCATTCCTTGAACTTTTGATTGCTCGAAAGAGACATGTTGTTTTGTTGTTCTTGTTAGGTGTTTCGTCTCAAGTCATTTAAATTCCATCACAGACCAAAATGGAAACCTTTTTAGTTGTAGTAACTTGAATTGCAGTCATTAACAAACAGTCACATGGAAGCTTTTGTTTTGTTGTTTAGAGTATGCTAAGGAGAACGTTCCTAAACAATGGACTCTGTGTATAATATGCATCACAAATTCAAACTGTAATTCCTTGGTATAAAAGCGCATATTATACATGGTTACATACAGTATACGTAAATGGAAGGTCGTAGGTTTGCAGGGGCGTAGCTAGGGGGAGAGGGTCCTTGGGTGCCTGTGATCCCCCCTTTTGTGGGATAACTGTTTTATGTCCCCAGAATTCAGTTGGCCAAAAAACGCAAATCTGAAGAATCAACATGCAATAAATCTTTCCCATGGGCAGATAGTTAGATTTGGTAAAACACGGAGTGGAAGTCGATATACCAATCTGGTATTCCCCTGGGTGTGACAAATCCCAGCTACACCCCTGGGTTTGACTCCTTGAACTCACATTTACTTTTTCTAAGTTTGTCTGTCACAGTGCTAAAAAATAAATCTTTTAAAAACATACATGTATGTCCTACTGGGAACAAAAGTTTTGAGCACTGTGTAATATATTTTGCTTCTCGTATACAAGCAACCACTGTATCAGTAACTGTATCTGGTAGCTTGAGGGAAACATATTTTGCCAAATTTTATTGGAAGATTGAACACTTCAAGAGAAAATCTGAACATACCGCCCACCACATAACAGAACGGCCAGCTAAGAAGTAGCTTTCCGCTGTTTCCTGTTTCCCTCTTTGTTTCCTGAACTTGGTCTGAAAAGAATAGAATATCACAATGTTTTTGTCAATACAATTTTATTGTTATTAATAGGGTTTGCAACAGTCAATATGATATCTTCTCAGACACCATTATAACTTTATTAACATGGCTACTGCTTTTATTTTCCTTTACACATACTAGGAACTGCTTCAGTTTACCTGAAAAAAATGTATGTGTGACGAAACTAATGTTAATGTTAATGTTAATGATTGTTGTTACATGGTGGCAGCGAGTGGAGAGCTATAGTGGTACAATATTACACATAGTTTCTCATCAACGCAAGAGTAAAAAGAATGGCATCGGGATACTCCCTACCACCTCCAGCGCACCTCGAGATTCATGACTCGAACGCTGCGGAAAAGTGGAAAAAGTTCCTGTTAGCATGGGAAAACTACGCTCTCGCCACAGAGCTCAGCGAGAAGTCCCAGCCAGTACAAGTAGCCACACTCTTGACAGTGATAGGCGAAGAAGCAAGAGAGGTGTACTCGACCTTCAACGACTGGGTAAACGAGGGAGACGACAAGAAAATCGGACCAGTACTAAAGAAACTAGGAGATTACTGCGAACCGCGCAAGAACATTCCCTTCGAAAGATATCGCTTCAACCGACGTATTCAAGAGCCAGGAGAGACTTACGACCAGTATCGCACGGCACTTCGAAAGTTAGCCGAGGGTTGCAATTTTGCAACAATAACTCCCGAAGAAATACTTCGCGACCGCCTGTTGTTTGGAATTCGTGACAACAAACTCAGAGAGAGATTGTTAAGAGAGACAACATTAACACTCGCCAAAACAGACGAAATCTGCAGGGCATCCGAGAGCACAACTGCTCAGATGAAACTTATGGAAAAAGAAGAGAATCCATCAAGCACCGTAAATGCAGTCAGAGAAAAAAGCAAGAACCTTAAAGTGCCAAGAAAACGAAATCTCAAAGGCAAGGACTCCCAACACGGAAAGCCCAAAGAATGTGAGAGGTGTGGCTCTGTTCATGATCACGCAAAGAAAGAACAATGTCCGGCTTTCGGCAAGACGTGTTTGAAGTGTGGTAAACTATCGCATTTTGCAGCTAAATGTCGCAGTAAGAAACGAGACAACAACACTCGCACGTTTGTTAGAGCTGTCGACGACGATGTCAGCGAATCCGAGGTATTCTACGCCGACATGATATCAGCAGTAGATCTGGATGATTCCCAACTCGTGACACTAAAACTGGAGTCTGGCAATTATCTGCGGTTTCAACCGGACACTGGAGCACAGTGCAACGTAATTCCGGTAAGCCTCTACAAGAAAGCCACAAAAGACCACAAATTGGAACGCGTGACACCACTGAACACTCAACTCTCAGCCTACGGTGGTTCGAAATTACAAGTTGTGGGCCAAGTTCGCATTACCGTGTGGCGTGACGACTACAGATGTCAGTTGGATTGTAAACTTGTTGACAACAACACAATCCGCCCCCTCCTTGGACGAAAAGCCTGTGTGGGCATGAAGATCATTACATACACTGACAATGATCAATTAAACAAACCACAAACAGGAAATGCCCCAGTGTACTCGCTCGAAACGGCAGCAAAAGTAACGCAAGCGCCCATTACCAAAATGGCCCTGATTAAGAAATACCCGCAAGTTTTCGGCGAAGGTGTCGGAAAGCTGGCCGGTGAACACCATATTAGAATTGACAGCACCGTTAACCCTGTACAGCACGCACCGCGTCGCGTACCTGTGGCACTCAGAGCTAAAGTAAAAGAAACCTTAGAAGACTTGGAGAAACAGGAAATCATTGCACCCGTGACCTGTCCCACAGCATGGATAAGCTCCATGGTAACTGTACCGAAGAAAAACGGAAAACTACGCGTATGCCTGGACCCCAGGGACCTCAACCGTGCCGTCCAACGCGAGCACTACCCTCTCCCAACAATTGAAGACATTGCTACTCGACTCCACGGCGCGAAAGTCTTCACAAAGCTCGATGTACGAAACGGATTCTGGCATGTGGCCCTTGATGCAGAGTCGTCCTACCTGACAACCTTTCACACCCCGTTTGGACGTTACCGTTGGCGACGCCTGCCTTTCGGTATCAGCTCAGCTCCTGAAGTCTTCCAACGCAAAATGCACGAGCTCATTGAAGGACTTTCAGGCATCGAAGTCGTGGCAGATGATTTTATCGCAATTGGTTGCGGAAACACAGTTGAAGAGGCCATTGATGACCACGACACAGTCCTGATTAGATTCCTGGAACGCTGCAAAGAGCGAGGCGTTAAGCTCAACACGGACAAGCTCAACCTCCGACTAACGGAAGTCCCGTTCATCGGACACGTCGCCACAGACAAAGGTCTATGTGTAGACCCCGCCAAAGTCCGGGCGATCAGCGAAATGCCCGCACCCACAGACAAAGCCGGAGTTCAGAGATTGCTGGGACTCGCACAGTATCTCAGCAAGTTCCTACCACGTCTGTCTGACATCACAAAGCCATTAAGAGAACTCACCCAGAAAGACGTACAGTGGACCTGGGAAACTGCCCAAGAAGAGGCATTGGTGGCGCTAAAGAATGCTGTCATGACTACCCCAGTCTTGCGCTACTACAACCTAGAGGAAGAAGTCACGCTCCAGTGTGACGCCTCTCAGTTTGGGTTAGGCGCCGCCCTATTACAAAACGGACAGCCGGTGGCCTACGCATCGCGTGCTCTTACAGATGCAGAAACTCGCTATGCCCAAATAGAAAAGGAACTGCTCGCAATCGTTTTTGCGTGCGAACGTTTTGAGCCGTATGTGTACGGCCGTGACGAAGTCCATGTGGAAAGCGACCACCAGCCCTTAGAGTCAATCTTTCTAAAGCCACTCCACTCAGCACCTAAGCGACTCCAGCGAATGTTGCTGAGACTCCAAAAGTACAGCCTTCGAGTGACTTACAAGAAAGGTCACGACATGTTTCTGGCCGACACCCTGAGCAGAGCTTTCCTCCCAGAGGTCAACGCCTGTGAGTTCACGCAAGAGCTCGAGGAAGTGGATCACACAGCCTCACTACCAGTCAGTGACGAGCGTTGGCAGCAGATCAGACATGCATCGGCAGATGATCCTGTGTTACAGCAGCTACGTGCTACTATACGCCGGGGATGGCCAGAAACCAGATCCGAAATTCCGGAATGTCTCTACCCCTACTTCGACATGAGAGATGTGCTGACTGTCCAGAACGAACTCGTCTTCAAAGGACAACTTCTCGTAGTACCAGCCTCCCTACGTAAGGAGCTTATGGCAGTGGTACACAGCTCGCATATTGGCGTTGAAGGGTGTATACGCAGAGCACGTGATACCCTCTACTGGCCCCGCATGGCAACCGAGCTACGAGAGTACATCTCGAAGTGTGACGTATGCCTAGCGCACCGCACCGGACAAGCCAAGGAAACACTCGTACAGCACGAAGTGGTGGCCCGTCCCTGGTCCAAAGTCGCCGCTGATCTTTGTGAGCTAGACAACCGCACACTCCTAGTCATCACTGACTACTACAGTAACTTCATAGAAGTTGCTCGACTCAACACCGCGACGTCACGCAACGTCATCAGAGAAATGAAAGCCGTATTTGCCAGGTATGGCATTCCAGACGTCCTCGTGACGGATAACGGTCCCCAGTTTGCATCCGCTGAATTCGCTGTCTTCGCGAAAACCTGGATGTTCAAACACAGTACATCATCACCCTACCATCCACAGTCAAATGGAAAGGCTGAGAACGCCGTGAAAACCGTGAAACGCCTGTTTACCAAGTGTAAAGAGTCTGGCCAATCAGAGTTCCTAGCACTGTTAGATTGGCGGAACACCCCGACTGAAGGAATTGGCACCAGCCCCGCCCAGCGTCTAATGGGACGTCGCTGCAAGACCCTCCTTCCTGTCGCCGGTACCCTGTTACAGCCTCGTTACTCAACAGAAGAGGAGACACGCGCGCTTATTGGCAACAAACAGCGGCAGCAGCACTACTACAACAAGCATGCAAGGCCGGCACTGCGACCAATCGGACAAGGTGAAACCGTGCGCATGAAACTACCTGGTCAGAAAACCTGGAGCGCTGGTACCTGCATGGCACAAGCTGGTCCGCGTAGCTACGATGTGAAAGTCGGCGAGACTGTATACCGTCGCAACCGCCGCCAGCTGATTCAGTCCAAAGAACCTCCCATTGTAGACTCCAGCGAGCCAGAACCTTCTACATCATGTGCAGAGACAAAACCTCAACAGATTGAACTAGCCAATCAGCCGCTGACCCAAGCATCCAGCACCCCTGACTCACAACCTGTTAGTATACGCAGATCACAACGTACCCGCAGACCACCTGCTCACCTAAAGGACTTTGTCACCAAATGAACTATTAGTTCCTCTAAATACTTGTTGATTCGATCTTGATTTATTAGGAAACACATGTAGCTTACTTTCTTTATAGGAGGAAAGATGTGACGAAACTAATGTGGTTTATCTAGAAACCACAAGGGCTGACCGAAATAGTTTACGTGTCTGCGGTATCTATTACCGGAAATAGTTTAGATTTTTCACTAGCCACTCCTAGCACATGTATTACTTGTTTTTCTATCTGCTCTACAACATTATTATTAAACGTCATTTGCTAAAGAAAGTCTCTCGCGTGTTGTTACAGTATGAATATTATTATAAAGACAGAAATTACAGAAAATCACTTAGTGATTATAGATAACTAGTGTGTATATAGCATTGGTACACCAACTAAGGAAATTAAAACTGCAGAGGAAACGCTGATGATAAAGAAAAATTGTAAGCTTGCTATTATTAGCAGTGCTCGACCTTAACTTTTTATATCGCTGGTCCTTGGACTAGTTGAACTGAAAATTTACTAGTCCTGAGTAAATCGGTGGTAGTCCTGTGGTAGTCGGAACATTGCGAGGAACGCATCGAAACAGCGTTTACAAGACGTATATTTTGTTTTCACCTTGTATTATTTTTTAAACATTACAAACTACAAAGTAGTTACTGGTCCTGTGACTAGTGGTTCTAAGTTTCTACTAGTCCAGAAGCATTTTGCACTAGTCCAGAAGCATTTTGCACTAGTCCAGGACTAGTGGACTACCGCTAAGGTCGAGCACTGCTTAGAATCCCAAATGAACATGGCGTTAAAAAAAAAAAGAACCAGACAGCATTTTAAGACCAGTTCCAGCCTTCGGCAGGTCCCAGTAATTAAAAGGCTAAACAGAACGATAACTGTATTTTAAAATGTAGTTATGGTCTGCATGCAGACATTCAACTGAATAAAAAACAACCACATTCCAAGTTCATTGCTTTGCAACTGAGCCAAGTATCCTTTTTGCAAATATTTTTTTCAAAGTTTATCTGCAATCTTTTCACCATGAAGTAGTTTGCTGCAAAGTTTTCTTTTATGTTTACCCAGCAACTTCATCCTGGCCTTTCTTTTAACTCAAACCAACCTCTTCCACCTGAGTCTGTCTCAATCTCTTACATTCCTATCCTTCCCTCCCCAGCCCAGCCCCCCTTCCTCCCACAGAAAATGATAGAAGGCTTGGTTGTCATTAAATTTCAAGTGTTGTAATTGTACGTAACTGTTTTAGGAACAGTTAGGTACCTATTGAATATATGACTGGGGAATAATTTAGACAATTCACATATCTGCACATATTTAACTATTCCTATCCTCAAAAAACAATGCATCAAAAGATAGGCCAATCAATTGAATCAAACAATTTACAATCTAATGCAGACCTTCCCTCTAGCTATCGTATATCTGTTGTGAGTTTAAAAGTGGTTTTCCGATACATTAATTAGCTCTGCAAAAGTATTATATAATAGTTGGGAGGAATCCTGGTTGCTGTTTTTGGAATGCAGCAAAGACAATGGTATAATTTCCATATGGAACAAATTCAATTATTTCTGTGTATGTGTGCATTCTTATCAGTTGAATTTATTTTTGTGCCTGAAGAAAGATTCTAAAGATGTTAAGCCTTATTTTTTTTTTCCCCTTTTTATTATTATTATGACTAAAGGGATTTGCGTTTCAGCCATTCTAAGGCGCTGTAATCACTCACTGTCACTTACTGATGACAACCTGAATTAAACTGCTCTTTCTTACACTGGAAAGTACATTTACATTGGAATTGTCATCAAATAGAACGCATGCAGGGGGTTTCTATTTCCGCGTGCCAGACAGGAAATGAGCGACCAGCATTGCACGCTGAAATATTAGACAAATGCATGTAGGCTGGTGTCACCATCGTCTATAATTTGCAAATCTGCTGCTAGAACAAATCACAAGTTTTTGCTCCATTCTAGGATATCTTGCTTAACAATTTCTACATATTAAAAACAAAATCCAAGTCAGAATCATTTTGTCCTTTGGAAAGGCGATATCTTTCAAAAACTCGTCCGTACGTAGACACAATGTTTTCACTCGAGATCACAAAAGGTCTCAGAAACGTAAACAGTAAGGAATTTACGGAATTTAATGCGAAGTAGAATTCACCAGCTGGGGCTTTACATGCTTACCAAACTTATGTAAAATCACGGTCAATCGGTAAAAATAGAGCTATTTTCATCAAACTTGGTCTAGACAATAATTTTTCGAATAATCAAACTATTTGATTATATGACCTTTACGAAATCCCGGTTTGTAATGGATGCAATCGTAACATGGTCGAGGTATCAGATGGTTTTAAGAAATCTGTTATAAGTTGACGAATTTGTAGAAGGGTAAAACAAGGCACGTAGACATGCCCAACTTTTTGACGTTAAACACCTGTTTATAAATAAACAAGTTGAATAGGTATGTACATGTTAACGCATAGAAGGTACAATAACTTCTATCGTTACGTAACGCCGGGTTAATAAGTTTGTACAAAAGCCAACTTGAAGCCAATCGCAAAAATGCCAAACGAGTTCACTTGCAGATAAAATATGGAATCGAATAAAGTATAAGTTGCTCGAATTTGGGTCATAAAAACAACGCGTAGTACTCAGTGATCATGTGAGTCTCAGTTTCAGTTGTAAGAGTACATAAGCGAGTTCAATTATTATCACCCGAGGGCCGGCGCCATCCCCAGACCCTTCCAAGATCTTCTGACAAGGAAAGGCCTAGTTTAATGGGGAACTATTACTGAATCATCACTGGCAAGAAGGGCGCCTTAGAATATGTCAATTTGCTGTGTTCATGTATCAGATACTCGCAAAAATATAGCTTTGCGAAGTCGCCAAATTTCTAAACGTCTGCATCATATTGTTTGTCCCTCCATACAAACACCCAGGACGAAATTTTGCTTAAGTTTATTGAGATGGATCTTTGTTAGTTTATCATTCCCTTACTTAAAAACTTTACGGAATGTACAGCAATCCTTTATTACCGTGGAAATGCATTTTTGATAACTGAGTCTGCAGTAAAAGTTCAAGAAAACCGTTAGAGAATCTTGACCTATGCATTTTACGGAATGCATGAGACGTTACAACTGGGACGGTGCATACATGTACTCAGTAACGCTGCAGAAATACTTCACTTAATTTCGGGTAAAAAGAAATCGACTTAACATTCGTAGTTCCAAAACTGTCATGATCAAACGACCAAAAGTATTGAATATACATGCTAATATCGATCTCTTTTTCATGCAACTCGTGCATTTCCTTGTACATTTCAACAACGCTGAAATTCGGATACCTCTGGTAAACCCTTAAAATTTCGGTTTCATTCATCTTTACCTCAATAGTACTTTTACGTGGAAGATCGTTTCGATACTCGGGATGTTTTTAAAGATTCCAAGATTTGACCCTTCATGCAAAGCTATTTCAGAAACGCGTCAATAATTCTTGATGAATATTCAAATTACTGCGCAGTACAATCTTTCATTTTAACAATATCGCTGTACGTTGCTTGGTGAGGTTTAGTTCAGTTTTAACCAGATCATCAGATACAAGACAACCCCTGACATTTAAGCATTCAAACACTAAAGATTTGCATAATCCACGCTGGCAACGTAGTAAAAAGAGGAACAAAGTTCAACCGAATGCGGAATGGGGACTCGTACAAGAAAACCTAGGTTTCCATACCCCGGAAATAGAAAAAAAAACTTACCCATAAACCAACGATCATACAGGCAACGAAATACAAGGCTATGATAACCCAGTCAACCGCATGTAACTGTTTTTTCTCCGCAAATTCAACGGCCATGTTTATCTTCCGTCACACACAACTAGTGTTTGTGTCCACGTTGCAAGCTCGTCCCTTGTGCTTCCTCGGGAACTAGACACGAATGAGATAAGTTATCGACCAAAGCTTTATTTGTCCGCCTTGTTCTGTGTAAAGACCTGTCTTCTGGACTTCAAGACGATTATGCAAAGGAAAGATTCGAATTTCCTCGGAAAACACCGGAGACTCGAGCCTTCTACGGTTAAATTACAACTTCGCACCAAACGAAAGCATTGGACCATGTAAATAGGAGTGGAGGGGGCGTGAATGTTCTGAGTGACACATCTGCTATGACGCACGGCTTCCTCATTGGTTCGATAACGTATGGTGAACAAAGAAATGAAAACAAATTTCCTGCTGTTTTGACGGGTTTGAAGTTGGACCTGCTTCAAGCATTTTTTTCCATTCGTTTTTTCTGAAACGTGCAGAAAAAAAGAAATATCGGTTCAGTTCTGTTAACCTTCAAGGTGTTTTCCCGGCCTTATTGGTTTCTATCAATTACTTTCCCCGCCGCGTGCGAAATTAGGGGAGAAACGGATATTTTACGGTTTACACGCTCAAACATTAAATCTTAATTTCATATCATCTCATCTAGCGACTCAAAACTTACAAGGAAGCTGAAAAATTCACAAAACGTAGATCTTTGAAAATGAATTCGCTTTTTTTTTTACTTAATAAGGTCAAGAGAAGGCAAGACACCTTTATGTTTTGTTGATAGGCCATATTTTAACGTTGGCGCGAAAACAGAAGCCAGCCAATTTACAATTCTTACGCACGCACCTTAGTCACGAGATCAGAGAGGTGCAATTTAAAGCGCTGTGAAGTCGGTCTGTTCAGAAAAGTCCTATTGTATAATATCAGCTATGAACATCGAGTGGGTGGATCATACGAGGTGAAACCGAACAAAACAACTGTCTTTCAGGTCTAAAGGACGACGCAATGACTTTGCATGTATGCACTTGTTGTAGAACCTGTTGTGCCAGTATAGATCCAGCATTTTTGCGCCATGCACCACAAATATATTTATTTTTAATTGAAAATCCAGATCCCATGTAAACAAGAAAGAGCAAGAAAAAAATTGAGGCAAAACAAGACTTGTTCAATTCACGTTTGGCGTGACTTTACATGAAACATGTGATCCGTTTTTTTAGCAAGTTTACCAAGATGATGGGAAGTGATATTAAACCTTCAAGAAACTTGAAATAGTGACCATAATCACTATACGAACATTGCTCGTTTTGCTCAATCATTCAGATTCAAGAGTATCTGTTATGTTACACGCACAAAGAAAACCTTCCGAAACAGGCACAAATTGTTGGTCATTGTAATGAAAATCGAATTAAACAATTTTACTTGGCTAAAAATAACTTTTCTCAGGCAAGAGCATTGACTCCTGGCTGCCGGGTGCATTTTTTTCTCACTGCTATTGGTCCAGCAAACATTTGTTTACATTGTTAGAAGTTGATGTTGTATCCAGGCAGCGAGTTTCCATTTGTTTCACCGCTCTTTTTGCTACTTTCAGCTGCACATATCTTTTATCTATTTGAACACGTCCATTCACACGAAAATCTTTGCTATTTACGTTTGACAATTTCATATTTTTACGCGGTTACGTTATTCTCATAAAATTTAATTTTCTTCCTTTGACATTAACATTTAAATTGCTGTCAGGCAACTGTGATATTCGTGTCTCGAAGTCTAAACCGAAAAATTCTTTAAACAAATTTTTACATTGATTCTTTTGTCGTGGAGATCAGTCTATTTTCTCCTTATCTTTCCATCGTTGCCCAAACAAGGCTGTTCCTCCTACATATAACTGACAAAGTGACCACGAAAATTAAAAGTTTCAAGAACGGGTTGTCAAGCTACACACTTAAACGGTTCAATGCTATTATTGCTAATACCAAATGAGAACTTTAAACGAAGCGAAACCCGGTTTTCGGCTTAACGCCGGTTAATTAGATGATTAAGAAAAGGAAACAAGCCTTGTAGGCGAATAGAGATTTAGTGTGGGTGGATTTTTTATAATTTCCATCCAATTTGTGTTGAAATAATTGCTGAGAGTAGGCTACAAACTTGACTGTGCATTGATGTACGACTGCAGAGTTTGCAGACAATGAAGAGAAGCAATACCGACGCATGTCATGTATGAGAAGAGCGTGGGGTGGCGTCACAGTTAGCCACTTTCAATCAGTTGACGGAATTGACTGAAGCCTCTTCAATCAAAATCGGCGGAACTTGAATAAAACTGCTTTTATAATTCCGGAAGAAATATTCAACACAGTCTTAGCTAAGAATTAAGATAGCAGTCGTAGTAACATTGTTTTGGCGTGTAACAAATATCATATATCGTCAGTTTGGCTGCAGGCGCTTAGGTCTCATTAACATCTATAAACGTTGCAACTGCCCATACCAATATCATGACCTCCTGCCTCGGCACAATATTTAGACTTTTATCTGCGTATAATTATATTATCCGTGTGCCTCGTACACCCTGACCACCTGTTTGCTAATCTTGTGAAGGCATGTTGCCATGAACTGCTGAAGTACAACTACTATATTATTATTACAGCTACTAATCCTACTTATCCTAAGTACTACTACTACCGCTAACAATACCACTATCACTACCCCTACCAGGCCTACCCTTGAAGCTCACTACTGCAAACACTATTCATTTCTGCTACTGCTACTGATACAACTACTACTACTACCACTGAAAGACTCCTACACCTACAAGTTCTGCTAATGAATCGCTGCTATTACTAAGACTATCACTATCACCACCTCTACCCTTAAATTTAAAGCTATTGCTACTACTGCATCCACCACCATTTCTACTACTACGACTACTACGACTACTACGACTACGACTACTACTACTACTACTACTTCTACGACTACGACTACGACTACTACGACTACTACTACCACTACTACGACTACGACTACTACGACTAAGACTACTACGACTACGACTACTACTACTACTACTACGACTACGACGACGACGACTACGACGACGACGACGACGACTACGACTACTACGACTACGACTACGACGACTACGACTACTACTACTACGACTACTACTACTACTAGATTACGACTACTACTACTACTACCCCACAAAAGAATAATATCATTGGTTAAAAAAGTATAAATAATAGTGCTGCACGTGCAGCACGCATTTTAGCAAGTATATTAACGGTCCTCTGCATAACTACTACTACTACGACGACTACGACTACGACGACGACGACTACTACTACTACGACTACTACTACTACTACTACTAGATTACGACTACTACTACTACTACTACTACTACTACTACTACTACTACTACTACTACTACTACTACTACTACTACTACTACTACTGGCTGCTGCTACTGCTACTGCTGCTGCTGCTACTACTACTACTACCACTTGACTACTACCACTATCATTATCTCCACCCCACGTCTACCATGAGTACTGCTATTGCTATTGCTATTGCTACTGCCACCATCACTACCCCCACCCTTACTACTGAAGCCGCTGTTGCCGGCACTGCCCCTGCTACTGCTACTAGGGAGTTTAAGAAACGACGACGGCTACGACTACGACAACCCCACAAAAGAATAATATCATTGGTTAAAAGAGTATAAATAATCGTGCTGCACGTGCAGCACGCATTTTAGCAAGTATATTAACGGTCCTCTGCATAACGACTTCGTGAAATCATCCAATTTGAGGTTTTGATGACAACGTAAGCATGTATCAGAGAATGCTTCATTCTCTATTTCACTCTGAAACCGCTAGTACCAAGTCAGTTTATTTTTAGGATACTTATCCCATTTTGTAGGACGTGAAGGAGACTGAATAATCGCGAAAGACTTATGAGAGAGCCAAGTTATATTCTGAGATGACGTTTTCGTCTACCGTCGCCTTCGGAGATCTTAAACTCCCTACTATTACTCCTACGACAACTTCTACTACTGCGAATACCAAAACAGTAATTAGTTATGTTGACAATGAGAGGCCTTTAATGGTCAAATGTTTGCAATTGAGCATAAAAGAACAATATTTCAATCATCGGTGATGGATTTCACGCGCCGTTGCTCGATGATTCTTTATCACTTCACATACGACAGATATCGTGATGTTTGCGTTTTTTTGTGCAATGTGAACTTCATTTGCGCGCGTTTCTAGACTGTCTCTTGCGAAAAAATGTGATGGGAAATTTGAGGTATTACGAGGTTCAAATGAATTTGTTGATTGCATTTAAATGAGTTTGTTTGCATCATTAGATAAATGCAAACAGAATATCACTATTCTTCACCTCAGTTCCCTCATTTTGTATCACCTTTAGAAATATTAGGAATATTTGCAAGGCAACAATACACACTGGGGGGGGGGGGGGGGGGGCGAAATGGGAGCCAAAATGGCTCCATATGATATCCCAGAGTCTGACCACCACAAACGCGAGCTAAATTTCAGAGTAAAAGGCAAATAATGATGTGAAGTTATAGCGAAAGAAACAGATACATGTTTGATTTTACTGCAGAAAAATTCAGTGTGACTCGTAAACTCTCGGTTAATTAATTTGCAAACAAAACTGACATCGATCGATGTTAAGAAATAAATT
The DNA here is from genome assembly GCA_949710005.1 of Ricordea florida. Lineage (NCBI taxonomy): Eukaryota > Metazoa > Cnidaria > Anthozoa > Corallimorpharia > Ricordeidae > Ricordea > Ricordea florida. The sequence goes on from OX453285.1 coordinate 1,037,627, forward strand.
ATTGTTTTCAAATAATGAAGTTGATATATGTTGAGTCTGGTGAAAAAGTGAAAGATGCCTGTATTTTTTCAGTATGTTACAGACTGGTGTTCATCGTGGAAAGTATAGTCTTTATATAAGTTTGTCCTTTCGTCTCAGGACGTAGCCGAATCGCGACGTTTATCAAAACATGACATCGCACGAATCCCGGGGCACGAATGCGAGAGATTTGCCGCGACATTTTTACGAATGAAATTTAACGCGGAATTTATCAGTCGAAATGGTTAAACGTATATACTGCTGTCTCTTAAACCGATGCAAAGGCTAGGAAAACAATGTAAGAAGGAAGGAACAGGGTGTGAAGGCTCCTAAAAGTAACACAGTACTGATGTCTACAACAGTACAAAACATAGTACAGTTTGAGTACAAGACTTTGTTGCGACCAATGAGCGATCCTTTAGCGCTAAGTTCCATGCCACGTTACAACCACACTACAGATCTTTGAGTTTGGTTGCTTAGATCTCTAAGAAACTGTTTTGGCCAAAAAGGATAAAGTCGTCCATTACTGTTATGTACACCGCCGTGCTCTTGCTTACTGCAATGACGAATGACCAGTGCTTACGTGTTATACGTAAGGAAATGATTGAGCAGTTGGTTTCTTTGAAGAAGCCACGTGTTACTATGGCGGTCTTGGTTTGTCATTCAAATTTTACTCATTTTCCAACTGCTATTTTGGTATTAAGCTACCCCCTAGAGTGCTCCAATTACCAGATCCGGCAAAACAAACTTAAACACGTTTTGTATCAAACCTTTCAGTCCTCAGGATAAAGACCAAATAAGCATATTTTTGAAATTCACCTGTCTCTCCTGCGGGGGAGCTGGCATTATACAATAATTTGCGTTGGCTTGATCCTGATTAAAACAAACTTGAAAGAGACCGATACGGGAAAGGTGAGGCGGCATCATGGCTGCTAAATGTGTGGGTGGTGGTGTGCTGTCAAGCCTCTTTCTTGAACTAGCTGTGTTTAGCAATACTATACTTAACTAAAGACCAAAATTTAATGCCCTCCGTATCGCAGACTTTGCCATTTTCAAACTCTTAGTTCATTACACGTTGTAAAGAATACTTTGTATTATAAACTGAAGTAACGCGGAGCTCGCTTAGTAATCGCGTGTTTGATTGAGTTTCATGCTTATATCGACTTGTTTTGTGCCGGTTGACTAATTCAAGAATAAATGATACTCTTTTCCAGACAAAAACGTTTTGGTATCATTAATTTATCCTTGACTCAACTGCTTCAAAGCCATATCTTTAACTACGGAACGTACCCATATATTGAGCCTATCTGTGGACATTTCCCCTGTCCCTTCACCAGAGAACTAGATAGGTCGCTGTTTTCCTTTACATTTATTATTTTTGGGAGCTGTTCAGACTCCCTCAGTTGGGTAACCACTTCAAGCGCGCAGCTGGAATATCCTGTCTCACAGTAACTTATACACCACAGCACATGCACAGTCTTCACAAGCATGCATGTTCACGGCCTTGTGGCGAAAAAAAATGATGCAAAATGAAACAGACTTCTGGGGTTTGTACTCCGAGACGTTTTGTTTTCCTAACCCGCGAATATTTCGTCTTTGTACATTAATTAGTTATTCACCGGCAAATGAAAACACTTGCGAGAGACCGCGAACAGCGAGTATGTCATTCATGATAACTCTGAGTGTCCGCGCAAGTGGGAATATAGTAACAAAACCATCTCCTTCAAAGAATCAGGAAAAACAGACCTCTCTCTACCTGCTGACTGCGGAGTAAATGAGAATTTTTTTTTCAGATCGTGCTACTCTTCAGCTTTCTGTATTGGTTGCACCTCGTGTTTGGCACAAAATAAAGCCAAACAACACCAGCCAATACGATCTGGCGCTGTATTTAAATTTACTTTAAATTTTTTTTACAGCCCTCCGTTCTACGAACTTAGCCGGAAACTACTCGAACCAATTTCTCAACCTTAGTGTTCATAGTTTTTACGCCTGGCAAAATCTCTGGATCTCAAAAGCTGACGGGATTAGCGTGACTGGTGCAAAACGCGCGATTTCCATGCGTTAATCAAATGAACTCCCTCTTAGATCATTCTAGTGAAACGGGAAAAAGCTTTTTTTAAATTAACTTAGATATGCATAAATTTATATATGAAATATTATTAACATATATATTCCTTTGAAAGCTCGATTTCGACACTTGACTCACGAAGTTAGTTTGACTATTGCCACCACTTTTGGTTTTGCCCTTCTATCTAACACGACCTTCATCTTTCAGAGCATTCGGACTAAAGACAGGAGCGTAGCTAGGGGGGTCCTGGGGTGCCCGTGACCCCCCCCCCCCTTGGTAGGCCTTCTTTTAAGCAAACAACCTACAATATTCAGGTTTCGAAAACGCCATGACAAGAGTGAGTAGCCTCTGTGACCCCCCCTTCTGGGTCAAAATCCTGGCTACGCCACTGAAAGAGTTCTAATTTGTAAGTGACCGTCAGCTGTACACTCAGTTTGAGTGCATGATGCACTCAAACTGATTCTTTATACTGCGTTAAAATGCGGATGGTGCAGTATTTTGCTTCTCTCGTTTACTCGGAACCAAACTATTAATCACACCTTCTCATTTGGCAGATAGTTTCACTTTGGATAGTAAAATTTTAATTGAAATTTCGAATACTCTTCAATAACTGAGAGTACTAAATCTGCACTCGAACAAGGTAACGAGTCCTTTTCTCTTGCTGTGATTAATAAGTCGCAAAGCTGTTGAGGTTTATCAGTGCAAGGGTGTGACTTGTTAATTATCTTAACATAACAAAAACATAACAACAAATTGGAATATGAAACTGATTTTTTTGCGTTACATAATGATGTACAGTGAAGACTGATGTGTATCATAGTGTCTGTTAAATACTACACTGGAACAGTTGTTGCTGGGAGTGTTAAATGGATAGAACTATTGAAGAAAGTTCCTATTTTTTCCTATTTTGGGGCTAGAATTCCTGGTTTTTCCCTATTTTTCACTCACTGTCATTCCTATTTTCCTATTTTCATAGTGACATTTCTCACTTGACACCCTGATTTATTCTTAGTCTGTCATTTATGAATTATAGTAAAACTTCAGATTACTCGCTTCTAGACATTAACATGGGCAGGTGTCTCAATGAAATCTGCATATCCTTGCCATGCGCATCTGCATACCATATGTTTTGCACGTTAGTGTGAATGTGCCAAAAGTCACTCAAGAATATGAAAATGAATAAAACACATCTTGGCAATATAATGAGCTTATCTTTGCCAGTGATGTATTATTCGGCTCACATGTTTTGCGTCATACGTAAAGAATGACTTATAGATGAATTATCAATTCAATTCAATCTTTATTTTTTTTTACACGACGATTACAAGAGAAAAACATAATTACAATATAAATATTAAAATGAGCCAAAAGGAAAAATAGAAGAAGGAAAAAAAAAGAGATGAATTACTTTGCTGATGTATCGTGTGATCAGGTAGAAATGATAAAATTATGATCATAGAAAACCACGATACTTACATTTTGAAACCATCTCGTAAAACGTGCGCCTCAACTAACAGACAGAAATCAATTTTAATTCGGCACGCACTTGAAAATGTGTCGTAATTTTGTTTTTATAGTATAAATGAAGCTTTCTTGTTTCTTTGTGGAAAGTAAGTAAACGAGCCCTAAATGTACAGTTTAGTTCGGATATTTCACAAACACGTTAATGAAGCCCCATTAGGGGGGGTCTGAATATCCCGTATCCCTATAATTTTTTTCGCAAATATCCCGTATCCCCAAAACCCCTAATGGGGCCTCGTTAATTGCGTTTGTAGGATTATGCCATTTTCGCCTCAGTTTTTGTTTTCTTTGTTGCATCAGTAGTTTCTTCGATGAATTCATTGTTCAAACATAATTTGATCGGCCGTCATTGATATGTTTCATCGAAAGCCCTGCTGTCACATTGTTAACTCAGGGATCAAACGAAAAAAAAAGAAAAAAACAAAAGAATGCCTAAGCGTTTGCATTTCTTTTTCTCTTCAGTAAAGAAAAAGACTACCACAGTAAATAACTCCCCCCACCCATGGAAAAATATAACAAACTGTTTCATTTCCCATTAAAAATATGACATTTATTGAGTCAGACATTTTGAATACAAAATTCTAAGAAGGTGCTTTACAGTAAGTTTTCATTCCAGCTTTTTGTTGTAATGTCTTCAACTTTTGTTCCTGAATAGAAATACCTAAAAACAGAAAAAAACTATAAATAAAAATGTAGAAATTGGTAAAGAGATATCAAGGTTATACCATGACTTTTTCTGTCGTACTGATTATTTTTCTACACAGTGTGGTTGTAACTTTTTCATCTCTGGATCAAACCATGCAGTGTGATCATTCTTAGGAAAGCTATTGAAGAGCACTGTACTGTGGTACTGTTCGTTTTACTATACAGTGTGATTCTAACTTTTTCATCTGTGGATCAAACCATGCAGTGTGACGCGGCTTTCCGTTGGAAAAGCTACTGAAGAGCACTGCACTGTGGCACTGTTTGGTTTACATGTAGTGTAGTTTCAAAAAAATCTTTCCTTACTGATTGATAATTGTGTTTTCCGCTGTATAACGTCAGTGTCTTTACCTAACGTAGATCACAAACTCCTCTTCCTGTTGCCCTCTTTGATTCCATAAATAAACCAGTCAGAAGCCAGAAGTAAATGCAAATAAGTATATTTCCACCAAACGTAATATAATCCAGTCAATAAGTAATCGCTGAAATGTCAGTTCAGTAAATATGTCTCTGGATGAAACTTCGCACGGAGTTGTAAGCTTGTCGCAGTGTTCCCATAATTCCAGAGTTGTTTAATTCTACACGCAACTGTTCGTTCTGAAACGTGGAACATAACATATATAACATATATAAAACGCTGTAACTAAGATAAACAAACAAACATCTACAACTTTATTACTTTAACTGAGTACAATGAATAAGTGAGTATTCAACTTAAAAATGCTCAATTGTGAATTCAATGAAAACATATTAAACTGTATTTATAATCCCCAAATTTTACCATCCTATTACAGATGTACTAATAAAAGTACAATTCAATTTCTTTATGATGCTGCATATTTGCGAATATCCTATTCTTTAATTGTGTAAATGCATTACTCGAACCTTAACCTTTTAAGGTCCGATGTTAAAATTGAAATTCTCCTTAGTGGCTTCCGTACATTTCATTCAGGAGCAGTAAGGAGAATATGTTAGACCATCAAAATGTTTGTCCATTGTTGATCATTCCCGTATAATCTTTTATAAAATAACTCAGATTCTTTGCGCGCGCTTAAATAACCTGTATTCATTGCTTTGTATTAATATCTCGAGGAGAAAACGTATGCCCATAGCTATACCTCAAATTGTTCTTTCTCAAGTTGTTTCCTCAATTGGTCGTTAGTTCTGAAAGACAAATGAAATATAAAATAGTACGTGCAGGTGAATGATGTTTTTTTTTGACTCTGTCACAGGTAAACTCGGCAAAACCAAATCCGAGTTCTTCCAACAAGAGTCAAACCTACGACCTTCCGATAACTAGTACGGACGCTCTACCACTGAGCTATAGGAGACTCGTGGGAGCAAGGTCATTAAACTAGGTTCATGGGACAAACATCCTGCGTACTGTTAGGACTTGAAAGTAAAGATAACTAGTTCAGACACTCTACCACTGAGCTATAGGAGACTTGTGGGAACAAGGCCATTAAACTAGGTTCATGGGTCAAACATCGTGCATACTGTTAGGACTTGAAAGTAAAGATAACTAGTTCAGACGCTCTACCACTGAGCTATAGGAGACTCGTGGGAGCAAGGGCGTTAGAAAAAATGTATGTATTTTCACACTTCTGCTTATCTCTTTGGCTACCGCAATGACACCCAATGTCTGTACATAGACAATCGAACCAATCTATAACTGTACCGAAGTATTTTTGTGTAACAACGTAGTATTACATACCTCTGTAATTCCTCAATTGCTTTAGTTTCGATCTGAAATTAACGAACGAAAATTGCCAATTGGATAAAAATGTCTGCTGCCCCACCCCTGACCTTACCATAATTCTCTCAAGAGGATGACATGCAATTTCTAATTTTCACCTCGAAGAATTTGGTTATAAATCAATTCAATATCGCTGAGTTGATTATTCTTTTCAATTCTGATCGTCTGTTTGGCAATGGATGATAAGTCAGATTTACAATTACACTCTAACTTATTTTAATGGTATCAATATTTGTTACCGAATTGTCCAAAGTAACTCATCAGACAGTGCATACCTTTCGTTGCTTCGTTTTTTTCACATTTTTCCTCTTTCTTTTCCTCACTGTTACAGCCAGAACTACCTTTCCTCCTTCTAAACGACTGTGTCTGTTTGAAGGTAAAAGGTACAAAATTAGACATAAAGTGATTTAGTCCTGGCTGTATAATTTATTTTTAGAACTTTAGATGCATCAGTTGTCTGGCAATTTCTGTAAATGGCGATATTTCTACTTTACCAAAGAAGAACTGAATTGTACCAAGATTCGCACAAACATTAGTATTGAAGTGATTCTACCAAAACTTTCTCGAAATAATGTCTAATAGATGTGTATTTTGCTTGTGTTAATATGTTTGATAAGGTTGTTGATCCACAAAATAAAATTCACGCTTGCGCTTACATCTTTACAAAGACATGCATTTCAGTACTAACTTGAAAATGGTAATACTTACGCTTCCGTTAGAGCTGCACTCTCAGGCTTCTGTCGTTGAATATATGAAGATAAAAAAGTTGTGGTATTAATTTTAAATCAAAGGCTCCTTCGAGCTACCTCATGGTCTGTGGTAATTATTCCATGAAGTGCTGTCCTTTCCCCAGACAATAAAGCGTTCATTCCGAATAGTTCGTGTTGTGCACTCTTGCTACGACTTATCGATTACTCGTCGTCCAAATTGGAGACATCGTCACGTTTAAGACTTTAAAACCCATTTCTTTCTCCTCGAGCATTCTTGAACACATTTCCTGTTAGTGTATTTTGATCAAAGATGGAGCAAAAGGAACGAAAACCCGCCTTGACAATCTTTACGTCGGGCTCGACACAACTGACGCCATTTTGTAAACAGGGTTTGCCGCTTTGTCCCACCCCCTCCCCCCACATATGTCAACATAAAACAATAGCACGACTTTGTGGACAAAACCAAACCTAGTAGAGGAGACAGGGGAGAACCTGTTTAATTCACATTTAATGCAGATTTAATGCATAAATTAATTGTCTAACGGGAATGGAGTGACAAATCCATCCATCACTATACCTCATGGTATACCATGGTATACCATGAGGTAAATGGTATACCATGAGGTAAAAAGGACTATAAAGAATTGCTTTTCAATCATCTCATGAACGGTTAATCGAACCTTAAACGCTTTTTACCTTCACATGCAGACCTGTACTTTGGTCCATCAACGTTATTTGTCCTCTGCAAACAATTATTGAAAGAGATTTTGCTGAATAGTTTACCTTTATGTTTTTGACTAACGGTTAGTTTTTTAAAACGCATAGAAATAGTCATGTTATAGAATACTTTATTACTGAGATGAAAAGTTTTCTTGGTGTAGCCGGCACGAAAAGCACCTAAAAAGCAGTCCGATAAGTTATTTGCGATGATACATAAATAGTCTTCCAAATTTCTTAACAGTGCTCTGGTCCTATGACGTCCGGCTTCTTTTTACCATTAATAATATACATGCAAAAATTTCAGCATGCTCATTGGCTGAAAGCACGTCAATTATTCCCAAACAGTGCAGAAAATTGAAATTGAGTGCAAAAAGTTGAAATTGAGTGCAGAAAGTTGAAATTAAATTTTTGCATGTATATTATTAACAAGTAATCACATGACTTGTCTCGTGCAATTTGGGATAAATCAGCACTCGTAAATTTTTCAAAGACTACAAATTGGTTTGCCTTTGAAAAATTTACTCGTGCTGATTTATCCCAAATTGCACTCGAAATCATGTGATTACCTATACGAATTGCGCCACTTCAGCATAAATCTGTTACTCCTCTATTCAGGTTGTAAGTAACGTGCTTAGAGCCGCATGTCACTTGATAAGGATCTTTGTATGTTGTCACAAAGCAACTGTAAGATGGCCAGTGTCTGTTCCCTAATACTTAATGCCCTGAATCCCCCAATACAATGTACAATAAGCCTATTTTAAGCTTCTTTTTGATTTAGCCCAATCTGTTTTTATTCACTGAATTTTCTTTGGCCACTGTCCACCTTTATCAGAAATAATAATAATAATAATAATAATAATAATAATGACAATAACAATATTAATAATAACAATAATAATAACCATCCACAAGCGATTGCCGAAGAGGGCGGCATGATAAGCATATTGTTTTGACTTAATCACAAATGGTACTTACATTAGCTCCAAGTCTCTCTCGGCCTTTAAACAAAAGAAAGTTGTTGTCAGCGCAATTATATTTATCACTTATTTGGTACTATTGTGGATTTGTACTCTTGGTAACGTTAACTTCACGATGTACATGGAAGTTAAAAACACATACGGTAAAACAGTCAGTTAAACCATACGATACTGTTTAGTAGCCCAACTTCTTATAGACTAAGTATTCCCACACTACATGGTTTAATGAAAGAGTTAGAGCCACACTGTACAGTAAAACAAACCGTACCACAGTACAGTACGGTTCAGCAGCTTTCAAATAACTGGTGACACTATTTGGTTTGATAATAGATGAAAAAGGTAGAATCACACTGTACAGTAAAACAAAAAGTACCACAGTACAGTACTGTTCAGTAGCTTTACAAAGAATGGTCACACTGCATGGTTTGATCCACAGATGAAAAAGGTAGAACCACACTGTATAGTAAAACAAACAGTACCACTGTACAGTAATGTTTTGTAGCTTCAGTTCCAAAATATCACTTTCAAATTCCGTTCGCCAATAAACAATTAAAATTTAGAAAGTAGAAAAAGTTAGTGACAAATTCCTTAATTTAGTTACCTGTACAGTCTCTGACATAGTGTCATTGAGCTCAGTTATAATTAACTCTTTCATTTTCTCTTCTTTGTCATTTCCAAAACCACTGGAAGTTGCTGCTCGTAATCTGTCATTCTCTTTTTGAAGTTCAGTTATGCGCCTGTGGTGAAAATCGATATCATTGTACTTTTGTTTCCTCGAGTTGTTTTTTACAAGCAAAGTAAAACATGTTTAGTGGAAGAAAATCGAATTAACAAAGCATAATGAAACTTACATTTGACTCACTTCATTCTTCAATCTCTCATCCTAAAGGGAAAAGCATAGTACATGTATTTTAGCTCTACAACTAAGCTCATCTTACGAAGAACGCAAAGCGATTTGCGTGCTTATCCCGGGGGGGGGTACTCCCTTACATGAGCCTAATGGGGATGTGCCGCTGGATGGGGTCGCATTTTCACAACTGCAGTGACTGTAATGGGGTCGCATTTTCAATACAGTTACTAGAATGGGGTCGCAAATTTTCGAATTTTGGGGGTAAATAGGGAATCAAAATGGAAAGATTCTCGGTTAAAAAGATCAGAAAGTTGTTTATTAAATTTAACAATAAGCTTGCATTGACCGCATTACATTCCGTTCTTGAAACCAAAACTTAAATATTGACCAGTTACAGGAGCCCATTATATGGGCTCCTGCCAGTTACTCAATAGCACAAACCACGTGGCCCGGCTTTTTAAAGGATTGACAAGGTAGATGCATAAATAGAAAGTGACTAAGTTGGGATCGCAAAAATTACATTTTCCAAAAGGGGACTAAGATGGGGTCTATAATTGGCCAAAAAATAGACTAAAATGGGGTGGGGGCTCTAAGAGGCCAGCGGCACATACCCAGCAAACATTAACCCAAGTACCCCCCCCCCCCGGGGGTGCTTACACGCTTTAATTCAATGCAAAGGAATTGCGAAAGAGTTCGCATTAAAATTCGAACGAAAAACGTAACGTTCAGATTTCTATCTCTCATGAATGAAGGTGGACAATTTCTAGAGAATAAAAATAGATCGGGTAAAAGTTGGCAATTTTTGTTTTGTTTATTTTTGTAGCTAGTCAGCAATGGGGGTTGACAAGGACCAAGGAAAAATGCAGGGCACAAAAACAACAAGTATTTTTCTCGATTTCCAAACTCGTCACGATAATTGATTTCTTTTGTGCTCGGTAATTTGATTTTTTTCCGGTTTCCGGAGCCAAAGTGCTCAAACACCGTGCCTGCGTTTTGTCAAATTCGATATGCATTAAAAAGTTACGGAGAATTTTCAAAACAAGGTCAAAAATAATTATAGTGATCGTACAGAAATAGCTCTCAACGAAGAAGTTTTGAGAAATTAAAAAATGCAGACACGGTTTTGCTCTTTGTATGTTAAACAAACTTCCTTCCAAATTTGGAGTCAGTTGAATAAATTCGCTTTGAGTTAAAGCGGTCAGAAACCAAATTAGACGCTCGGATTTAGACGTCGTGGAAAATTTGACGATTCTTAATATCACAAAATGGTAGATGCAGGCAGCTAGTCTGTCTTATAAGCTTTAATTTGTTTTAGGGGTTTAGGTATCTGCAGTTTAACACAAGCGTGCTTCATCGTTTCGACTTGAGACACCCCTGAAGGTACACGGTAACCTTAAGTAACTACTTAAACTTACCTTCAGAGCACGATCTATTTTGCATCCCTCCTTTCTTAAAGATCGCAACATTTCACTCAGCTCCGCCTTATCTTCCTCTGATTTCTTCAATCTAAAAATGATGGAAAATTACACAGCCATAAGAATTATTTGAAAACTAAACTGCTCTGGGAAAACAGAACAGAACTTAAAATATAAGCAATATAAATCGCGTCACTTACTCGTTATGGACTTCGTCCCAAGCCTCCTTGAGTTTAGCAATCTGTGGAAGACGAAAAAAGTATGTTTTGTTTAGCTTATAATGTACGGGTTGATACAAGAATACCATGTTTTCTTATCGTGCTGTACTGAGTCTTTTGGAATTGAATAGCTCTAGAATACTTGATCAGAAACCCGAATGCTGTATTGTTCCCAGTACTTTCTGATGAGCATATAGTCAGCGTATGTTTTGCCTACAAGCATTCCCACTTTCTTGGATATTTGTAAGGCGACTACTGATAAGAATTAACTTTATGGAATTGCGTCAGGATCTGACGATATTTTACGGCTCATTGTGTAGTGACGACAGAAAACATCTTTCCCTTGGTCTCACGAAGCCTCATCATTTTACAAAACAGGTAAAACGTCTTTTCATACTTTTTTCAGCACTGTCACTCTGAACTAAACTCGGTAAAGTAAAATCCAAGTTCTTCCATTAGGACTCGAACCAAAGACTTTCCGATTACTAGTCAGTCAGAGCCGAGCTATACTAGACACTTGGGAGCAAGGCCAAGTGATGAACTTTTCTTCTAGTTGAGAACAAGCAACTGCCATTGTTACATACCTAGAATTTCATTCAACAAAACGAGCACTGTGATTGTTTGATTCTTGGTCACGTGCCCTTGATTGGCACTTCGGTCAAGTATCCGATCGGGATACAAGTGCCAATCTGCGCAATTGTATCCCGATCGGGATACAATTGCGCAGTTGTTGCCCGGGCGCCAGTTGTGCCGTCTTTGTTTACTTGTTTCCCTCGGGACCATACACTAAGTAAGTGTACAATGTTATCTTACGTACCTCTTTGTCATCTTGTTTCTCTTTCGTCTGTAGGAACTGGAGGTTCCTGTAATAGAACCAATAATATGGCGTGAGACGTTAAGACAAAAAACAAGTCTGTGTTTATCTGAAAGTGTTCTTTTATGTTCGTATCCCGAAGTCTTTATCAATACTTTGCCTCCTCAAGAGAAAATGAGGTAAGAGAACGTATCTTCCATACTGGGTTCTCTTACTATGATAAGGGGACAGAATCTATTTTTAGATCCGGAAACTATTTTAACTGACCAATGGCTGATGTCCTCATCACGTGGTTGTAATTTCAATGCGCCATGTGGAAACCGCGCAGCCATAGAACGAAATATAAATAGATTCCGGGATGAAAATAGATCAGTTCTGTCCCCTTGTCATATCAGACGGGGTTATGTTCTCTTTTCTCATTTTCTCTTGGCCTCCTTTAGTGTCTCGAGGAGGCTGAATCGATCTAAAACCAGAATCCCAAAAGACCTGAAACGTGTATTAAGTTTTCTTTGAACATCATTAAGCACACAGCTTGTCTACACTCAAGCTACCAAGTACCATATTTGTAAAACAACAGAACCTTAATAAGGACACGTTCGTTGTTGCAAATGCAAGAGGGACCTTACGCAAGGATGACGCCGACGTCAACGAGAACGGCTACGAAAAACATAAATTCGCATTACTGCAATAAAATTGCAATTATTCCAACACATTCTCCTTCAGTTTTCAAACTCATGCCAACTGTCCAGGAAGTTAACTTGCATGAATGGCGTTGATGTTATCCGAATAAATTGAACATTTCTCTACTTGTGCTCACGTCCTCCACAGAACTTTAAATTTGGTCATTTCACGTCGTTGTTTTGGAGAGAACGGCAACGAAATGTACCAAAATGCAAAACCCACGTGCGGGGCGTGCAGAGCCATTATTTTTGCTCATTATGCCTACTGTTTTTTTTTTGGCGTTCTCGTTCTCGAAGACGTCGTCCTTGCTTAAGGTCCCTAAGTTGTTTACGATGCACCGTGGAAGAAGAACAGCGCCTGTGGGCAAACTCAAAGACCGGAGAAAACAGTTTTCAATTATGGTACTTCGAAAATATTGAATCTGTGAACGAGCATTACATGTTTATGTCTGGGTTTCAGCTAAAACTAAATTCTTTATAATAATGATAATAATGAAAATAACTTTATTTTATGGAGGCTGAAGAGATGACACTAAATAACTGATGAAATAGCGACCCTCTAGCTACCTAATAAGTCTAAAATGACCCTAATTAATTCATTGGGATTAATAATTTTGGAATATATAGATATGTACAAATTTACTAATAATAAATAATTACAAAATGACAAAATATCAGAATATAGTAAGAAGGTACATATCGATCTTTAAAACTGATAGTGTGCCGTATGTCTTAACACTTTCCTTAGAATCAAACTAAATTGTCTCTGGACTTTAGAGCCACCAGTGAAGGGAGTGTATTGCACGCAATAAAGAGAATTTCTACTCTAATCTTAACATAGTCAAAGTACAGTAAACGATCTTACTTTTTGTATCGGGAGGTGTTGCACTTGACTTTTTCCTCCAGTTCCTAGTACAGAACGCAGGGTTTTCAATAAGGATTGTAGTAGCAGGAGAATTGTGTAAAGTAAGAGGAGAATATTCTGAAAGTGCTCCATGTCTGAATTTAAAACTAGCTCAGGCCATCTAAATTTGGCCGCGGAGAATTCTTTGTAGAAGCCGGAGAATCCTTCGTTGTAGCCGGAGAATTTTCCGATCTCCGATACCTAATGAACACCCTGAGAACGCATCAAGTAGACAAACTGAATCCAGTTATATGTAATTGCATATCATCCGAACCGAACAAACAAACTTTTCCATAAATCTAGGCATTTTTAGATTTAAGGTTTTGATTTTTTTTCTTTGATAGCGATGAGCGCCGAAACCCTACGCCATTCCCCGTCTAGAAAACTACGTAAAATATAGGCATTGCATGAAAATTGGCAGATGTTTTGAACAGGCTGTCACATTATTGCCTCTGTTTCAAGATCAAGAAAAGTGTCACTGCATACCGAGCGAAGAGAAAATTTTGACTTTTGCATTTAACAGTTTAACACCTAAAGGGGATAACCTAATTCCAACACGGTCCGTTAAAATCATAAAAGAAAATTGGAAGTTTTACCTTATTTGATTGGCGCTCCTCCTCTAGGTCGACTTCAAGATTTTTCAACTTGTTTTCCGCATCTCTACCGAACAGAAGAACACAGAAAGGTATGTGTGAAATTCTTGATGGAACTTATTGTTTATTTATTTTGAGGATGGAGGCTTTATTTAACGAAAGCGATCAAGGAATATGAACACAAAGTTAAAAAAAGTGAAGATCTCTACAATCTTACTCTAAGTCGTCAGTCAGTGAACTTATCACTTTCTTCTGAGATTTCACCGTGTACTTGAGTCTCTAAACAAATATTAACAAAATCGTATATAAATAACGAATAAAACAAGAAAAATACCCAATAATGATTCGTCTCATTACAATATAACAAATTACAAACCTTGATTTTTGTTTGTTGATCTTCTGCCAAAATGCTGCAACATCAGGAAAAATTTTTTTTTTTAGCAACTCACTTGAAAGTTACTTACATTGGCTTCTAATGCTGCGCCAAAATTCGTATCTGTGAAAAACTTTCACATCAGATCTTACCCTTTATTTGACATGGACTGCGGAGTGCTATCTGCATGAAGTCGTTTAGGGGTTTCCTCAAGCTCCTGAGAGCAAAAATATAACAGTACCATTTGCCTTGTTAACGCCGACTAAACAATGACATTATCATGCTATAAAATGTTGACTTATGAAAATCTTATTCCTCTTATTGTTACAAAACTGAAAATAACAAACCTGAAGTCTTATTTGTGTATCTTCTGCCAAGTTCCTGTGAGATTACGAAAATGAATTTTCTTTAGTAACGTGGTGGTACTTTCTGTGGCCTCCAATGTTTCGCGAAGATTGTCATTGTAAACTTTGAAGAACCTTACCTTCTCTTTGGCTCATTCTGCTGAGTGTTATCTTGTTGAATGAACACAGGAAGCTCCTGTGGTTTCTGAAAACAAAACGACAACATTTACCGAGTTTCCATCAACCAAAACCGCTTCCAGAAAGCCAGGAAAGAATAAACTACAATAATTTAAAATACCGATTCAGAGTGGTAAAAATGCTACAAATGCTGTTCAAGTTGCAATCAGTGCAACTTTGTTGTGCAGTAAGTTGAAAAAAATGTTCAAAGCCGAAGAAATGTTAAGCTTTAGTGTAGTTCAGTCCTTTAGCTTCCAAGATACCGTGTTAATGATTGTGCTCAAAATAAACTCCAAAGCCAACCCAGCAGTCTTGCGCACACTGAAAGAAACTCAAGTTCAGCGTACACGCAATAAGAGTGGCGAATGTCCTGTTAGACGCGAAATTTCTGAGTACAATATTCTCAACTTTGTTCTCTATCACATTAAAAAAGACTTACTTCATCCTCCTCCCTGAGTTTCTGATGGGCATCAGGAGATCTCTTCTTCAGTTGTCCAACTGCGAGGGAAACAGAAAGAACAAAAAACTCAAAACGCGCAACACCAAGAGTTCTTTCCGGAAAAACTTTTTCGAAGATCACATTGTAACAATAATGCAAGCAAAAAAAACTCTCAGCGCTAAAAGAACCTTACCTTCAGCAGCAGACATACTGTAAAACTGCAAAAAGATTCTTTCGTACGATTTGAATGCAATAGAAAATAGCAGTAGAAACAACTCAACTGAAGTCCGTCGTGTTTGCTACTACAGTAACTTATTCATTCATGACGTAACAATGATTGATCACGCGATGACGTGCTGCTCAGCGCGCGAAAAACGCATGCAACAGCAACAGGAGCCCGCGGTTCACCGCATTTCCGCAATCTGTCAGCTAGGCTCAGGCTTACATTCAAAACCTTTCAAGGGATGATTTCTCACTTGAAAACTTTGTGTATAGTTTGTTCACAAATTAATTTTCGTACTCCTATTCTTTTTTCTTACGTATTGTCAGTGAGCAGGATAAACAACATAAATTTGTACTACGCAAATTCAACATTCGTTTCAACTGTCCAGGGACGGCGGAGCCGGGGGGGCTGGGGGGGCTTTAGCCCCCCCACTTTTGAGGAGGATGACATTTTATTTTGTTTAAGCAACAACTTTACACAAGCCTCGTCGGAAACGTTTCGCCCTTTACGTATTTTTAACATTTTCTCAGCGAGTGCTTCCTTCCCACAGACGGGAAGCTTGTGTTCAAAAACCGCAGGTAAGCGTTGGAGACCGGAAGGCTGAGAAATAACCTCCAAAATATTGCTGTAAGCATTAAAAGTACCTTTCATTTTACGCTTTATCCAGGCTAATTATTTCAAGACGTATGTCGCGGAGAATGTTTTAAATACGATTTCCGAGACTCTAGATTTCAAAATTTTTCCCCAGACCCCCCTACCAACTCGCGCCTCCGGCGCTCATTTTTAGCCCCCCCACTTCAAAATACGCTCCGCCGTCCCTGCTGTCTCTTACAAGGAAATTCAAAATATACTAAACACGAAAACTTAAACTAGATATCCACAGCATTTGTTTAATATTTATTGTAATAATTTTGATATGTACAAATGATAAATGATCATCATCAAAAGGAAAATATTCTATGAAGTAAAATTAGGAGCAAAACTTTCTTGAATAGAAAATCTACGAAAATCATAGGAAGATTGTGTCTGTTCAAGATCAACTACGAACGGATATTTACTGAGGTGCAAGTCCGTAATTAGTCTTAATGGTGGTCCGTGTAACGATATTATGTAATACGGCCTGGTCGCCCAGCGCTTTTAGTCAGAATCGACCACGAGTTAAATTGTGTTGACCTGTTGAGCCAGGAATTACAGAACCTTTACAAAGCTGTCGTCCTTGTTATTTAAACCTTAAAGTTCATTACATGGTGTCAGGAGTGGGATTACCTTGGATTTACACACAAAGATTCGCGTGAACTCGTGAACGCCACGAACTAACAAAACCGAACAAGCTTACCTAGAAAACCAACATGGCCGCCGCTTCATTTGGTTTGCCTCCACCGGAGCCTCTACAACTCCAGCAAAGGAACACAGCCCAGAAGTGGAAGAAATTCAGACAGAAATGGAGCAATTATGAAATAGCAACCGGCGTAGCACAGAAAGATGAACCAACACGTGTCGCTACTCTACTTACCGTAATCGGCGAAGAGGCTGTCGATGTTTACAACACGCTCACGTGGGATGAAGAAGGCGACGAGCTCAAAATTGAAAAAGTCTTGGAGAAGTTCGAGCTGTTTTGCAACCCGAGGAAGAACACTATCTATGAACGCTATGTTTTTTTCTCGAGAAATCAAGACAATGGTGAGTCCATCGACCACTACGTGACTGTATTGAAGAACTTAGCGGACACTTGTGAATTTGGAGCACTCAAAGAGTCACTTATCCGCGATCGGATCGTTTTTGGAATACGAGACTCCTCAGTAAGAGAACGACTCCTGAGAGATGCAAAGCTAACCTTGGAAAGTGCAACCGAGAAAGTCAGGTCAGCCGAGCTCACTCAAATCCAACTGAAGCAAATGGCAGCAGACAAAACAACCGATGAATCAATTAGTGCCATTAACACTGAGAAACCGCCTGAAAAACAGCCTAGTAAATTACCTGTGATTGATTGCAAATTTTGTGGCAGAAGACATCCAAGAAACAAGAATCTTTGCCCTGCATATGGTTCAAAGTGCCAGAAGTGTGGTCTAGCAAACCATTTTGCAATAAAGTGCAAAACAAGGGAAACAAGACCACCGAAAACAGGCAAACGACTCCACCTGGTTGAAATAGAAGATGATACTGAAGACGAATTCGCTATCGACATGGTCACTCACAAAATCGGAGCACTGCACACCGAGAGTAATGATAAAGTTGCAAGTCAGTTGTTTGTGACGATGATGGTAAACGACAATGCATATGTCAAATTCCAGCTTGACTCTGGAGCAACCTGTAACCTTCTACCACTGAAGGACTATGCAAAAGTTATGGGAGATCCTGATGACCTCTATATTGAAAAAAGCAAGGCCAAGTTAACCATGTACAATGGAGCCGTTATGTACCCAGTGGGGAAGTGCAAGCTCAAGTGCACGAGAGATGGCTCGTCCCATGTCCTTGAGTTCCAAGTTGTTGACGGAGATGTGAGACCACTTCTGAGTGCAGAAACATGCCAAAGGTTGAATTTCTTAAAAGTGCTGGTGAAAGACTCCTTCCATCATGTGGATACAGTGACTCAAGACAGCCAGTTTACACCATCAACATTGAAGACAGTCATTGATGATGACCTCTTGACAGAGTATGCAGATCTTTTTGAAGGCCTTGGATGCCTCGCAGACCCTTACCACATAGAGATCGACCCAACAGCACAACCAGTGATACACCCACCCCGCAAGGTACCTGTTACCCTAAGAGAGCCATTAAGACTGGAATTGGAAAGGATGGTAAATGAGAACATCCTGGCCCCAGTGAGCGAAGCAACAGATTGGGTATCAAGTATGGTTACAGTGGTCAAGCCCAACAAGCTCAGAATATGTATCGATCCTAAAGATCTAAACAGAGCCATCAAGCGGCCTCACTACCCTCTCCCTACTGTTGAAGAAGTTGCCACCAGTCAAAGCAAAGCAAAGGTGTTCTCTGTACTTGATGCCAAAAGTGGGTTCTGGCAGGTGCCGCTAGACGACGCTTCCAGCAGACTTACGACCTTTAATACCCCATTTGGTCGGTACCGCTGGTTGCGCATGCCCTTTGGCATCTCCTCAGCACCCGAGGAATTCCAGAAAAGGATGAATGATACCTTTGGAGATATTAAAGGCACTGCAGTGATTGCTGATGACCTTTTGGTGTACGGAGAAGGTGACGACATGGAGACTGCCACCTCAGATCATGACAAGAACCTAAGGATCGTCCTTGAAAGAGCCAGAGAGAGAAATCTCACCCTCAACAAAGACAAAGTCCGCTTGAGACTTACTGAAGTACCTTACATCGGCCATTTGCTCACAGCCGATGGACTGAAACCAGACCCAAAGAAAGTAGAGGCAATCCTGATGATGCCAAAGCCCACTGATGTAAAGTCAGTAAAGAGGTTCCTGGGAATGGCAAATTACCTCTCAAAGTTCTTGCCGCATTTGTCCACAGTCACGGAACCACTGAGGCGACTAGAAGACAAACATGTTGAATGGCACTGGAATGAAGTCCACGAAAGAGCCTTCACAGACGTAAAGCAACTCATCACTAATCATCCCGTGCTACGCTACTATGATGTGTCAAAAGAGGTCACCCTGCAGTGCGACGCATCTCAATCAGGTCTTGGGGCCGCTCTGTTGCAGGAAGGCCAGCCAGTAGCTTTCACATCAAGGGCGCTAACAACCTCAGAGAGAAATTATGCTCAGATTGAGAAGGAACTTCTCGCGATTGTACACGCGTGCGAGCGGTTTGATCAGTACCTGTTCGGCCGAGAGGTCACCGTTGAGACTGACCACAAGCCCCTGGAGGCTATACTAAAGAAACCACTACTCACAGCCCCAAAGAGACTCCAGCGAATGATGCTGCACTTGCAGAACTACCAACTTAAAGTTGTCTACAAAAAAGGCCAAGAGATGTACATCGCAGACACCTTGAGCAGGGCATACCTACCCTTACCAAACCATATCTCACAAAATGAACTAGAATTCATTCGATCTGTAGAGGAAGTCGACATGACCAAACATCTTGCAGTGACCAGAGAGCGTCTCGCAGAATTTCAACAGAAAACAAAGGATGATGCAGTCCTGCAGCAGCTGAAGCAGACTATTGAGCTGGGGTGGCCAGAGAGAAGAGAAGCAGTCCCTTCAGAAATCCGTGCATATTACTCTTACCGAGATGAACTGACAGTACAAGATGAAATACTCTTCAGAGGGAACAGAGTCGTAGTGCCAGCAGCTATGAGATCTGAGATGCTAAAGAAAATCCACGCAAGCCACATTGGCATTGAGGGCTGCCTTCGGCGAGCAAGGGAAATCCTGTATTGGCCTGGAATGACTTCAGCCATCAAGGACTGTGTCTCTTCCTGCGGGACATGCAATTCACTTCGCATGGAACAACCCAAAGAGCCCCTCATGCCACAGAAAGTACCCGACAGGCCCTGGTCAAAGGTTGCGGTGGATCTGTTTACACTGGATAAGACAGAGTATGTCATTATAGTGGATGACTACTCCAACTTCTTTGAGTTACGAGCCCTGTCCGATACGAGAGCTTCGTCAGTAATTACAAGTCTGAAATCGCAGTTTGCCAGGCACGGCATCCCCAACACAGTCAGAAGTGATAATGGTTCTCAATTCTCCTCATCAGATTTCAAAACATTTTCTCGAGAATGGGACTTTGAGCATATCACTTCCTCTCCATACCATGCTCGATCAAACGGCAAAGTCGAGAATGCAGTTAACACGGCCAAACGAATCCTCAAGAAAGCAAAGCTAGACCACAAAGATCCCTACCTGGCTCTTCTCGACTGGAGGAACACTCCAACCGAAGGGCTCGATTCCTCCCCAGTACAGAGGCTGATGGGAAGGAGAACCAGGACTCTCCTCCCAACTTCAGCAAGATTATTGAAACCCAAACTTCCAAAGCCTGTCAAGAAACTCATAACAAAGAAAAGGCAGAAACAAGCACATTACTACAACAGAGGGGCCAAACTACTAAAAGAGCTCAAACCTGGAGATATAGTAAGAATGAAGCCAGATCCAAAAGATCGAACAAAGCTGTGGAAGAAAGCAACATGTCTCCAGGAAGTTGCGCCAAGATCCTATGAAGTAGTCATCGAAGGGAAGAGATACAGGAGAAACAGAAAGGATTTGATAGCGACACAAGAGAGTCCTGCAATCGATAGCCACGTAGAGGAACCAGATGAGCCACTCCCGTCGGACGACCAGTCCCAGAGAGTCATTGACCCAGTTCAGCCAGGCACGCCTTTACCTGCCCACACAACTCCAGAGCAACCAGGGATCCCTCAAAGGCCGCCAGAGATCCCACAGCCATCTGAAAGAAGATCCACCAGAGGGCGTTTAATTAGGACCCCAATCCGTTTCAAAGACTACTGCCCACCCTGAGGGGTGCAGTCAAGCAGAACTGTAACTTTGTTGTGTTTTCCATTTGAACTATGTTAGGATGGACTTTGTGCAGGGCATTTAAATTTGCCTTTGTGGACATCTTTCATTCTTTATTTTACAGACTTAATCGTGATATTGTTTTATTTGTTGCCACTTGGAGTTTGTGTCATGTTGTATTTAAGAAAGAGGAGGATGTAACGATATTATGTAATACGGCCTGGTCGCCCAGCGCTTTTAGTCAGAATCGACCACGAGTTAAATTGTGTTGACCTGTTGAGCCAGGAATTACAGAACCTTTACAAAGCTGTCGTCCTTGTTATTTAAACCTTAAAGTTCATTACAGTCCGGTAGTAATGATTTTGTTATTTGTGTTGTCAATAACTTCTAGCTGTAGTGTAGGTTTTGTTTTCAGTTCTTTCATATTCTGGTTTTCTTTCCCCCACAAAAAGCGACTTTTTCTCATTTGAATGCGATCCGAGAATCTATGAAAAGCCACTCAGTCTTATGAGAAATTTTCTTTCTGGTAAAATATAGCTATTCACATAGTTTAAACCTGCATATTTACTATGTATGTGATGTGATTGAAAGTAAAAGACCACTCCGATCTCTGAACTGACATTCGCACAAAGGTAACAAATTATGAGAATTACCAGTTGGATTATTATCTCAAAGTTATTAATAATAGTACGATCTTTAGTACGTTGTATCAACGCGTTTCAATATAAAAAAACGCGCCATGAATACAACAGCTGAGCATTCCTTATCAGTTTAAATGTAAATTAATAAAGTAAGCTATACCACGTACCGTAAGGTAAAAAAAGTGGGGGCTGACGGTTCGAGCGTTAACCATAGTTCGCAACCCACTTTTTACCTTGTGGTGATATTACTTATCATAAAAATTACAATTTCCTCGATTATGATTGGTTTAAACAACTCGTATTTTCCACTAATTCACTTGCCAAGTTGTTACCGGACAGGTCAATAAGCCAATCACATTCAAAGTTGGAGTTTAAATCAACCAATCACATTCAAAGGTGTCGTTTAAATCAACCAATTGCAACCTTGGTTTCAATCACCATAGAAACAGTATACAGACTCCTAAATTGGGGCTTTCTCAGTTCAAAATGGATATTTCTTTCCCGTGAACAATGACAATATTTTCTTTCATAACTTGCCTTTGGCTCTTCTTTTATCGGTAATTGTTATTTTTATTTTTAATTGGCAGTAAGACTTCGTAAGTGTCGTTCAATTTGGTCTGTAATCATACTCGTGCTCCCGCTGCGCGGTCGTCCGATTTTGTCATCACTCGTATGACTACAGATCAAATTATTGGACTCAACTCAGTACTATTACCATTATTTATTTATGTGTTTCATTCTCCCAATTTCTTAGAAACTTACCCCTCCAATACATGTTCATAACATACGTATCCTTCCATGTATATGAATGGATCACTTTTTGAACATTTAGGGGAAGTTACAAAAGAGATAATGCAAACGCTTTTGCTGAAAGCATGACGTTTAGGACAATAGACCAGTGACTATATTTGTCCGCCCACTGCGTTAAACGTTTTCTTTATTAGTAGCATTTCTCTGCAAACTGCTGTAAAAGTATATTGAAAAGTGCTTTCAATTTTTAGAAAATAATCCTAGCTGATACCTTGTATTCAACTTTAGAATGTTCCTTAAATTGATTGCCATTGTTTACATTACTTATTTATTTTCGTGCTCTGATCAAGACGAGTAGACTTGTAAAACACTGAAAACGTCAGCCAAGAAGTTCAATTCACAAAAATACTGTAGGTTAATTTGCCTCATCAAATCAGTTTTAGTTGATGATACACACGAAACAGTGTCCCATTAGCTGCCAATGTTTTGACCAGTCTGTGCAACAAGAGCAGTGAACGGTTTTGTTGTTACTGTTTGAACCAAACTATTTCAGTCGGTTGCAAATTTATTCGATATGCACTCCTAGGATTGGTACGTGAAGTCAGTAATTTTGGTCTGTCTGGCAATTCAACTCTGTATGTATTTTCTCTTGTATACATGTTTTCATGTATGTAAGACTCGACTGAAAAAGGAAAGCAGCTTTTTATTTTATGATATTGAGTAAGATAGTTATTCTAGTTTACATAGTTTTATCTATACTTTGGTTTTAAATTGCTGTTGAATTTTTACCGTGGTTAAATAAAGATTATTATTATTATTATTACGTTTAAGGTTTGTAGACGGATAGTCAACTTATCATACGAATTTGGATTTTTTTTTGGCCAGAGCTGAATCTATGTCTTGGTGACTTTCTGGTTTAAAATTTTAGATGGGATCGCGCAGGATCCTAAACAGCACTGATAACTGTACAAAATATGTAAAAGCTATGACATCTTTGCAAACCATCGACGCCACTTTGCGTATCAGGAAGATGTGTCGTACATGCAGTCAAATTCCATAGATTTCAAAACAACGTGGACCCGTAGTGTACATGTTTTTGATTTACAAAATCCATTTTCAATCAAACTTTTGCATTTAGTTTTGGTACCTGCCTGTTAAAGTCGCCAATATTAAGCTCAGACAATGTTTTGTCCAAGTTGTTTATTACTTTTGGTGCGGTAAAAAAAAAATATTCAGCAATTTAACGATACGATTGACACATATTGTTTATTTACATTTGCATCGACGACGCTGTGTCGCTTAGGAAAGATGAACTACATGCAAAATTACGATGGACGCACCGACTTCTCCACCGGAAAATACAAAAATAACTAGATAAACGGAAAACGTACAATAGAACGGTCCATATTAGTTTTTAAAAAGTGAACATATTAGGAATTCTGCAGTATAAGGGATCGAAATCTTAAAATGATTTAATTGACAGAAAAAGCTTGTTAATTTTTAAAGGCACATGAACAAAGCCCCTGGAGGTTCAAGACTTACTGAAACAATGGGAGGATTACTCCATTGTAGACAGCAAAGAATGAAAGAAATTGTCTTTTTTGTTGCCTTGGTAATGGCACTGCGCAGGTGATGTTGTGTTGCATTGTGTAGTTTGTTGTTTGTCATCTTGTATGATTGAAAATTCTTAGAGAAAAATTGTGCACGAAATACAGTGAAATGGAAAGCCCGAGTTATGATCTGTTATCGCTGTGCTCAAGCCCTTTGGGCGATGGAAAAGATTTTTTGGGACGCACGGTGAATTGTTTCATTGAGGATGATTTTTTCGATTTTGTTGAAAGTAGTGAAAGTGGTTTTCAACAAATTACTTCAGAGAAAAATGTTGAAACCAAGAATGAGGTAACTTCGATTTTGGAAAATGAACAGAACAAGAAACATGATTTTAGCCGTGATAGTGAGGAAACAGTGAAAGAGCAAGAGACAACGCAAGATAGAGAAGGAACCATTCGTAGTCCTTGTCTGGAAGGCAAGCCTGAGGATTCTGATGAAATAACAACCGTCTCTTCATCAACAGAAAACGACACCTGTTCATCAAACAATCAAGAGAATGACAAGATAACCGCCACTAGTGCTTTGTCTCATAAAACGGAAGGTTTTGAGGACAACACCACGCAGTTAGATGCAAATAAAAATCTATTGTTGTCAAGTGATACTGTCGGTGTTGCAGCTAAATCGGAAACTAAATTTAGTAAACTGCGCTGTTCTGTTCTGCCAAACGAGATTCGACAAAAACTCGACCAGCGAGCTCTGTTCTTACATAATAATTTGCACGAGAAGCAACCCATCGCGGACTCATGCGCAATGCCGCACAATTTGCCCACGACAGGTAACAATAACTGTGGACTACAACAGAAGGCGAAAAAAAGGATTGTACCTCTTAGAAAATCAGAATATTCGTCTCTAAGTGTGGCAAATTCTACAAAGAAGCGGCAAAGAGATGTGACGAGAATGCTTTACATGCCATTTTGGACACCCGATAACGCATGTACGAGACATCCTTCTGATATGCAAAGTAGCGTCGCTGGTTTGCAGGTCTATAAGAATGTAAGCACAGCTGCAAAAATGTCGAACACAGGAAACTTACAGAAACACGCTAGACAGTTAAAAGTTGACTATAACGGCGCAGGTGTGTATCAAAGTCTGTGCATTCCTACCGTAGATCAACAGAGGAATCTTCGAAAAATTGACCACAAAGTAATTATAAACCGAGTGGAGAGTTTAATTACATTTGCTAACAGTGAGACAACAACTCTTCCAAGATGGGTTTCATTACCAACAATCAACACATCATTTAAAAAGACGACTTTTCATAACGACGTTCTGAAAACTAAAATGCCGTCTAAATACTCAAGTACAACTCCAGTCGCATCCATAGACACTTTGATCAGCAGATACAGAAAACAGCGCCAGGATTTTGTGGATATGCAGAGACGCGGGGGACGTTTTAATGGACGTTTTTAACCCTAACCTCGGACAGAATTTTTAACCTACAAGCGGCTTCCGCGAGTCACACCACTGCTAAAAAATTTTAATTTGCGCATGTGCTACCAAGGGAGCAATGGGCACTTAGTGGCTCCGAATGTTTGGTATTCTTTTGCTCCAGCGGACGATTTAATTTACGCATGAGTAGAACTTTGTTCGCATCTAGACGGTAATGAGCATGAGCAGAGCAATATTTGATGACAATTTTTCACAGACCACGTGGTGGCTACAAGCCAATTTTAATTGATGTTGAAAGTTGAATGATAAAATCAAAAGCCTTAGCGTTCAGTTTCACAAAAAATACCTATTTGTTTTGTACCACAGTATTTAAGTGATCAATATCCAATTGTGTCTTCCACCTTCCACACCTATTGTGTCTTCCATTATCACATTGTCACATTATGCCATTGTTACTTCCATTATCGGCTTCAGTGTCAATACCAATGTCACTATTATTGACACTACCTATGTCATTGCTATTGCCTAAACCACAGCCACTGCCAGTACTTAAATAGCTGAGAGAGTCACTACCAATACCACTTCGCCCATCCCAGCCTTTGCTGCTACCAGGTCTACTGTCAATGCCACTATGACTCCAAATACCATTTTCACTAATACTATCACTACTACTGGTACTAAAACTACTACTTCTGCTGCCACTGCTACTAACTTTGTATCACTACTGCTGCCACTGTTACCAACACTACCACTACTGCTGTTACTACCACTACCACTACCATCACCAGTACTACTACTACTACTATTGCCACTACCACTAACAATACCACTACCACCACCATCACCACCAGTACCACTGCCATTGCCACTAATACTACCATTGCCACTAATACTACCATTGCCACTACCAAATACCACTGCCACTAACAATACCACTACCACTACCATCACCAGTACTACTACCACTACCACTAACAATACCACTTCCACCACCATCACCAGTACTACTACTACTGCCACTACCACTAACAATACCACTACCACCATCATCACCACCAGTACTACTACTACTGCCACTACCACTAACAATACCACTTCCACCACCATCACCAGTACTACTACTACTGCCACTACCACTAACAATACCACTACCACCACCATCACCACCAGTACTACTCTACTGCCACTACCACTAACAATACCACTACCACCACCATCACCACCAGTACTACTGCCACTACACTAACAATACCACTACCACCACCATCACCACCAGTACCATTGCCACTACCACTGCCACTACCACTAACAATACCACTACCACCACCATCACCACCAGTACCATTGCCACTACCACTGCCACTACCACTAACAATACCACTACCACCACCATCACCACCAGTACCATTGCCACTACCACTGCCACTACCACTAACAATACCACTACCATCCCCAGTACTACCACTGCCACTATTACTACCACTACCACCACCACTAACAATACCACTACTACCACCACCACTACTACTAACAATACCACTACCATCACCAGTACTACTACCACTATTACTACCATTGTCTTTGCTAATGTCAGTGATACTGCTACTGCTAAATATTGCCACTACCTCAACCCCTACTACAAACACTGCCAGGCCACTACCACTGCCAATACCTCTGCACTACCACCGTCCGCACCGGTACCATTACTTGTGACATGATCATTTCTACAGGAATAAACGCTACCACGATTACAGTCATTAAAATGCCTCTGACTACCACTACATACAGCTGCCACTGCCACGTCTTTCTCTTCATCTCTATCGTCGTCATCTTTCGTTTTATTCTATTTCGCTGTTGTCGTTGTCGTTGTCGTCTTTTTCTCTTATTGTGGATCGTTCGGTTTGCAAACTTGCTGACTAAGGTAATCTCGTAACTTGGTCAAAGCAAACAATATCAACTGCAATGTTGGTTGAACAAGGATGAGAAAAAACACGATCAAAACGCCAGTTGATGCCTGAAAGTTGTCATAGTTCAACAAGGCATAAATGTATGGCCTTCCCTGGTTGTTCGTACCTCCCAGAGCCCAGTAGACAGCACTGAACGGCAAGTAGAGCAACATAAACAACAGAGGGTACAAAGTGTGGAAGAGACGCACTGGAATCGCGCTGAGAAATGTATCAACCAGCATGAACACAGAGTTTAGCGCATGCTTAGTAATGTTGTTAGCATCAACTGGCTCGCCAAAATCGTGCAACACCCCCCAGTAAGCGGCGGTCACCATAAGGCTCACGTTGGAGGCAAGGATATGGAGAAACCATAGGAACTTGTGCTGTGGTCGCAGGGCATCTTCCTCGCAAGCATCTTCAGATGGATCTTTCTCGTCAGCAGAGCCCATATCTATTTCCACTGCGCTCTGTTCGTCTTTGGCCACAGTTGTATAATCCGCATCTTCTCTTTGCTTGCAAAGCTCATAGAGCGCTATGCAGCTGATTGTCGAAGCCACGACGAAATACAGGTTTAAAACTGTGTAGTTCCAGTTGGTCATGTAGATGAACAACTTGGCTTTGTACTTGTAAATGTTGTAGATAAACCATGCCAGATTGTAGATCGTAACAATGAGGCGGACGGCAGTAAACACGGGCAAAGAGAGAAACTAAAATGAAAAAAAAAAGATTGGTTTGAATTTAAGGGCTCTTGTGAAAATTATACGACACTCTCTATGTGGGTAAAGCGAAAGATTCAACACAGGAAGGGAAACGCTCTGAGAACCAGGTTGGTTTAGCCTGTGGACTGTGTGTAACGCCACGTTTGAAATCGAAAACCCCATTGAAACTGCAGTTAGCTAGATTTGTAAACCAGATTGTTACACCTCGGTCTAACTTTTTGTAACTAGCCTCTTAGATTCAACTAAAGGTTGTCTAATTTGTTGTAACTAGTTACCTAGTTGATTACCAAGCAATTGTTATTCAAGTTAGACATGCTGTCTTAAAAACATTCGAGCAACTTTACAAAATTTTTGAGCAACTTTTTGGCATATTTCTTTTTCGGAGCAGAATCTACAAATGTTGAACCGTGTATTATTCGATTAACTGACCGTAAATCCAACCTGAACTGCGAAAGGTTGCCACTGAATGCAGTTAAAATGGTGGGTCACGGGATTTACCCCGTGCTTTGAGTAGCTAGATAGCTAGATGTTCCGTTTTAAAAATATTCATAATAATAATTATAACAATTATAACAATAATACTAAGAATAACATTTAGCAGCGTAGGTTTCATGTAAATGATCCATTTCATTTTCCACAGATTAAAACTTGATTAAGAGGTAATTCCGAAAACAAAATAAACTTACGATCTTTATATAAATCGCAGTACACATAGAAAGATCAAGAAAAGATAGATTTCAAGTTAAAAACGTGCCTAAGAAAGCCTTGAGAATGTTAAAGTAAAAACAAAGAAAAGAAAATAACAAATGTAAACCGCATCTAAGAAGATATGCCTCAACTGAGATTCCTTTTCGGAAAAAAATTCTTCGGATGTAGACATATATGTTATTTCAGTACCGAGCTAGGTCGGTCCGTATGGGAAAAGCTGTGCCCGTGGTCTTGAATACGGGCCGAACTCAAGACCAAGGGCACAGTTTTTTCCCATCATCACTCGGCGGACCTACCGCCCAGTACTGAAATAACATACGTCTACATTCGATGAATTTTTTTCTCAAAAGGAATCTTGACGCATATCTTCTTAGATGCGGTTTACATTTGTAATTTTCCCTTCTTGGTTTTTACCTTTACATTTTTTGGATGTCTTCTTTTTAAAATGGGAAAAGAGAGCCATAATCGCTACATCAGGGAAAAAAATCCGCCCCGTGCGCCGTACTGTCGTAAAAAGCTGGACCGGTTACACACGCGTGATTAGTCAATCAAATTCGAGGATTTAGGATTTCGGCCCGCTCAAATGCTTGAGATAAAAATAAATGCAGCTTATCTCTTTTGCATTCATAATGCGCAAAGCATTTGCCCGGTCCATTTTGTCTGTGCTCTAATGCGTTTCGGTCTGGTAATCACCAATTTGGTTGAAACCCAACTATCTGGACCTCAGGCTTGGTAAATAACCCGCACTTATTGCATTGTTCTTTTGACTTGCAGTGATGGTGCATTAGACCAGTTTTGATAGTCTTCTTATTTCTTCTCACGCAGGGATTTGGACAAGACATTGATTTTGCAAGCTGAGAAGTTGTATATTGATCAATTAATACAACACGAAATATCAATCCGACCGTTGAAATAAAAACTCTCCAAAAAGCATAGTCATCACAGCGGACTATGATTATCTAGGCTGCGTCCTAAACTTGTCCGACGCGCTAAAAAAGTTGGCTGTAAATAGTTGAAATAGGTTAAATTGAGGATTTAGAAGAAAGAGTGAAATATTTGTCAGGTATCCAGAGTTGTTATGGTGTTATAGATACACGGAAAGTTAGCATGGGGACCAGTAGTACTTGGGCGTTATTTGAACTCTTGCCTGCGGTGCAGAATTCCAAAGAGAAATATAACAATCTACAGCGCTATTGGCATCAGTGCTCGCAATTGGTGCTGTTTCAACTCAATTTTCTCCCCTTTCATCGCTTGCCACTCAAGAAAATTGAACTCCTGCCTCAGAATCATGAGATAAAAAAGACCAAGAGGGATTTTTATCCAACTGAAATTATTTTCGCCACGTCGCATTCAAATTAGCCGAGATGCAGACCCCAAGCTGTTAATGTCATCCAAAAGTATTCATCGTTGTAGTGTTAACTATTCCCAAAAAAAAAAACAAACAGAGGATTTTTAAAAACAAAAATGGTCTTTGTTAATCCTATGTTTTGTTCTTGGTTTTTATCCACCACCATCACGACGTTTAATATAGCACGTTTATTATAACACGAATCGCCATAACATGTTAAGTAGCGGTAGCTTGTGAAAAGCTCGATTTGAAGTAGAACAAAACATGTTCAACTTGATTAAGTACAAACAAATATGGGAAATTATGTAAATTCAAAATTTCATGAAAGCAGGTAACACAAATGGCCAAAATAGTTGGTATTAAATCTATTTTGCGGCACAAATAAATCAGTATTAATGTGTATCAGTAGAGTCTTATGGAACGATAGAAAATTCCCATCTTTTTTAACGTTTGTGAGGTGAAGTTGAACTAACGGGTACAGACGACTTCAGCATAACAGCTCAGATAGCCCTACCTTAATTTTCAAAGATAAGTACCAATAAAAAATAAGGACTATGATAGTAATAATAATAATAATAATCTTACTGAGACTCTGGGTCTACAAAATTAATATTACTGCTTGTTGGAAGGCTACTTCGCGAACAGTTCATTTGCCCTTAAATGCTAATCATTTTGAAGTTGTCGTATCTCAATTTCAATGTATTCCAAAACCAGTTGTCTGCGATTTTTAAATATTCGAGAAACGTTTTTACGCATTTATTTGACGGGGGCAGCCACTGAACGAGATTGGTCTAAAAACTTAAGAATAAACAGTCGGTGATCAAAAATTGCATCAGTTTTGGCGGAGTTTTAGAGCCCGCCACAAGGAGTGACGCGCACTGATTGGGCGTGCTAAGCTATCATACAAGCGCATTTTACATGCAGGTATACTTCCCTGACAAATGTAGAGTAATATGTGAAATAGTATATCTTGCTGTAAGGGTTCTTTCTTAAAACCTAAATATGAGCGTATGTAATTGCAAAAGCGTGGTCAAATTAAAAGAACAACTGTTCGTGTTGTTTATTTGATAGTTGATTCATATTATCCGCATAATGTTGTTAAACAGTGCTGATCGGACTTACCCTTGAAGATGTAAAATCGCTCAGCACTGGATGCCAAAGCTTAAAATTTCTTAAACGAAATTCCTCGCGACACATCTTTGAGGTTCAGTTCAGTTTTGACTTGCTAACAGTAAAAACAACAATCCAGGTTGCTGAATGTTGATATATGTATGAACTTCACACTTAACATTCTTATTGTGAACACCCACCCTTCACCTAAACCAATCACAATCACCCATGTTTTGATCGTGGCACCCACTGGTGCGCAAGAATAGTAAAAGAGACAATCCACATAACACCAGTCAAGCATGAGAACATCATCAGCGATAGTGGTCTCGAAATTCCCGTAGCATGGATGTCGACAATCAAAAAACATCACAACTAACACGCGGCAAGGACCTCTTGAGAGGATTAGAATATTACCATAATTAAAATGCACCCATCAGAGTAGACTAAGAGTAATTAATGAGTCTAAGCGTGATGCTCATACCGATCCCATTTTTAAGAAACATGAGCTTTTGAAATGTCATGACATCCACTCATTCCAACTTGGTGTATTTATGTTCTCGTTTCTAAACTCTGCACTACCGACTGAATTTCATAACTTTCTAAGAAACAGTCAGATCCATAGCTATAACACCAGAAATGCTTGCTCTTTTCATTTACCTCTGTGTAGAACCAATATCAGGAAATTTTCTGTTTTCTGTCAAGGACCAAAGTTTTTTAATTCACTTACTCCTGAGATTCATTGCTTGTTCTTCTTCTTTCTCTTATTTTAAGAAAAAACTTAAGGAATTCCTTATAAAAGTATAAATTTAGTATTAATTTCAATGTCAATTTATCACATTGTTACGTTTGTCCACATTGTTTTTCTAGTCTAATCTATTTTATGCGGGTTATTGTTTTGAGGAATCCTGATTCTGTATAAGCCTCGAGGTTTCATTCAGGATTCCTCTCCATTTACTATTTCAAAATTCCTGTAATTATTCTCTCATAGTTTACTGATGTAATTTGCCAAATTATTATAAATAAAAAAAATTATAAATAAAACATAGACCTCCAAACCTACATTTCGGTGCACCGTAACCACTGAGTCAACCCTATCTGTAAGCAGTTGAGACGTCGCGAGACGAATAACAACTACATCTGCCTCAATGAATAATAATACATTCAAAAAATCACCATTTTTACCCTTTTAACATAGGCGAGGTATATTCAAGTTCGTCGTGAAATGTCACCTGAAGTTGGAGACTCACGTCATAGAGCTGTTTAGCAGACAAAGACTACATTTTGTCTCCACTCCACGAAAAATAATAACAAGGCGTCGCTGAACCAAATAAGTTTATTTTGGGAGGGTCTGCCGAGAACCAACCCGAACACTATATAATACAAACAATTTACAATTGATATGACAAATCCTTGAAAAGCGACCAAGGAAAGTCTGTGTATTTTAAAGCACTTGCAGAAAAAGGAATTCTTAGAATGAGGGATTTGATTTCCGAAAACGATGAGCTTATCTTAAAGAGCCATGGCAAACTGAGAGAACTGAATATCTCGCCATTAGATGTCTTTAGGCTTGTGACACTAATAGATGCTCTACCAGTGAAATGGCGTGAATCAGTAAAGACGTTTGTATATAAAGGTGATGAACCTTTTTACATGCACGATGAGATAAAAGTGATTTTAAACGGACAAAGCGTCTTAATCAAAACAGTGGTTTCCAAATCTGTCTATAGGGAACTTCGGGATAGATCATCACCCCACCAACTGCTCAACTGAATTTTAATGCACGATTTATAAATGATGTCTTAGAATGGAAAGAAATATACGCCTTGCCTTTTCGCGTTGTACTGGATACAAAACTGCGTGAATTTCAGTATAAATTACTTAATAGGTGTCTTGTGACAAATATCCTTTTATACAAAATTAACGTCGTACAATCTCAAGCCTGCTCCCTTTGCGGTGAAATCGACGAGTCCCTAGAGTATTTTTTTGTGTCTTGCCATTATTCAAAGAATTTCTGGGCTGAGGTCATCAAATGGCTTGAAAATCTTGACATTAAGATTAAACAACTCTCTGACAAAGATATAATGTTTGGCATTCTGAAATGGGAGGATGAGTTATTTGTTAACCATATTTTATTAGTCGCCAAACAATATTTATATTCTTGTAGACAAAGTAAATCTTTACCTTCAATAAAAGTATTAAGCTCAAAGATTACATTGATTTACCAAATAGAGGCAATGATATCAAAATCAAACAATAAGTTGTCAGCTCACAATAAGAAATGGAGCAAGTATAAAAATAAATTAGTATGCAATTCTGCACCGTTAGCCGCAAAATTAATAATCGCATTATAAAATAACATTTAAAACAGGTAAATAAAGTGAGGACTCTGTGTAAACACCGATTAATTTGTCGTATTTGTAGTGTCTGTTATAGTTATTATTATTATTATTATTATTATTGTAGTGTTTGTAAATAGTGTTGTAACTTAGACATTGCATGTATTTTTTGAAAACTAATAAAAATTATTAAAATACAAAAAAAAAAACAAAAAAAAACCAAGGATAAAGCTATCTCCACACGTACGAGACATTTGCTGGTGCCAGTAGGGCTGGTGAGTTACAACTTTAGTGCACAAAATATTTGGCCTACTTCTCTAGATAAGCACTCAGTCTTGGTACCAGTTAGGCTGGGGGACTTCAGCTCCGACATTACATTTGACTATAAGATAAACAGGCCGTGTTGGCCTATTTTTCCAAATAAGCTCTCATCACAAGCTTTGTGCCGGTTAGGCTGCCAGTTAAGCTAGGGAACATCAACTCCGACATTACAGTAATATTAACTGGCTGTCTTGGCCTACATCCCCATATAAGCCCTCACGCTTTGTGCCAGTTAGGCTGGGGATCACCAACTCCGACGTACAATATAAATATAATACAATATAAACATAAAGTACAAAAATACAAGAAAAAAACGAACAAAAGTCCTTAAAAACTAGCGAGAGCTGAGCAACCGCTTACAAAGCAAATGCGGTTTGCGCGGAGGCCAGAAAAAACCTGCTAGAAAAAACCCCAGTGGGGAAACAATGTGCAGGAAATCTGGGTAGGAACCAAGGTTCAAGCTCCGAGCGATTAAAAGCCCATCCTACGACGGCTTTAGAAAAATGAAATTAGGACAGCCGATCCTACCAGACTGGATGCATTGTACCTGAAAAAGAAAAAAATAAACGAAACGAAAACAACGCGGTTGGTTCTAAGGCTTACATGACAACCGCGTGTTATACGCGGTCTTATATACCCCTACATCCCTACCCATGATGCCCCAGCCTGGTAGTCAGGCCCTTGTTGTATCTCGTGCCGACAAAATAGTTATTTCAGCCTTATTCGCTAGCTCACTCGTCAGAGATAGCATATAATGTGGGGCAAAAACTCACCAGTTCAGTTGCAAGATCAGAATGGTAATTTCCCTTAGTGAGTTGCATACACGCGGCGCCCTTCAATGCTAGTTGTGAAGAATTAAGTGTTAAATGAAGGCATATGATAAAAACGCATCCGTGTTTCAGTTCAGTGCTGAGCAAATGAGACATTAAAAAGATTGAAAGACAGAGAGGTAGAAAGGAATATAGATAAATAGGCAGATTCATACATAGAAAGATAGATAAATAGCTGCATTGAAGGTCTTATTCTCTATTTCAGTTTTCTACTTCCACCTGTTCTTTTTTTTTTTTGGTTTTGTTTCGTGACTGTTGTTTTATTTTTGCTGTTTTTTTGGCCTTCTTACCTCTTGCCTCTAATTGTTTGGTTTGCAAACTTTCTGGCTTAGGTGATCTCGTAGTTTGGTCAGACCAAACAACAGCAAATGCAATATTGGTTGAACAAGGAGGAGAAAGAACGCTATCAAACATCCGGTTGATGCTTCAAAGTTGTCATAGTCCAACAAGGCGTAAATGTATGGCCTTCCATCGGAGTTGGTACCATCCAGGACCCAGTAGACAACAGTGAACAGCAAGTAAATCAACATGAACAACAGAGGGTAGAAAGAGTGAAAGAGGCGCACTGGAATCGCGCTGAGGAATGTATCAACTAGCATGAACACAGAGTTCAGCGCATGCTTAGTAATGTTGCTGCCATCAATTGGTTCGTCATCATCGTGCAACACCCCCCAGTATGCCGCAGTTACAACGAGGCCCACGTTCGAGGCAAGGATATGGAGAATCCACAGCAGTTTGTGATGTAGCCGCAGGGCATCTTCCTCACGGGCTCCATTAGATGAAGCTTCTGGACCGCGTTCTTTTACGTCACTAGTACCCATATCTATTTCCACAGGGCTCGGTCCATCTTTGGCCATGTTCGTAGAGTGCACGTGTTTTCTCTTCTTGAAGAGCCTATAGAGCGCTATGCAGCTCAGTGTCGAAGCCATGACGAAATACAGGTTTAAAACTGTGTAGTTCCAGTTGGTCAGGTAGATGAACAACTTGGCTTTGTACTTGTAAATGTTGTAGATAAACCATGCCAGATTGTAGATCGTAACAATGAGGCGGACGGCAGTAAACACGGGCAAAGAGAGAAACTAAATAAAAAGAATCAATAGAAACAAAGTTAATTTACCGTGTTTAAAGGAGTGAAAGCAACTCACTATCCCTGGGTGTGGTTCATGCACAAGGAGCATGCGTACGGTCCATCAGGTCCGGCATATAATTCATGGTAGGCCACCATATATTCACCAAATATAGTGTTTACAGGGGTATACAAGGGTTTACAAAGGTATATCCTTGTAAGCCCTTGTATACCCCGGTAAACTTACTATATGCTGG
The DNA here is from genome assembly GCA_949710005.1 of Ricordea florida. Taxonomy (NCBI): domain Eukaryota; kingdom Metazoa; phylum Cnidaria; class Anthozoa; order Corallimorpharia; family Ricordeidae; genus Ricordea; species Ricordea florida. Next base: position 1,073,599 of record OX453285.1, read on the forward strand.
CCTACCATGAATTATATGCCTCAGGTCCGATTTCAGCTGTATTAGCTGCATTAAGTTCAGTACGCACAGTGAAGGCGGTTTTACGCAGTTTCACACCAATCGCTGATATTTCAACAGTTTGCGACAAATTCGTTCCTATTCCTGGTTTTGAATATATTAAGTATTTGAATAAGATAAGAAGGTGCTCAACTTGAGCGAAAAACAAGTAAACAATATGCAAATTTCATGATTCTGACTGAGACATATGAATAAGAAGCTGGGAAGGGGTTAGCCGCTGCTTGAAATTCTTTTTAACAACATAGCATTTAAGAACCTATCCATTAATACTTCAGTAATAACACTTAGTAATCGATGGAAAAACGTTCACCCTTTGCAGTTTATGTTTTTGAGTTAACGATGGAACCGATGAATGAAAAGCGGGAATGAAGACAATCATTGATTATGTATGCGGATAGTTCAGAGAGTCTGTACCTGTTAACAGTCATAGTGGTCATGTACAATGATAACAACCCTAATATGCCACTAGCTAGAGTCTGATACCAGAGCTTAATTTTGCGTATCACCCTGACATGATCACCATGATCCACTGTGACAAATAAGATTAGCAACATTTGTGTTGCAAAACTATTGAACAGGTTTATTCATTTGCATTCTATTCTTTTTACTTTTTGCGAAACTCTTCCACGAAGTATTGGTGCATATTTTTACATTTTGGAAACGTGTTTCTGTCTGTTTAATAAGGGTTACATAGCACTAGCTAGTAGTGGATGAGTAATCCATGACCGAGCGATGTATATCGACCAAACCTGGGACTTGGTTGCATGACAAACCGTCATGGCTTCATTTTATTTATCATCACTGCTGGTATTATATTTTGCGAAGGTCGAAGTCAGTTCAACTCTCGCTATCATACGAGACCTAAAATTGAACTTTTTGCTCTTTGGTCCGCTTGTTAGGCCAAACGGCTGCAAAATTCGGCTGAATCAAAAAAAAATCTGTTAAAATCAATACTTTTGCTAAACATACGTTTATTCGCGTCCTCTATATTTTGCAGTTTTTTCGGCCGATGTGAAGTATTGATCTGTTTGACCCCCGTGTCTTAGCTGTAGAACTCCAGCTAATTAACATAAGTGCAGTTACGCACGCCATTTCTCCACGCAAATTTACATTCCCTATCTATCTCAAATCTAAAAGAAGGTATTGTTTTTAAAAGAATGACCGATAAAGTAAGCTCTTATATCAAATAATTGAAGATTTAAATTCCTAATCGAGTTGAACTGCCTAAGATTCGTGGGACGGTGGTATACAACCTGAACTTAACAATTTCCCCCTACTGTGGCCAACTAAATGTATCTATTGGCAGTAAGAACTGGATATTTCGACCGATCGCGAGTTATCTTCAGGCAATATCAAGAAAATTCGATTTTCAACACTGCAGTGATGTCTGCAAATGATGTTACAGAGTTTTACAGTGTGCACCTACCCGTGAATTTGTAAAATCGCTCAGCACTGGATGCCACAGCTTAAAATTTCTTAAGCGAAATTCTTCCCGACACATTTTCACCGTTCTCACTTAGCACTGAGTGTTGAGAAAGCAAGACACGGATGAATGAACCTCGATTCAGCATTTCTGTTGTCATGCTCCGATTCCGGCAACAAATCGGAGTTTGTCTAAATTATCTAAGACATCTAATCAATTTGCATTTCTGGGCAAAGTCACGAAAACCTTGAAACTTTATAGTGTTAGGGCTGCAATCAAAACTTTTTTGAGGGGGGACAGGTGATTGTTTGAAATCCTATTTGCTAAATAAATATACAAATAAATTTTTCCCCATGGGGAAAGTTTATACGAAACGGGTAAAAAGATGTTTTTATTTTTTAATCACACATTGAACAAAGACGCTCCAAGGAGCACTGAGCATATCTGCACAAATGACTGGGTTTGCTTTTCGATGAAAGATGCTTCTTTATTTCCGAACGTAGTTGTTGGAAATAGGCTTTGTCATGGAAAAAAAAAAACAGGGCGAGTGACAGTCGGTAACCTGTGCTCATGATTTTGTTTTTATTGACACCTGATCACCACCGCAATCCTTCTGTCCGCGGGAGATTGGGACATAAAGACCAATCCAATATGGTGGGTGACTAAACGTGTTTTTGTTGTTAAGTAGCATGACACAATTTCTCGTCCATTTACTGGCTTATTTGATGATTTTTCTTATTCTTCAAACAGTTAAGAAGGCAAACGAGACTAAGGCGTGAGTACTTGTATAGGAAATCCGCAGAAGAGCAAGAGAGAACGACGTTTGAACGGAAGAAAAAGCTGAAATTAGCTTTAGAAGGTGACCTGTGGCACATGTAGTCTCTCTGGCAATCCTATTATATGTCAATGCAGGTTGTGTAGCAAGAAGAATTGAGCGTCAAGGGCTAGTTAAAAACAGTCATGATGACAACACTTTTATGAATCACCCGTTGTTTTGCAGTGGCTGGCGCTTCGCGTTATAGAACAAAACATTACAGGTTACCAGTATGTTAGTAAAATCTGAGGGCATATAAACCCTTACCCTAGACAGATCTGAATTCAGCTCTCCAGAGGGGAATCTGACTTTACCTCTTGCTCTAACCCATTCTCTCTTTTCATCCACACTCCCCCATCCCACCCTCCCAGTAAAATCTCTATAAATTTCCTTACATGGGCTATGAATGGAATAAGGACCTCAATAAGGTTGTTTTCTTTAAGGTTTTACACAATTATTGTATGAATTTCATAATCAGGTTGATCTTTGAGTTTTTTTGTTCTTTTTTTTTTAGAGGGAAAGCCTATTCCCACAGAGTTGCGCAAAGATGAGGCTGAGCTACGAAAAACAATTGAATTTGATGATGAAAAACTGGAGAGTGAGTTAACTTCCCTTTTACTACCAATGTAACATCAAGCTAGTATATAACATTTTTTAAGGCTTTAATTTTCACAGCTGCTTATGTTATGTACATAACTATGATGATCAATGTCATTAGTAGATAAGATTCTTAACAAATTTTGAATTTGTTTAATTACTTGTTGTCGTGTATGTTTCACAGATGAAAAACTTGAGAGTAAGTTAACTTCCCTTTTACTATCAATGTAACATCAAGCTAGTAGGTAACATTCTCAACAAATTTTGAATTTGCTCAATTACTTGTTGTAGTGTGTGTTTCACAGATGAAAAACTAGAGAGTAAGTTAACTTCCCTTACACTACCAATGCAACATCAAGCTAGTAAATAACATTCTTAACAAATTTTGAATTTGTTTAATTACTTGTTTTGGTGTATGTTTCACAGATGTTGGGAATCATGAAGATGACGAATATGCCTGGGCTGGTGTACAGGACCCTAAAATAATGATAACAACTTCTCATAACCCCAGTTCAAGACTTAAGCAGTTTGCTAAGGTGCAGTATTTGCTTAGAAAATTTGCTTTGGGCTGACGTTGCATTTAGACAAAACACCTAAGGAACCCTTCTAAGGGTATCATTTTGAAACGATAAACTAAGTTCCATGCTAGTAGAGTCTTAAGCTTAGTTGACCCTTTCTCTCCTGAAAATGACCAGTAGGCAGCTTTTCCTTACAAGACTAATACATTCACAAGCCAAAAGGTAATGTTTTTGGTTCTCTACTCTGTTTCCCTTTTCACAAAAACCAACATTTGATTTGATTTGATTTAATTATATATGATTTGATTTGATTTGTGCTTTACATTGTCCCCAACTAGTATGTCTGTGCTAGATACAGTTGACATGTAAATAAAGGTCATTATTATTATTATTAATAAAAATAAAGAAAATTATTGACCTAAGAGTGTGGAATGGATCTAATACCAAATTCTCCACTGTAATTTAAAATGAAGTTTATGTTACTTTTTAAAGAAAAGAAGTACACAGATCAAGGTTTGAAAAAGAGTAAAAAATCCTTCTAATGCAGATAATCATCACTCTGTTTTGTAGGAAATACGTCTTATATTCCCGAACAGTCAGCGTTTAAACCGCGGAAATTATGTCATGAGTCAGCTAGTCCAAGCCTGCAGAGCAAATGAGGTTACAGACTTAATATTAGTACATGAACACAGAGGAGAACCAGGCATGTAAAGTGGTGATTTAACATTATATTCAAGTGTGGTGGATTGGTGTTATTGTCCATGTATCCCAGTACCAGACAGTATCCCTTGTTATCCACCAGTAGAGAGGTCAACATTTGCAAAAACTTCACCCAAGGTCATGGATGCTCAAGACCGAGGGCAAGGAAGTTCTTTAAAAAAAGTTTTGGGCTATAATCATGGGAAGATTCTCTAAACACAGAACTTTTATTTTGGAGCCCTACAAAATCAAGGCAACTCGATGTGCTAAGATTGTTGTAAATCTTTTACATTCACTTGCACTGTACTGTCAACAGAATGATTTAGTAAAGCTAGGCTCAAAATTTACTTGGGGTAGTGGGGAGGGCCTTGTTAACATGCTGTTCTGTAAAAAATTTACAAGTGATGATGGTACTTTTTTTTGCAGATGGTCTGGTGATATCTCACCTCCCGTTTGGTCCAACGGCATATTTTACGATATCAAATACAGTAATGAGGCATGATATTCCTAATATTGGTACCATGTCTGAAGCTTATCCACACCTGATCTTTTACAACTTTAATTCAAAGCTTGGGAAAAGGGTGAGTGAAATACATAGTAAAAGACATGCATCCTACAGTAATGCCAGTATGCATTCCCATGCATACTCATTTTTACATATCTTTTACTGTAAGCATATACAGTCAACTTCCAATAACCTGAACCTTTAAGGGGAATTGAAAAAGGTTCAAGCTGACAGGGGTGAAATTACATAAAAAATGACCTGAAGGGAAAGGAAAATTGGTTCAAGTTAGCAGCAGGTTCAATTTAGCAAGGGTTCGAATTATCGATAGTCCACTGTATTCTTTATACAAATTAAGGTTTCATGAGTATGGTCGTTCAATAATCTTATTATAAATGATTTCTTTTTCTCTTGCCACACAGGTAAAAAATGTTTTGAAGTATTTATTTCCAGTGCCTAAAGATGACAGCAAAAGAGTAATAACTTTTGCCAATGCATATGATTATGTGTCCTTCCGGTTGGTACTCACACTGCATTCAGTATTTTTCCTTTTTTGATTTCATGGTTCCTTTTTTTGATGGATGTATTGTCAAGTCGGTATCCATGTGTAAAAGGGGAAAGCAAACTCATTTTCAATTGTTCAAACTAAAATCATGTTTGATTGTTGATGTTTCAGTCATCATACCTATAAAAAAGTTGAAGGACAAGTTGAATTATCAGAAGTTGGCCCAAGATTTGAACTGAAAGGTATGGTTTGTTTTACAAACAAAAGATTGTCATGCAAAAGAGCGATGTTAATTTTGTGTTAATTTACATAGTGGAAAGAGATTAATGATGAGTAGCACAGTCTCCACTCCATTTTGCGTAACAAAGGTCAAAAAATGATTCAACTCAAAAATGGCTCTTTTATTGTCTCTCTGTGTAATATTTGCTTTTAATGTTAATAAGAAGCATAAACTTGAAAAAGTTTTACATAAGTGATGTTTTTATAGCTATTTTTCATTTACCTATGATCCTTTGTGGGCGTGGCAAATTTGTGATTTGACTGTTAGTTAGTAAGACCGAAAAAGAACATGAACTTTTATCCACAGAACAAGTAAAAGATTGATTTAAATTGACAACAACTTCACTCAAGCGTATTATTAAGTAAAAATTACACCATTGCCAGGTCACAGTGAAGCTATAATTTCCTCAAGAGAGTTTGTAAATTCCTTTGTCTTAGCTCGCCACGCACGTGCTTTCAAGTCACGCTTTATTGTTTGTTGCACAATACAGCCCCTTAGAATCCCTTGGTGACACCCCAATTGTTGTCTGTAGAAAGACGAAGCGAAAACGTTGGAGTTTGTGGCAGTTATGGCGAGCGATAGCGGCGAGATTTTCGAAGGAAGCAAGCTCGTGATTTGCTTCGTTACGCTTTGTGCCGTAGATACTAAAACGAGGAACCACCCAAAACGACCCAAAACGACCCACAACGACCCACAACGAACCCAAAACGACCCACAACGACCCACAACGAACCAAAATGGGCGTCGATAAAAGCCGGAACATGCCGGAACATTCCGGAACATCCCGGAACATGAAAAAATTTTAAAAATTTAAAAAAAAATAATAGCAAGGAATAAATAAGACAATAAATATAAACCTAACTAAAGAGCCCAAAAAATAAAACTAAAGAAAGAAAGAAATTGGCTTGTAATATGAATGAAAAAAGCGAGCGATGGGCAATTGGGTTCATGTAACTGACCGCATATGAGTGAAGGCTCCAATACTTTCCCGCCAACTCAGCTCAGGATCACATGGAAAGCAGACAAATAAGAAAACTTACCCATACCTGTCAGAGTCCCATATTTTCCTGCCGATCGCCGCCATCGTAGTTTTGTACAGCGAACGAAACGAGTAAATTAGAAGGATGAGTATGTCTCATATTTAATTTATTATTATGTTATAAAATGTCGAGGGCCTGCTTGCAGTCAGGATCGTCAACGTCAGACCCTTTAAAAAGAACTCCTTCAGCACCAAGATATGAAGTCTTTAAATTTCATATCTCCAAGTAACCATGTAATATTCTGTTTATTATAACAAAAAAATACTAATTACGATGTTTTTGAAGATTTTCCGAAGATTTCAAAAGATTTGCAAAATGTTGTCCGAAGGTCGTACGAATGTCTCCGAAGATTTTCCGACTTTTTTCGAAAATTTTCGAAGATTGACGAGGAAGATCCGATTATGTTTCGACTTAATATCGATTTACTTTCGCTCATTCATGGCAAACTTGTCACAAAATGTTTCGAAATCGATATCTTAACATAGGGGAGCCCTGGGGACGAGTTTAGTCAACAAGTCAGTGTTTATAAAAAAACTATCAAAGGCGTTTTTGGTCGTTTTGGAATATTTTGGTTCGTTGTGGGTCGTTGTGGATCGTTTTGGGTTCGTTGTGGATCGTTGTGGATCGTTGTGGATGGTTGTGGGTCGTTTTGGGTCATTTTGGGTCGTTTTGGGTGGTTCCTCGTTTTAGTAACTACGCGCTTTGTGCACACGGCATTATGGTTAGAAATGTTTCAGCCGTCTTCAAAGCCAAACATCTTTGGTCTCATTGGTTGAAAGCGATTGAAAATAACCACAGTTCTAGGTAATAACATGCCCAAGGAGAAGTGATCGATGGAAGTGCAATATTGTCTTCAGTTACGGCAAAATATTTGCAAGAAGCGGTGGGTCTGTGCTTCATTTGGACGCCATAACGGCGTTACAGAAACTGTTTCAGCATTTTTCAAAGTAGTCTCGTTGGTTTATTATCTTAAATTTTGACTTGAAACTTGGATACCAGGTCAATCGCATAAAGCCCATTATCGTGATGATTTTATTTTTCTTTCTGGCGTGATTTAGAGAGCTCTATGCCCATTATTTATGTAGAATGCCTTTCAATAAACAGGAAGCGTTACATGGAAGGATCGGAGTGAAAGTCCAATTTTACGACAACTTGTAATAAACTGTTGAATTTTAAAATTACTGTGTGTATTCGTCTATATTAGAAGGAACTATAACTGAAATTTCTTGGGTTTCTGTTTGATATTACCAGCTAAATGATCGGTAAAAAACTTACGCGGCCAATGTTCATGTTACGCGTTACATGTGAATTCGGCCGTATTTTGCGAAAATATCGTTTTATCGTTTGGACAAAATTGAAGCAGATACCATTTTTATTATTTCAAAATCGAGAATAACTATTCATAGCGTATGAGAAAAAAATTCAGGGTGAAATGCCCAGTGGTTATGGAGATGTTTCAAAAACTAGAATGTGTACACCTAAATGGAGTGGAGAGCGTGCTACTCATCTAATGATATTCTTGTATAATGATTAAATTAATGAATTTTATTTATTTTTGTGTTGTGTACAAACCTAGAATTGTGTTGTACCTGTAACTCAAGTTTATCATGGAGTACATAAAATTATTTTAAAAGCTTTGTGACTGTGAATTTCATACCTGTGTATGTGAACTTTGGGAGAGAAATTTGACAAGTAAAAGATCTTCACAGTTATGTACGAAACTTAGACAGTTGCATAGATAAGGCTTGAAAAAATCCAAACTTGAAAACAGGATTTATGAAATGTAAACAGATTTTAGGGATGAGACTGCAAAAAATCCTTGCCAAGTGACCTGAATTGATATATGCTTTACATACAATGCAGCACCAAATTTTTAAGTGCAATGTACCCTCAGTACGAGAATGAAAGCATTATCTTCAATGTGCATTGCACATTTTGGGGTGTCATTAAATACTAGGCATTGGACAAACTAACTGGCTATGAGAATGACTTTGTCCCGGCACTTTCAACATCTCAACCCAAAGAACACAACTTAAGATTTTTTCAAGCGTGTGTCTGCCGACCGGTTAGCTCAGTTGTTTGAGTACTGGACTATCGTGCAGGAGATCGCGGATTCGAAGCTCGGACCATCACTCAGGATCTTTAAATTACTGAGGAGAAAGTGCTGCCTTTGCAATGACATCTGTAAATGGTGAGACTTTGTAGTCTTCTCGGGTAACGACGATAAACCGTAGGTCCTGTCTCACAACCCTTGTTCGTAGAACTTCGTGGAACGTTAAAGAACTCACGCATTGTTCGGAAAGATCAGAGGGCGTAGATCCTGGTGTTGCGGTATGGCCTTTGTGAGTGTAACTTCTTACCTGTACGTATTCTGAACGAGCTTGTACAGCTCCCAGGCGTTACGTGTGTAAATAAAGTATTGATTGATTGATTGATCGATTAAGTGGTTACCAAATCCAGATGCCCTCCTCCTCCTAACTGTAATATCACAGCTGCTTAAGTTGTGTACATAACTGGGATGATCAATCAATGTCATTATATGTAATGAAACCGTTACACATTTTACAAGACTGTTGATCGTTCATTTGTGCTTTTCAGTGTATGAAATCAAACTTGGAACAGTTGATCAGGTTGAAGCTGATGTGGAATGGCGCCTTCGACCTTATATGAACACGGCGAAGAAGAGGAAGGCTTTAAGTAGCTGAATCAGAATGACATGTTCTTATTGGCTACTTCTGCTTAATTGAGAACAATAAATGTATTCTCTTACTATTACCCTTTATCACAATGTCTGATGTAAGGAAAACATGGACTGTAAAGACAATGTGTAACACCTAGTGTAAAGGTGTGGCTGATGTTTATTGCACTTTTTGTATCTATGGTCTTCCTACATGGAAACAGTAGATACTATGCTATCGTGTGTGTAAATCCGTCTGTAAGTAACAGTTGGACCGTTCGGCAAGTAATCGCAATCCGTCGGATTCTCTTCGTTTTCTCCGATTCTTTTCGCCGGTCTCCGATATCTTCCCCTTACGCTGGCTCTTCTTCGCTTGTCTTTTTCCACGCTTCTTGCAGTTTTCAGTCGCTGTTTTCTATAGTTTCGTTCTTTTTGCTCTAACAGTTAAACGCAGTCTCAAAAATGCGCGAGATGATTTTTCTTGAGGTAGTACAGCACAGCTTGAAACGTGAACTTTTGAAGCTGGTGCTGCCACAGATGCATACAGATATAGACTGCATAGTTTTTCTTCTGCCATGATTATTGCGCCCCTGAGAATGAGAATAACGCTGTCAACAAAACTTGAATAACATAAGTATTGTTCCGCAAAACAAATACTGCAATTATTGGGGACAGCTAAATACACAATGAATATAATTTCTACCATACTATGGTAATGAGTGAATCTTTTGTAACAAAGAAATCAGGATTACCCGACGAAATTTTTTCCAAAATTGATCAGTTGTTGCCAATACGTGTTATTTATCATTAACTGAGTTATTTCTTGTTGATTATGAACTTTCCTAGGGAAAAAAATAACCGCAAGCTTAAATTCGACAAATGTGCCCATTGTGTAAATGGTTCCGTTGTAGAAAGGTTGCACGTCCGATTAATAGAGGTTCGACGAAGAAATAGATGGTTAAAAGAAAATAGCACATTGTAAACAAGTGGACAATAAGACATTTGTTTTTTTTTTTAATTTCAACATCTTTACAATGTTACATAATTCCAATAACAGCAGAATGCATGACGACTACCAGACAGTTTGATGCTACGCAGGTTTTGAATAACTTCCGGTTTCAATTCACTGACCCAAGTACACGGTGTTCGCTGAGTCGAATTAGCACGTGGATATTGGTTGTGAAAAAGGTTCTATCGACACTTCTAACCGGGGTGGGGTCGCTAGCAGAAACTTGATTGTACTTGGATATTAGTGAATCTTGTTTGATTTGTTGGATCAACGTAAGTATCTGTGCACCTACCCCTCCCCTAACCCAACAAGTTGTAATAAGTTAAAAAGTTAGCGTTAATGTTAGGTTAGGGGAGGGGTAGGTGCACAGTTGCCCAGATACTTACATTGATCCGATTTGTCAACGACCTTTGTTGTGCGTGGTTGAAACTGCAGCAAGTGTGCTAGGTATGCTGAAGTTTGTGAGTTCCTCCCTGGGGTTTTAGGGAAAAGAAGTATTTCTTTTCAGGGAACAGGGATTATTTTTCGAATCAGGGAACTAGGAAACCTGTGATTGTATTCCTTACAATGAAAATCTCACGATCCCTCCGCCTGCGTGGGCATCCTGTGGTTCCTTTCTCTCTGCTTACTCAATGTGATCAGAGCGATAAAACTTACATCCACTGAGCTCATTGTCACCCTCTTTAATTATCTTCATAAATTGCCATTACATTAGAGAAAAAAATAACTAGCGAATCGAATAGAAATGAAGGTTGAATTTGTGATTATCGAGATCCTTTTCTCTTGCAAACCTTTCAACTACTCAGTTCTGTAGTAAATTGTTTCAAAGCCATTAAAATTACGCAAACGTTTTGATGCTCCAAATAATAGCGGGGCTCCCACGCGCGCAAAGCGCGCGTGGAACAGAGCCCCATACTCATGGAATATGGTCTCTTTTCGTTTGGTTGTCACGTGACTGACCGAGCGTACGTACGTACGTACGTACGCGTCTACAGATTGTACGGGTGGCGTAGGGGAGACTATCAAAAGGGAGGGGTATCTAAGGCGTGTCTTGGCAAATCCACATCTTTTACATTGGACATTCACAATATGGTCAATTGACAGCTGTCAAAACGGGATGGCCACTGACCAGCATCACATGACCATATTGTGGGCTCATGTGTCAACTCATCGAGGTGACGTGATTTATTTGGAAGCTGTCCGCTGACCAGTAATTGATTTACTCGATCGTGGGCTCAAGTCTCGAGTTCTGGTAGCCCGCGTATTTTTGGCGGGAAATTGCGTTGACTGAAAAAGAAATTTTCAGTTCATTGTCCTTTTGAGACAATATTATTACTCTACACTGTTAAAGTTTTACGTAAGGATAAATGAAACAATTTCTTTGCTATGTCAACAAACAATAGCAGAGAAAATATAATTTGCAGAACACAGGGTTCAGGTGAAGAGCAACGGGAAAGAGAGCGGAAGAGAGCAAGAATTAACTGGGGAAGAATGAGCGAAGAAGATCGCCAAAGAAGGCGCGCTCGTGAAAGAGAAAGGAGACGAAATTATAGCGAAGAACGCCGACAAGCAAACAGAGTCCGGGCTCGAGAAAACAGACAAAATGTTAACGAAGAACGCTGAGAAACGGAAAGACTCCGTTCTGTAGGAAACAGACGAAATTGTAGCGAAGAATGCCGAGAAGCGGAAAGACTCCGTGCTGTGGAAAACAGACAAAATTTTAGCGAAGAACGCCGAGAAGCGGAAAGACTCCGTGATGTGGAAAACAGACAAAATTGTAGCGAAGAATGCCGAGATACCCTGCTAAAAGCCATGCAAGAGAGAAACCTCGGCTCGTAGGGTAAGGCAGAGAAGGTTTTTTGCCCATGATTATGAATTGTAGGATTGAAGGAAACCCTGAAGTTCAGTAATAGATTCTTGAGTGCTTAATAATTTTGCGATTTCATTTAATATACTCCATGACTTTGTAGGTAGAAAGACCGTACTAATGGCAGACGAAAGTTTAGACAAAAATCATAGCGAGTTAACCGACCTCGACACTAAACTATAGTTAAAAACGTTTGTGAATTCCTTCACAATATTTTAGAATGCTTTTACAGTTTAAAGTGAAATGAAAGTACTAAACGGGAGCCCCGCTTTTAGGCTTGGCTAAATCTATATATTATTTTTTGTGCATGATACCTTTAGATGACTATCCAGTGATCTACCTTTTGTTTTCTTTCGTCTGAAAAAAGGCGTTTTGAAATGTGTTCATTATAGTCTGGAGATGAACAAAGCATAATTGGAATAATTCTAAATTCAACACCGTAAGTTATCTTGAGAATGGTCGTCATTTAATCAAACAAGTATGTTATTGATTGAGCAGGAAATCCGACCTTGGAGAATATTTCATGTCAGACCAATATTTTCCAAACACGTATTTTCCACATTAATGATAATTTTCAATGACACAGGTGATAAGAATGATGCTACATTGCTTTTAACTTGCTCAGCTTCTCCAGTATCACATTATTTCCTAAGCGTTCGTTTTGGACGGCCGTGTATGTAACGGAAATATCACGGTCTATTCTACCTGCCTTGTTAGCGCAGTAGGCAGCGCGATAGTCTAATAATTTATTTTAAGAAATCTGAAGGTCGTGAGATCGATCCTCACACAGAGCAAATATCTTTTTTCACAGTAAGTAGTGTCTTTTCTGTCTTTTTATTTGTCCTACAATTTTTTTAAGATGTCTGCGATCCATATTATTTAACGAGAATCTTACAGTTAATGCTACAGACTAAGTCTCTTGTACATAATCCGAAAACCTGCAATCCTCGCATCGCTGGCAGGTGAGATACTTGTTGCCATAGTGATAATTTTATCGAATGAAAATATTACCATGAGGATTAAGGATATTTTTCAACTGATTTGGCTGATTTGTTCCACAAGGATCATGTGTTGGCCAGTTATTTGCTGTATAACCATCATAGTAATAGTATGCCATTGATCCCCAGTCACTGCTCCATGAGAAAATTGGACCAAAACCTTTGCTTGGAAGAAACACCAAAGGAACCGTTTCATTGCACGTGTGAGTCACGTGTTTAACGATTTTACAGGAGACCGCGCCCTCTTGCCAGTCCACTAGGCTTCCGGTGTCTGGGTCACATGTCAACCAATTATTGATATTCGACTTGATCAGCACCTCTCTTCCAATCTGTTTCCACACTGAGAAATTGACTGCATTGTAGTCAGTTTCGTTCAGAGGCGGAGTTGTTGAAATCGGTACATCAGCAAGGGAGTTGACTGACCAATCAGGACGAGGGATGACTGCATTGAGACTGGTGTTGAATTTATCATACTTTGTAAAGGTATAGCTCCACACTAGTGTCCAGCCTCCTCCATCTGTGTCCATGTCGCAGTAAGCCCTGAACGCGTTGGCATGGGATCCACCATCAGGGTCGATCCAGTAGACACCGTTTGGAGGAGGAAATGCTAAAATACTGAGAGTCTTGCACGTGGACGCAGGGTTCGTCTTAAGGGTACCTATATGAGGTAAAATTTTATTCACGTCACGTGTGCAATTTGACTGAAATAAAGTCACTTTTTCGCGGACGAACTTATATTACTCACGTAGAGAAGAGTGCGCGCGAGGGAAACGTGAGGCTCGTGCAGTGCGTACGCACGAGTATTAACGAAGGGTATATAAAATAAGATGTAACCCTTCTATAGCTGATATTTGTATTTGTATATTTTATATTGATACGTAAGTATTTCTGGTCGTTGTTGATTGAACTAACTTCCCTAATACCCTTGGGCAGCTATGGAGACGCGATAAATCAATAGAATAAATAAATGGATAAAACTAGGATTGTTACAAATATTGTGGGGATAGTTTCTAAAGAAACTAGTGCTGCGTCGGTGGGAAATTGAAACACAAGAAACTGGGTAAATCAAACGAGTTGATTGAGTAAGTTATACCACCGAAAGGTAAAAGGGAGTTGCTGACGTTTCGAGCGTTAGCCCTTCGTCGGAGCGAATGACGAAGGGCTAACGCTCGAAACGTCAGCACCTCCCTTTTACCTTACGGCGGTATAACTTACTCAATCAACTCGTTTGATTTACCCAGTTTCTAGGATTGTTACAGCTGACTCAGAAGTCACAGCTGGTTTTCTTATTACAATTTTTAAGCCCATCGCTAAAATGAAGTGATAAGATCATCTTATATTTACCTGCTTCCTCAGGATTCTGCCACTGAAACAGAACAAGCAAACAATTTCACTATTTACTCAAGCAAATCCCATAGATAATTGATTAGGCTACCTTTTGTGTTTCTAACTTTTTCATCTGTGGATCAAACTATGCAGTGTGACCATTCTTTGTAAAGCTACTGAACAGTACTGTACTGTGGTACTGTTTGTTTTACTCTACAGTGTGGTTAAGTAACTTTTTCATCTGTGGATCAAACCATGCAGTGTGACCATTCTTTGTAAAGCTGCTGAACAGTACTGTACTGTGGCACTGTTTGTTTTACTATACAGTGTGGTTCTAACTTTTTCATCTGTGGATCAAACCATACAGTGTGACCATTCTTTGTAAAGCTACTGAACAGTACTGTACTGTGGTACTGTTTGTTTTGCTATACAGTGTGGTTCTAACTTTTTCATCTGTTGATCAAACCATGCAGTGTGACCATTCTTTGTAAAGCTACTGAAAAGTACTGTACTGTTTGCTTGACTATGCACAATGTTAAAACAGCTATTTTGCTGGTTTTTTTCGTCATATTGGCAGCTTTATCAGTTTTTCTTTAAGTCATTGATATCCATATATAATATGTAGTTACAAGAATTGCCTTAACAAACAGGGATACAGTTACCTTCTCCACATAGAGATAGTCGGTGTGTTTCATCAAAATTCCCTCGTCACATTTTTCTGTACTCTTCAGAAGCGTACAAGTGCGTTTGCTTTTCTTAAAGTTGGCACTCTTGCAGAGTTTTTCTCTGCTACAAAGCCTTGAACAAGACTCCGAAGAGTCAACCTTTTCACTAGAAATAGTATTCTCATTAATTGTATCCATGAAAAAAGAGTTGTTATTGAATTTGAAATAAAAACCATGTGATTCTCCTCTTGTGTTTTCCACCACGAACAATGTGAAAACTACAATAGCCAGAATCTGTGAAGAAAAACAGATTTACATATTACATGTTGGAATTCCATCGGGAACCAGTCGTACCCTGATTTCACACATCAAGAGTAAGGTGTTCTTGGGCGCCATGCTGTGTGCGTCGCCGAGTGCTTAGGACGCTGGACTTATGTAATACGGTAATTCTGAGTATTAAATCCTCAGTCGACACCGCTGGCCAACTGGTCCGCCTCCCACAAGGTCGGACTCTGAACGTTTGGGATTCTTAAGTTTATGTTCTGTTGTAGTTAGTGTTAGTAAACGAAGAGCCACCTCGTGGAAGTACTACGAATATAGTCGTTATTATTATTATTATTCAAACAGTCTTCAATTTACAATATGTGATCTGCTAAAATGCTAGAAATGATATTCACAATTATAATCCGTATAAATATATAAAAAATATATCATACCTTCATTTTTATAGCATCAGATAGAGAATGGGAAATATACTTTTAACAAAAAATAAAGAAAGAAAAATTAATAACATAGTTTTATTTACAAGGTATTTCAATTATTATTATTATTGTTATTATTATTATTATTATTATTATTATTACTATTATTATTATTATTATCAACGCATGATCCTGAGCTTTGCTCGTAACACTGAGGTCTGGCAATTCAGCAAACCAGTCCAAAATGTTGCGGTTCCCAATCTGAAAGTTTACGGCACTCGTTATACAATTTTGTCACCATGTTTCAAAATTCTCGAGGTTACGGCCTCGAATCCCGTTCCAACTTGTTCGTTTTTCTAGGCTCTGAACTGTTGTTGCTAAAAAATAACGTTTTAAAAAATTTCAATAGTCAAATCTCGAATTAGCCTCTTGTTGGGTGAAAAATACAAACAAATCATGAGAGTTTCTTGCAAAAATAATTGGAGGGGTGCATAAGGGTTTGTGGTAATGCGGTTTTGCGTTATTTTTGGTACGGTTCTCACGGTAATTTTTGTTTGAAAGTACGGTATTACGGTTTTACAAGAGTAATCGGCTTGTGTTTTTTTTATTTAGGTCACGGTAATCGGTGAAGTTACGCATGCCTCATTGCGCTTCCACGTTTTTCAGTTTGATCCTATGGCTTCCCGTTGTTTTTTAGAATTTTACTGTACAATTGCGATTTTTTCACTTTTGTCCTTGTGTTTTTCAGCTGTAGTTTGATGCCCCTTACGTCCCCCTGTTATCAAAAAAGATAAATGCAACCAATTGAAACTTGCTGTCAGTTTACCTCAGAACAACTGGTATAGAAAACCAGGGCCTAAGTTGCATTCCAAACTTCCACTGGGAGAGAGCGCTCCAAAACAAAAATGCACGACCGATGTTGATTTAGTCTTGAAATAGCTTGAATTTCAGTGCCCAACAGGTCGATCGTATTACCGCTGTAAAATATTTATGATTCCCGTGAGAAAAAGAAAATCTGTTTTAAAGTAAAGTTTGTTAAGCTTCGCGCTAGGGACGCCAGGGATAAACATCCTGCATGAATACCTGTTAAGATTTGAATGTGATGGTGCACGGGACTCGTTGTACAAGATGTACATCAGTCACATTGGAGAGTAAAGATGATGAATACAAACCATATTTTCAATTCTACAAGGTTCATGACAAAAAAGTAATAGGGAACTTTAAATTCGTGCGAGTATTTTCAAACACCATGAATTATGAAATGGCACATCATGGGACACTGCTAATTATTTCTTCATTTTAAAATATACTGCGATTTCCGCTCGAAAATTACGCCGAGTAAAATCCATACCATGACAAGAAACGGCGAGTCTCTTTTTCACGTTTCACGTTTACTATCGTTGGAATTTTGTGCACACGCCTTTTTCCATGAGATAAATTTTATCTATCTCTTTAAAACGTGGATTTGGTGTCGCGTTCATTTGTTTTTCGTAGGGAGGCAAATTTATTTTAGGCAAATCATTTAGCGTCGCACATTAGTAGTCTTTACACTGGGCTGTTAAGAAAGACTCTAACAGCTGCAAAGTTTTACGTAACCAATATTGCGTATGTGAAGGCCTAAGTAAAATCTCAAGAAACTTTTCTTTGCATCTCATTAAAGCAGGAAAGTTTAAACGATTCGCGGAAAGTTTCAAGTGACTTGAAAACAATCCTTATCGCCGACTGCTGCCCGGTTTCGGGTTATGAATCGACCTAAGTTAAGATGCAGCCAGTCCCAACGCTTTAATAAAGGCTTTCTGTTTGCAACATTTTGATTCATGGTTTGATGTGTCTTACAAAATAGGCTGATAGCAGTGCTAAAACCTTTCTTTTCTCGATTCCTCAACAAAACAGCCGCACTAGTCACCGCGATTCGTGTTTGTTTACTGCTATAACTGATAAAAGCGCTAACTTTTGCCCGGGAAGAGACAAAACATGGACAAGGGATCCATGGACCCTCCTTTTGGACCGGGTCCATGGATCACTTTGATGGACCCGGTCCATGGAACCTTATTTCTTGTAAGCCCCCACCCACCCACCCCCCACCCCCCAAAAAAAGAAAAGAAAAGAAGAAAAGAAAAGGAAAAAGAAAAGACATACTGGGGGGGACACACAGGAGTCAAGCAATAGAGAAAACGCAGTCAGTTGCGTCAGCAATGTGGTGACGGTGGAGACAATTAAGAATAATGAATTAGGGAAAACATTTTAAAAATTCACTTGACTAGCTGGCAAAAAGTTTACACTTTTCTCTTGCCCTCCACTCCACCCCCTCCCCCTCCCCCAGTACCTGTTACTTGTTATTACTGTTGTTATTACAGTTGATGTGACTTATTACAGGCTCAACTACTACCATTAGTCTTCTCGGATAAGGACGATAAACCATAGGTCCCGTCTCACAACACTTGTTCCTAATAATCCGTGGGACGTTAAAGAACCCACACACTGTTCGAAAAGAGTAGGGGAGGTAATTTCTGGTGTGGTGGTCTATCTCTACGTCTGGTTTCATCTGACAATTCATGCATGGGTCGGGTGGGTGGGTGAGATCATAAATGGACTGATAGCGGCAGCCAGAGGCGCTTTTGTATGCAGACCTTCGATCTCACCCAATAAAAATATAAAGCGCCTTTGAACATATTCATATGAAAAAGTGCGCTATATGAATTAATTACACCATCATTACATCATTATGTGTTTGTTATCGCGGACAAATATTAATGTAATGCTTGAGCGTTATATTGTGTTATTTTTTACCTTTACTCTAAATGGCGCCCGTAAGCAGGCAAAATCTACAACCTGAGAAACCTGGGTTAACTCCTCAGTTTCCTAGCTACGACATTTATTTACCCGCCATATGTTTCTTGTTTTTTTTTTTGTTGTTTTTTTTTCTATTGTGACATAGGTACCTTAAGAAAACAAAATTACATAGTCTTTTCAGTGGGTGTTTCAAATTAGCGAACTGCCGAAGTTTACGAGAATCTTGACATACTTCACCAGCTTGAAAACAAAACTTGGAATGGTAAGAAGGTCGAATGATGTATAATTCGGAGGAAATCAATCGAAGTCCGAAGAATCAGAATCCTTTTCTCCCATGCAATTCCGTTTATAACTCAGTCGCTAATGATCCAGCGAGAACTGAACCGTTAGAGTCTGAAGAAGAAACTAAGTAATAAACAGATCTGTTGCTTCGATGACTTCAACTCCAATTCTGTTGCTAGAAACGACCATGGAACCTCGAAGCGACCATACTCGGTTGCTTTTGGATCAAGGCCTGGGGCGTAGCCAAACACTTTTCCCTTTAGCCCGGGATTTCAGCGGCGTATTTTAGTCGTGCAACGACGGCGTAAAGATGATGTTATTTCCTACAGTTTAATGTTTGTTTATGCAAAAAGCCTGCCTGTCTGTTCATAAAAGTCAATAAGTAAATGGAGAATCTGAGACGGCATGACTTTGAAGATTATTATTTGATCTGTTCTTAAAGTTCACAAAATATTGCGCTATTGCGTGTGCGTAAAATCACTATTTTCGTAGCGCAGTGTAATCTAATATACAGCACCCACCGAAGCGGATTTGAGTAATTCCGATTCATCTTTAATGAATCAAATTAATAACATCAAATGTGTTTCTTCAGACATTCGAATAGACTGGAACTTTCTAATTAACAATTAGATTGTGAGCTCGAGATTTCTATAGTTGATGAGGGCGAAGGCCTCATTAACTATCACCCCATAGAAATCGAGAGCGAATAATCTAATTGTTTTAGTAAAAATCATAATAAACTAAACATGTGTCAGTGAAAAAAAATACCAAAATATAGTAAATCCTCCTGTCAAATTTCGGTAAAGCGCGAATGCGTCGCCATTTTGAAAATGATCTTCAACCAAGTGCTACACTCTAATGGCTGATAGTGTGCAGTGGCTCAGCCAATCAGATTGCAGCATTTGCATTAGTATACTAATAGATTTTTAGCTGTCACCTGAGATAAATATCTTCACTTATCGTTTCACAATCCCTTAATGTTAGTAGAACATTCGTTGGTCACTTCGCCAAAAATTGATTGCTCTAAAACAGGTGCGGTAACTGTCGGGGATTAAACTCTGAGTCACATTACTTTATTTATTTGCCGGTTTTATTTTCCTTCATTCCTGAAAACTGTTAGAGGAAGCGAGAACGCGAATCGTTTTAGAAAAAGGACGCGATCAGTGTTGCCAGGCTCCATGTGAAATAGTTCTTTATGTCGGCAATTCAGGTATGGGTTTGAAGAAATTTGGGTCTGAAAATAAGTATCGGCTTAAGCCGGTTCAGGTTTGGCTCTAAACTAGTCCAACATTTTTCTCGTGGGTATCTCGGACCAGGTTCTGTAATAGGCTATCATAGCTGTATTCTCAGCGGACGCAACTTTCTCTTGGATAGAAAATATATTTTTTTTTGTCAAATGTGTCATTTGAGGGCATTAAGAAGTTGTTTCGTAGGAATCGCGAATATGTAAAAAGCTGCGGAATTTTGCATTAGGTATGAAATAGTAAATCACGTTTTGTGGTTTCAAAAGAGTAAGAACCTAAGATATCCAACATTCACTCCTCGAGAGCTCAACTAACGTTTCGTCAGTTGCACTTGTATCATTTCGTGATCCTTTAAAGATTGCCCAAAAAAGGAGTTTGGTTTGAATGGAAAAAGATTATTTTGAGGCAAAAATGCCTCTTATCGCCTATTCAACAGATGATCAACACGAGAAAAACTTAAAATTTCTTTGGGATCACTCAATGTACAAAGATTAGTTGTCAACCAACCTAATATTCAAATGCCCTGCCGTATTTTAAATCCTGGAATATGATTGACCGACGGAAATTCGTTATGTCGTTTAACGCACGATTTTCATACGTTAATGACCTCTTTTCCTTTCAGTGAGACTTCGATTTACTTTCATAGGAAATGGTTCTCTTAACTGGGCATTAACCTATATTTGCATCATTATCCCTTTGATAGCATATTTCCATGACAAAGTATGTTTTAAAGCTTTTGGTCCACAGCCAATGTTGTACACCGCTTTTAATATTCATCACTTTTCACTGACAGGACAATCAGTTTGATTACCAAAATGGTGCGAGACTCTTTGTTCTTACTTCGCTGGCAAATAAACGCTCTTTTTCGTAGTATGAATAATTTTTCCTTCTTTTTTCACCCAGCAAGTTTTTTAAATTTATTTACCAGTGGATCACTCATATTTGGTTAACCAATGTGAGTGATTCACTGGCATCACTGACATCACGTAACTCTAGCCGATGAACTCACTCGCATTGGGTGCATAGTATTTTTATCCCATGATTTTTCAGTCTAATTTGATTTCCTATTTCCAGTAGGGGGTTATTGCACTTGATATTATCCTTTTAGACTGGTCACGAAACAGCTCGCTATCGGTAAGGAGAGGCGCCACTTCTTACAAAATTCCCAAGTTTGTTTCATGTTCAAACGACAACTCCGGGAGATTGTCGAATGTCTCTCGAAAAACTGCCGAAGTTCTCTTTCGGGGTTCTTCTTTTTGTTTTCAAGTATTTTTAAATCATATTAGATTGTCAATCTAGAATGTTTGAATACAAAAAATAAATAATATATTTGCCTGACGGATGAAAACAGCATTGTAGTTTTGATCTTGAAAGCTTTAACCTGCGAAAGTCAAACCGGCTTCAATCAGTTCTGTTGAATTCACCGCGAGATTTCACTATGGATATAATATAATCTAAATCTTCATTACTTTTTCTAACGCCATTACAAATAAGTTGATATTCGCTTCCACTGAATTTCATGAAAATGTCGCATAGTTTAGTTAATTTCAGTCCATGTATGAATTGTGGTATTTTTGTTTGCAGAGAATACTTTTTTCATATGGAAAACAGGTTTATGTTAAGGATGTCAATGATGATCGTCTTTAATGAAAGGGAATCTATGGATGCAATTAATAAAGATTAAACAGTGTTTTTTGTGTAAGACAAAGAAAGAAAAACATTTTAAGGAATTAAAAACTGTAATGTTTTATTTACTGCTTTTTAATTACACTTTGGCTTTGAGGAGGAAACGATTTTCGTTATTTAAGGGGAAAACATCGCGAAAGCCTGCAGTCCGGCGCGAGTTGTGTGTCACCTGACTTAACACACATTCTGAATACAAGCCTGTTGCTGTTGGATTTTTAACTCTACCGTGACCCATCAGTTTATTATGCTATCATGCAAGTCAAAACTGAGTCTATTTGATCAGACAACTAGTGACAAAACAGTAGAGACAAGACCAAAAACATTTTAGCCACAAAGCTTTTTGTCCTGTGAAAAGTTATCCTGGTGTGTTTGAAGCGACTTTCAATACGAGAGGTAATTTCTAATTCTCTGTTATGAAACAGGGGTAGTAGTGGAGCATATCAAGCGTCATGTAGGCCGTTATGAACTGACACCCAGCCAACGCTTTGCCTATGTTTTACAGACGTTTTATAGGCTTCAGGTGTTCGTAGGGTCTTTATTAGTGTCTAGTGCATCTTTCATGTGTAAATGTTACTCGTCTTGTCCTTACAGATGTTTAGTTTGCTTATCTATATCTTTCTGCTGCAACTGACGAAGAGGGCATCAGGGGACCTTGAAGCTTACTTCCAGTTGGAAGAGAATTCGTTTCTCTTTGATGAAAATCCAATAGAGGAGCGTCCTGCCGATTCTGTGTTAGCGTGTTCGCACAGGTGCACCAGAGAAACGTTTTGCAGAAGTGCAAATTTCTGGAAAAAACATGGAAAATGCTCACTTTTAATGCTAACACGAAAAGGAAATTCACACAAGTTATTTCGACAAGCTGATTGTGTCCATCTGGAAAAGGTAAAATAACAATACGTGCGTTTTCATTTTACCATGTTTTCGATTCATCTTTATATAGCGTTAGCTAACAATGTTCATTTGCACCCCACCATCGACTTTGTGTAAGGCTGTAGTGCAATCATGGTCAAACTTGTAACTTTTGGAAAAACAAATTTATTGACATTTATTTGAGTCTTAAAGGCCAATTTTATTTGTTCCCTGCCCTTACTACACACTTGGGTTACATACATATATATATATATATAAAGTGTAAAAGTTGATTAATCGTAAGACAGTGCTCAATACGTGAACGTAGAGCGAAGTAGTTGTTGCGGGAGAAAAAACACACAAACAAACTACAGGTTTATCCCTACAAGCCTGTTTCGTGGTTGCCCACTCATCAGGGGATATCCCCTGATATCCCCTGTTTCGTGGTTGCCCACTCATCAGGGGATATCCCCTGATGAGTGGGCAACCACGAAACAGGCTTGTAGGGATAAACCTGTAGTTTGTTTGTGTGTTTTTTCTCCCGCAACAACTACTTCGCTCTACGTTCACGTATTGAGCACTGTCTTACGATTAATCAACTTTTACACTTTATATTTAAGAAATAGAAAACATGTACCGTGTTTCTATAGAGTTATAGAAACACGAGTGGAAGTTTGGGAGAACGAGAAATGCTGTGGGAACACGAGCCGCAGGCGAGTGTTTCCACAGCTTTTTCGAGTTCTCCCAAACTTTCACGAGTGTTTCTATAACTCAATAGAAACACGAAGAACATGTTTTCTATTTCTTTTAGAAAACACCGCGACGAAAAAAAGAAAAGCAACTTGTTAGCTTTGATTATCGAAATGTAAATTCTCTTTGCTCGCGTCATCATTACGTCAACAGCTCGTGCTAGTTCTGTGTTTCTATCGAGTTATAGAAACACGATTTCTAACCAATCAGCGCGCGTACTTTCTTAGGACTGTTTTCTAAATATATATATTTAGCAATTATTCCACGAAATCGAGTCGTATATGAGCTAATAGCCAACGAGGCGCGTAGCGCCGAGTTGGCTATAGCTCGTATACGACGAGATTGAGTGGAATAATTGTTTTATTATATCTCTAAACCCTCACTTATGAGACACTGGAATTAGTTTGTACGACAAGAATTGACTTTGTTATTGTTTTTGAACAGAACCATGTTGTTGCCGAGCCGACATATTGTAGAGCCGATGTGTAAAAATGTTTCAAACACGAGTCCGGCTCGTTTTTAAACATCTCTTTAATGTACTTGTCAATTTTTTTTCGAGTTAGCAAATTAGTTTAAGAATTTTGAAGTGGAAAAAGTAGGCAGAAATAAAATAAAAACTCAGTTTACGGGCTTCACAGATCTTTCAAAATGGCGGCTGTTTGTAAGAGTTTCACTTTCGTTCGTAATAAACAATTTCGCAATATAATTTGCCCACTTACCGTCGAATAATTTCATCCCATACTTATTTGCTTCGGTAGTATTTCTTTGGTGTATGATTTTGAAGCTTGACTTGAATTTCTCCCAGTCTAATTCAAGAAATCATCCCTCCATGATGGCCGTTTTCCGTGCCAATGGTATATGAGCTGATATACCATGAGTAGGGAACCAATCAGAGCGCGCGTTTGCTCATATACAAGGGTTGCAGATATAATAAATATATATATATAATTATGTACAGAAACCACACCGCATCTTTCCGCCACGCTAAACACAGAACCTCCACCGAACTCAGCAAACACATGTGAACCCTTAAATACAACAACATTTATTTACTGGCGCATCCTGTCATCACACTCGCCATATAACAGCTCAAAAAAAGGATGTAATTTACCGCAGAAAATTAAGAAATAAAGCAATAAACTTATTATAAATCATATTTAAAATCAGAAGAAAAGTTACAAGAAAAGTTACTCTCTGTAATATTGTCTTCATTGCAAGCAGAATCACTTGAAGTAGGGAATAACAGAGAATATTAAAAAAGGTAAAATCTTGGGAGAGGATAATTTTATTTATGTTTTCTGCGCGGGGGGGGATCATCCGAAAAAACTTCCGCTTCAAGGGGGGTCATGTGAAAAAATTGGCAAGCTGAGTGGTCATGTAATTTTTCTTCCCGAATCACACCAGCCCCCTCTCCCTCGTAAAAAGTGAACGGTCCCTAAGCGTGTGCCACTGTTTGTTATTAAGAAAATGAAATCTGTATCAACTTGGGAATTTCACCAGTGATAATTAAGTTATTGTTGTTTTAGCAGTCGGTAAATGTCCATCATTTTTTTTTCCATAACGTGAGCTCAAATGGGCAATTCTAAAATTTACAGTATTTTAACACTTGGCAAAATTTTTCGATTTTTGACCTCAATAGATGAAGTTTGGTGAAAGCGTTTCTTCCATAGGTAAGTTCAGTGTGTCTTGATTACACACCGAGGTAATCTTATCCTCTAACTGAAAATGATAACTATAACAATAATAATAATAATGATAATAACCACACATTTGTAAAATGCCTATATAGAGAGGTGATGCAAAACTCATGACGTAGCTAAGATAAATTTATCGGTGATAAAGTTGTGTTATAAAACTTAAAGAAACTTAATAATTTATTTCATCTCATCTAGCTAAGTCTGCGTGCAGACGTCTCCTATTTCCCTTGTCGTGCAACAAAGGAAACAGGACACGTCTGCGCGCAGGCTAATCTAGCTATTCTTGAGATACCTCTTACATTTTTAGACTTGTATTATTACTATGATATTATTACTGTTAATAATTTGTTAGCTCACACGTTTTTCTGTGGGTTGGAAGATGTTGATAAGGATCTTTATTATTATTATTATTATTATTATTATTATTATTATTATTATTATTATTATAAAGACATTAAAACTAGAAGCAGTTAACACTGATAGGAAGCAGATTTTGTGAAGTTGTAATTTTAAGAGAACACAAATAATTGAACAGACAGAATCTACCATAACATTTCTAAATTTCGTCGTAAAACGTTCACCAAAAAAGTGAGTCGCTCATTAAATTTATTTGATTGAATTTTGTCCCCTAACCAGGCAGCACTCAACACTTGGCAGCATTGTCATGCCACGCCCTTCGTGGTTTGTCCTCTCCTCTTCCTACCGGTGTCTACTGGATTGACCCTGATGGTGGATCCCATGCCAACGCGTTCAGAGTTTACTGTGACATGGACACAGATGGAGGAGGCTGGACACTAGTGTGGAGTTATACCTTTACAAAGTATCATGAATTTAACACCAGTCCCAATGCAATCACCCCTCGTCCTGATTGGTCAGTCAACTCCCGTGTTGATGTACAGATTTCAACAACTCCGCCTCTGAACGAAACTGACTACAATGCAGTCAATTTCTCAGTGTGGAAACAGATTGGAAGAGAGGTGCTGATCAAGTCGAATATCAATAATTGGTTGACATGTGACCCAGACACCGGAAGCCTAGTGGACTGGCAAGAGGGCGCGGTCTCCTGTAAAATCGTCAAACACGTGACTCACACGTGCAATGAAACGGTTCCTTTGGTGTTTCTTCCAAGCAAAGGTTTTGGTCCAATTTTCTCAAGGAGTACTATCTGGAGATCAAAGGCATACTATTACTATGATGGTTATACAGCGAATAACTGGCCAACACATGATCCTTGTGGAACAAATCAGCCAAATCAGTTGAAAAATATTCTTAATCCTCATGGCAATATTTTCATTCGATAAAATTATCACTATGGCAACAAGTATCCCACCTGCTCAGCGATGCGAGGATTGCAGGTTTTCGGATTGGCCAGATTATGTACAAAAGACTTAGTATGAAGCATTAACTGAAAGCTTCTCGTTAAATAATATGGATCGCAGACATCATAAAAAAATGTAGGACAGAAAAAAAGACAGAAAAGACACTACTTACGGTAAAAACGGATGTGCCCCGTGTGAGGATCGAACTCACGACCTTCAGATTTCTTAGACTCGATTATGAGACTGACGCGCTGCCTACTGCGCTAACGAGGCAACTGAGATTTTGAACTGATATTTTTGTAACATACATCGCCGTCCAAAGCAAAAGGTTTGGAAATACTGTATGATGCTGGAGAAGCAATGTAAAACCAATGTGGTATCATTCTTATCACCTGTTTCTTGAAAATCATCATTAATGTGGAAAATACGTGCTTGGAAAATATTAGTCTCTGACATGGAATATTCTCCACTGGTCGGACCTCCCGCTCAGTCGACATTTGATTAATTAAAGGACACTTCTCAAGACTGAACTCAATGGTGTTTGAATTTAGCATTAGTGCTATTATGCTTTTTTAAAAGCATAATAAAGCATAAGTTAAAACTTCTCCAGAGCTATAATGAACACATTTCAAAACGCCTTTTTTCAGACAAAAGAAAACAAAAAAAGATAGATCACTTTGATGGTCTTTCTAAAGGTATCACGCACAAAAAAATTATTCTTTGGTGCATCCGAAAAAGCCTTGTGTAATTTTGATGGACTTAAAACAACTATAATAGAAGTGAGTAGTTGTAAGGTTTGGAAGAGAAAAGGATCTCGATAATCACAAATTCAACCTTGATTTCTATTCGATTCGTTAGTTTTTTTCTTTAATGTAATGGCAATTTTATGAAGATAATTAGAGAGGGTGACAATGAGCTCAGTGGATGTAAGTTTTATCGCTCTGATCAGATTGAGTAAGCAGAGAGAAAGGAACCACAGGATGCCCACGCAGGCGGAGGAATCGTGAGATTTTTGTTGTAAAGGAGATCGTAGTTCACGTTGCCCCTTGATGAGAAATTACTGATTCGTTCTATAATTTATGATGTTTGCCCAACTTAATTCAATTAAGCTCTTTTTCAGAAGATTTTGTGTTAACGGAGCAAACTTGAAAACATATGCGTTTTCTCATAGAAATTATAAATATTTTACAATGTTAGTACTTTTCAAAGTGAGAAAAACCTTTCTTGGACTCAGTTTGATAATCTATAGCTACAAACATGTGCTATATAGATCTCGAGTTTGATCACATGCTCTATCTTCGTCAGTCCTTTCTGTCATGAATAAAACGCAAGACATGGTTTTCTGTGGCAGTTTGTTGAAGGTACGTGAAACTGCCTAAACTTTTTATTTTTTTTTTTTGGGGGGGGGATAAAAAGTTAAATAGAGAGGGTGTAAAAGTATCAGGGTTATTGCGACGTGAATTTGTTTGACACACTTTTGATATAGAAGGCAAAGCAAATTTTTCTGTTTTAAAGGGAGTAACAAAGACAGTGTTGCCCAAACAGTGCAGAAAGTTGAAGTTGATTTTGCATTTATATTATTAACAAGTAATCAAATGATTTCAAGTACAATTTTGTATAAATAAGCACTCGTAAATTTTTCAAAGACAACAAATTTTTTTAGAGCTTTTAAAAATTTGCTTGTGCTCATTTATTCCAAATTGCACTCGATACCATTGGGAATGTTTACTCACACAGTTTGAATATAATCCTTGGGCCTCACTTTATTTCGCTGACATTGTTCTTACTTAGCTTATCGGAGGGAAAGTTTCGAGCTTCGAGTAAAAGGGTTCTCCACAAAAGCCGATCATTTGGTTACCTCTGATACACATAATCATAGGTTCAGATCCCGTTCAACCCTGAATTTTTGGATCAATATCAGTTTCTGGGCAACCGTGCACCTACCCCTCCCCTAAACCAACATTAACGCTAACTTGCTGAATTAGGGGAAGGGTAGGTGCACAGTTGCCCGGAAACTGATATTGATCCGAATTTTTTAAGGTCTCATCTTGGCAACTGACTATGTGGCCTACTTTACTACGAGGAGTCTTTCATTTATTAAATATGCAACACCAGGAGCCATCACCCTGGCAACACATAAATAATTGATTCTTCTGTTTTGTTTCACAGATCCTGACTCAAATTATCTTCATATTCTTTTTGATGAAAAACGCTCTAGGGGAGTTGCAAGGTGTTTATTTCAAACTCGAAGACAAATTTTTTCTTGTTGATGAAAACGATGAAAATACCATTTCAAATGAAAAAGTCAATTCCTTGGAATCTTGTTCAAGGATTTGTAGCAGAGAAAGACTCTGCAATAGTGCCAACTTTAAGAAAAGTGAAAAAACTTGCACGCTTCTGAAGAGTACAAGAAAGAGTGAACATGGAGCTTTGACGAAACACGATAACTACTTGTACCTGGAGAAGGTATTGCTGTATGTCTTTTTACATTATTATTGACTAATTGACTAGGCATATGTGCTTATAACATGTCAACCCTAATTTATAAATAACTCACAAAAAATTCCACGCAAGTCCTTTCTGCGATATTTGCAGAAGATAACAGCTGTTAAAGGTTCTTCCAAACACTAAAAAATTCAAGTAGAACAACATTGGAAATAACACAGCAGTGCCTTACGTACAGCACTGTTCAGGAGCTTTCCAAAAAATGGCCACACTGAGGATGCGTGGTTTGATCCACAGATGAAAAAGTTAGATCCACACTGTATAGTAAAACAAACAGTACCACAGTACAGTACTGTTCAGTAGCTTTACAAAGAATGGTCACACTGCATGGTTTGATCCACAGAAGTAGTTGTAAAAAGCGGACTCCAGGACAATTTAGCTTGTAAGCTAATTTTGGCAAAGATTTTGTCTGTGATTTCAAACAATCAAAGATTTAAAAATGTACATGTCGGATGATCGGGTGGGCGGGCGGGTACCTCTGTGAAATTGTTAAGTTTCTGATGATCAAATAAAGAGTGTAGACAGATTGTTACTAAGTCGATACCAAGCCGATGTGAAGCTGATGTGAAATTGACATGAGGTTGGCCCCAACATACAAAGATTTTGTCGGCGATTTCACACAATCAAAGATTTAACAAAGTACATGTCGGATGATCGGGTGGGCGGGCGGGTACCTCTGTGAAATTGTTAAGTTTCTGATAATCAATGAATAGTGCGGATAGGCTGCCGCAAAGCCGATGCCAAACCGTCACCAAGTCTATATGAAATTGACACGGAGTCAGCCCTAACATAGTCTATATGAAATTGATGTTGGGTTCCAAGACAATTTACGTTTAATCTAATTTTGACAAAGATTTTATAAAAAATTGAATTCTAAAACAGATTTAAAGGATTAAATTGATTTAATAAAGATGGAACAGAAAAACAGCTTGAATTTTATAGAAACGCTAAAACAAGCTATTGATGAAAATGGCAAAGATTTAAAAAGATTGGTAGTAAATCAGCTGGAGAAAATTATGAAAGAAAAAGGTAAGAAAGTACCAAAAGATGTAGTTCTCAAGGAGTTGCGCAAAATCCCCGAAATTTCTGCGGTTTTAGATAATAAAATACAAAGATTAATTATGGATGAGCCAATACCTGAGATTAATGTTCCAATTTTAAAACCAAACAAAGTTTTTAATTGGGGAAATTATTCATATAAGGTGCTGGATGAAGAGGAGTTTTCTAAAAAGTTTAGGGATTTAATCCGTAAAAATGTTATAAAAATTACTAATAATAAACCACAAAAATCTAAAAGAAAGGTAAATATATCTGATAGTGTGAGAGATGAATTGAAGGAAAATGCTAATCGATTTGTTCCAAAAGAACAACAAAGAGCATTGAGGGGATATCTAAAAACCCACAGGATAGATGGGCAAAAAGGGTATGGCCCAAAAACATTTATTAATAAAATCAAACCAAAAGTTATAGATCTAATTAACAAGCAAAAGAAACCGATAAAGATAAAATTTATATTTACATGTAAGTTTATAAAAAAGAATCCTGCTACAAAACAAACCGACGAAAATTCAGGATACTTTCATTCAACAGTAGAAACAATTACTTCATCAACCGATTTATCTGAATTATTCGATACTATGACAAATCACCAACTTGAAAAGGTCGAACAGTTTCAAAATGAAGGTTCTGGTTGGCAATTTTATCAAGTTGAATATTTTGATATCAACATTGATCCTTTTGAACCTTTTGTTGGAAGTTCATATATTAATTTACCACAAAAATTAGCAATAAAAAATGCGATTATTAATGTTAGGAATGAGAATGATCATGAGTGTTTTAAGTGGGCCGTAACTTCTGCCGTATATAAAAAAGATATTCACCCAGAGAGAAAAAACAAAGAAATGATTGAAAATTCGAAGAAATTCAACTGGTCAGGAATAGAATTCCCCACTTCATTAAAACAGATTGATAGGTTTGAAAAGCAAAACCCTTATTACGCGATTAATGTCTATGGATATGATAATGATGATGTATACCCACTAAGAATAAGTAAAAAGCAAAAAGGTTATTTAATCAACCTACTTTTAATATCAGAAGATGAAAATAATCATTATTGCTGGATAAAGAATATGAGTAGATTGTTAGCCGCAAAAGTTAGTAAACACAAATCTAAGATGTATTTTTGCTCCAGATGTTTAAACGCATTTCAGTCAGAAAAATCATTGGAAAAACATATAGAATACTGCGGCGCAAATAAAGAAGTTAAGATTGATATGCCAAAAGATGAAGATGGCAATCCAAAGTATATTAAATTTAATAATTATAATAGAAAAATGCGCGCACCATTTGTTATATATGCGGATTTTGAGTGTTACCCAGAGAAAATACATACCTGTTCGCCAGATGAAAGCGAAAGTTATACTAATCAATATCAGAAACATAAAGCATCAGGATTCAGCTATCTCATAAAGTCTTTTGATGATAAAATATTTTCGCCCGAGCTTGTACAATTTACCGCCGAATCTCCGGATGATGATATCCCACAGATATTTGCAGAAAATTTGGAGCAGGATATTAAGAAAATTTACAATAAGATAAAATATCATAAGAAGGCGGCGGATATGACAGAAATGGATAAAAAAGAATATGAAAATGCTACTCACTGCCATATATGTGAAGAAAAATTGGGGGAAGATAAGGTATTAGATCATTGTCATCTTACAGGAAAGTATAGAGGAGCAGCCCATAATGAATGTAACTTAAATTATAAGATACCAAAATTCATCCCGGTAATATTTCATAATCTATCTGGATATGATGCGCATATTTTTATCAAGAATCTCGGCGCAACAGAAGGTAAAATAAACTGCATACCAAATAATGAGGAAAAGTATATTTCTTTTACAAAACAGATTGTGGTTGATGAATTTACAAATAAAGAAGGTAAGCAAATTGAGGTTAAGCGTGATATTAGATTCATAGATTCATTTAAATTTATGTCAACAAGTTTAGAAAAATTAGTAACTAATCTACCAAAAGAATCTTTCAAAAACTTAAATATTTTCTATGAAGGCGAAGAATTAAAGTTATTGTTGAGAAAGGGCGTATTTCCATATGATTGGTTTGATGGATTAGATAAACTCAGTATAAACCAACTTCCACCAAAAGATGCGTTCTATTCAATACTAAACGATGAAAATATATCAGATAATGATTATAAACACGCACAAAATGTTTGGGAAACTTTCAATATGGAAACTATGAGGGATTATCACGACTTATATCTTATGTCAGATGTATTACTTTTAGCTGACGCATTCGAGAATTTTAGAGATGTTTGTATTAAAAACTATGGATTAGATCCTGCGCACTATTATACTGCACCCGGACTAGCTTGGGATGCTGCATTAAAAATAACAAAAGTAAATTTAGAGTTGCTAACTGACATAGATATGTTGCTTATGATTGAGAGAGGTGTTCGGGGCGGTGTATCTATGATTTCTACTAGATATGGAAAAGCAAACAATTCATACATGAAAAACTTTGATATTAACAAAATAATAAGTTATATTATATATCTCGATGCAAACAATTTATATGGAGGAGCAATGAGTAAGCCACTACCTACTCACGGTTTTAGATGGATGAATGAAAAAGAACTTACATACTGGAAAAATATTCCTTGCATACTAGAGGTTGATTTAGAATACCCAATTCATCTTAATGATTTACATAATGATTATCCGCTTGCTCCAGAGAGACTTTTAATTAATAATGTTGAGAAACTGATTCCAAATCTAAACAATAAGGTAAATTATGTTGTTCATCATGAAACACTAAAACTTTACGAAAGTTTGGGATTAAAAATAACAAAGATTCATAGAGGAATTACATTTGAAGAATCGGCTTGGTTAAAACCTTACATCGATTTGAATACCAAACTCAGGGTTGAAGCAAAGAATGATTTTGAGAAAGATTTCTTTAAGTTAATGAATAACTCAGTATTTGGTAAAACAATGGAAAACATTAGAAATAGGGTTGATATTAAATTGGTTACTAATGAAAAAGATGCAAAAAAATTAATAACAAAACCTAACTATCAACATCGCACTATATTTTGTGAAAATCTTGTCGCCATACATATGAAGAAAAAAAAGTTAGTATTCAATAAACCCGTTTATTTGGGCATGTGTATTTTAGATTTAAGTAAAACAATAATGTACAATTTTCATTATAATTATATAAAACCAAAATATGGAGAAAAAGCAAAATTGTTGTTTACAGACACAGATAGTCTTGTTTACAATATAGAAACAGAGGATTTCTATAAAGATATAAGCCCTGATGTAAAGTATAAGTTTGACACAAGCAACTTTCCTAAAAAACATAAATCTGGTATAGAAACCAACATAAATAAAAAAGTTATAAATATGTTTAAGGATGAAGCTGGCGGAAATCAGATAACTGAATTTGTGGGTCTACGAGCAAAGCTTTATTCCTACAGAATGGATGAGGGTGAAGAAGAAAAGAAATGTAAGGGAATGAAGAAAGCAGTTGTAAAAAAGACCATAAACTTTGATGATTATAAGAGATGTCTATTTAATAAAGAACCCCAGATGAGGCGGATGAATGTAATCAGAAGCCGCCTACATGATGTTTATACTGAAACGGTTAATAAAGTTGCACTATCTGCCGATGATGATAAGAGAATAATTTGTGAGGACGGAATAAATACTTTTGCATACGGGCATTATCGTTTCAAAACAGAATCTGGTGGAAGTTCTGTATAATAAGGAATAACCTGCAATTCTTCTCTAACAAATCCTCGTCTCGGACCGCCAACTAAATAATATAAAACCGGTTGATTAGGTGAAATCACACTTCTAGAAATATTATAAATTTTTATACTCCAAATAGGATCTGTAGCCCGACTTTTTTCACCACCCTCAAGTTCGCCTGGAGATAATAGATATCTAACTTTAACACTAGGAGGTAATCTAATCTCATCAAGCCCCACAACTCGTTGATAATTTTTAGTTTCAATATTAACCTCTTTCATTTTTATAGCCTCATCAGGCTCTTTACCGGTTATTCTTGTTTTTGTATTATTCAAAGTTTTTAGAATAGCTGGTAATCTTTTCACCCACACCCTCGATCGCCCATCACTAATCATTTCCTGCGCATATTGATGACTAAATAATCGTTCACCTAATATTCTGTTTGCGTTTTCCACAAATGCTTGGGCTCTATGATTACCAGCTTCACTTCTTTGTACCCTCACATTATGGTAATTCATGAGTTTACTAACTTCGCCCATAAATTCTTTTCCTGGATCAACCATTAATGTTTTGGGATATTTTAACCTTCTAGAATATATTTTTGTAAAAGCTTCTGATATCTCTCGACTTTCTTTTGAGGTTAATGGCTCAGCATCTTTATATCTCGAGGCGATATCAACCACAACTAACGCATATTTATATGTTTTTCTTCCAACTCTATCATGCGGTAAAAATAATAAATCTGCTTGGTGAATCTGATTAGGTTTATCCACAATCCAATGCGGTCTAGGTATATATTTTGGGGCTGGGAGATAGATTTGCCATATTGCCTGTTTTTGCAACCATTGTTTTGCTGCATTTTCACTTACTTTCACCTTCTCAGCTAATTTAGGAATCGCGGAATATCCCTTCCAATACCCCTTGGCCGAATAATATATTTTTGACATCATTTAAAAATTAACAAGTATCTTATAAATTAAAAATGGTGGAGGAAGAAAAATTTAGCGAATATCAAATTAATCTTATGAAAAAAATTATTAGAAAAAAAATTCTATATATGGAAGATGGCGATAAAATTTTTAATATTATGATTTTAATTCCCGAGGCGAGAGAATGTTTATCAAAACATATTGAAAAATTAAAGAATAATAGTGTGAAGGGGTTTAAAGGTTAGACAAAGTATCTTATAAATTACAATGACGTCTGAAAAAATTAACCCAAACAGAATTCCGAGAGAACCCTTTGGTTTGAAGGCAGAATCAACATTAAATAGAATTACTCTAAATCCATCCGCAGCCAGCCCAGGCGAAACATTATATATAAATATTCCAAAACTTTCTGAGAATTTAGTGATTGTACCTGGAAGTGTATCTCTTCTATTTGATTTAGATGTTGTGGGTCATGAAAATAATACGGTTGTTAATAATGTGGGAAGGAATCTTGTATCTAGATTAAAAGTTCTTTTTGGGGGTGAAACATTACAGGATACTCAAAGATATGATCTATTTCAAACATATCATGATTTATTTTTAACTAAAGAAGAGCGCGAAGATAGATTAAAACAAGGTATTTCTGAAGAAAACATGAGAAAACTTAGAACAAATGCGGGTGATGCAAAAAAAACTCAAAAAGAAGCAAATGAAGTAGCTCTTGCAGCAATTCATAATACTAAGTATAGAATACCAATAGATCACCCAGTTTTAAAAGATCATGGGGTTTTTTATCCAAAAGCATTAGAAAATCATTTAATATTTGAGATTACACTAGCCTCACTTCATGATATTATTAAATATTCAGATGTAACAAAAGCACCATCATATTCAATCAAAAACTTAGAGTTAGAATATTCTTCAATTTCAAGCGAATACTTAGCGCGTGAAGCACAAGCCGCTTATCAAGTTGGTAAAGGATTCTTTTATGAAAATGTTACTTTACACAAAACTTTTACATTTAAAGTAGCCGCCGATGGGGTTATTAATCAACATATTAATTTACCGAGAAGATCAATGACTGGAATATTATTTTTGTTTACTCTACAACATGTCGGGGGATTAAGAGATTCTGAAAAATTTTATAATCCAAATATAACTTCTGTTAATATAGATGTTGACGGCGTTCCAAATCGAATATACTCTAGGGGTATGATTCCATCTGATTTTTGGGAATCCGTGAAAAAACGATTTTATAGAGATGATGGTTTACAAATTTCATTGAAAGAAGAAGATTTTTACGCGGATAAGTTTGCTCTTTGGGTTGATACTAGAACTCACCCAGATAATGGTATTCATGGCGGAGGACTAGCTCTAAATAATACACATGATGGTGTAAAAATAGAAATTAAAAGGAAGATAAAAAATACCGCAGAAACAGTAACTTGCCATATGTTTGTTGTGGCTGATGCAATGATGGAAATTATGAATTCAAGTTTGAGATCAATTAAGTACTAAAAACATAATGTTATTATACAAAAATATGGAAGATTTACGAGATAAAATCCCATTCCACTGTATTATAACAGGGCCAACAAATTGTGGGAAAACAAAGTACTTAATTGAACAGCTCCGCGGTCCTTTCCGAAAAGTTTTTGAATATATTGTTTTAATTTGCCCAACTTATTCTAAAAATAAAACATATCATAATTTCGCTCGTGGGGACAAGAGATTCTTTGTATTATCACCCGATGCAAGTAATCTCGATGAGATTAATGAATTGTTAAATGATTGCCAAACTTTATTCTCAGGGTGCAATACATTAATAATTTTAGATGATTGCGCCGTATCCGCCGATCTGAAGAAAAGATCTAATAAATTTATAGATTTAGCATTTTCTGGAAGGCATCATGGTTTATCAATGTGGGTTTTAACCCAGCAATTAACATCGATAGCAAAACCATTCAGGGAAAATGTGGCTTGCGTTATTACTTTCCATAATCCATCGCAGAAAGGTATGAAAATGTTTTTCGAAGATTATGGTGGTGATTTGGATTATGAATTGGGTAAAAAGTTTGTTCAACTCCTGAAAACTGAAAAATATTCTAGGTTATGTTTATCTTTACGCCACCCATTTAATTGCTATTTAGAGATACCCGAAGTGATTTAACAAAGATGACAAACGTTGAAGATTACATTGAAGAAAATACAGACCAAACGAATGGAGAAACGGCAAAAGATAATGAAGTTGAAATAAAACAAGAATCACTCGCAATTCTCGCGGCGCTCGGAACAACAAAGGAATATTTGGGGGTTGAAATGAGTTTGGGTGATGTAAAAAAATTATCGGGACGCGATGTAGAAAAATATTTTAACCGGTATCAGGCGGTAATGGGTAAGAAAATTAACGGTGGATTGGTAGATTCATCCCTTCAATTAGTTTCCAAACTTATTTCATATTTAGTTCCGGTTGATGATATAGAAGCTCTTTGTTCCGATTTGAAGAATGATGATTTGGTTAATCGTGAATTAACAAACATTGTTGGGTTATTAGCATTAAAAGCGGGGAGATTGGCGGCGCTTGCTAGCGGGCTATTTCAAGTAGCTAAACACATTAAATTCAACAAAAATCAACAAGTTATAACTGAACAGACTACTGAGCAGGCTGATAGCGGGTATGATACTGTTCACTAATCCGTTTAAAGGTTTCTTAATTATATGTAAAATATGTCTGAACAAAATGAACAAGTTGAGCAAATTACGGCTGATCCCGCACCCGAAAATAAAGATTCGAAAAAGAGGGAGAAAGATCCTAAAAAGGTCGCGGCTGGAAAGAAATTAGCTGAATATAATAAAAAAGCAAAAGAAGCATTAGCTAGGGAGATGAAACGAGAAGAGACCCTGCGGGCTACAGAGCAAAATGATGAATCAAATCACCGCGAAGCAAAATCATGGCTTCCAGAGTTATCTTTTACTACTGTTTTATCCGTTGTTGGATTAGGGTTTACAGCATTTGATCTTTTTATGAGATATCGGGAAAAAGCTAGAGATGGATACACTGAATATAAAAATAGGATAGTTGATTTATCACAAGTTCCGCAAATACCCCAACCCCCCAAAATTCCATTACATCTAACTCCAAAATCTTTAGGAATGGAATAATCTAAAGTCATCTAAAGGTTTCTCTTTGATGTAGTAAAAAATTATGTCAAGCGAAAACAAACTTGTGAAAACCAT
Organism: Ricordea florida; assembly: GCA_949710005.1. Lineage (NCBI taxonomy): Eukaryota > Metazoa > Cnidaria > Anthozoa > Corallimorpharia > Ricordeidae > Ricordea > Ricordea florida. Next base: position 1,111,346 of record OX453285.1, read on the forward strand.
AACTGATTCAGCGACACTTATTGGATTAGGGGCTGGAGTTGGATATGTGGCCAAAAAGGTAATGAAAGAATCATTTTTGAGCGATCCATCCTCAAGTATTACAAATTACGCAAAATGGGTGGCTGTATTATCAGGAAGTATGTATTTAAAAACATATTTAGAGGATCAAAAGATTTTACCAAAATAATTAAATATGGCATCAATAGCAATGGCGGTTTTTGGAGCCGTATTAAATGCAACGGCGTTTATTGGTGGAAATGCTATTGCGAAACATTTTGCGGGTCATAATGCGGAAACAGAAAAAATACGTCACGATAAAGCATTGGAAAAATATCAAAGAGATTACGCTGAATATCAGGAAAAAAGACAAAAAATGATTGATTGGGAAAATAAGAAAAAAGATGAAAAATATCAAGCATCAAAAAATATGTCGGCTACAGACCAAGCTTTTGAATTGTATAGTCAAATGCATGAGCCAAAATTCTCTGATTATTACAAACCAAGCGATGATCAAAAAACAGGTGAAATGATATATGTTGGAGCTGGAATGTTGGGTTTAGGTTATGTGGCTTCAAAATTATTATAAAAAGATTTAGTCTAAAGGGCTATTAATTACGACTAAAAATGATGGAAGAGGAAGAATTGGCAGAAGATTTGGACCCAACCGAACTTAATGATAATGACGATGATGATGCAGATAACGAAAATATGGAAATGAATACATATACAAATACAAATACATCAACAAGTTATCAAAATAATGACCGTGAGGAAGAACAAGAAACTTCATTAAATGAAAAAACCCCCTTATTAGTAAATAAAAATAAAGAATTAGAAAGCGCAGAAGAATCTATAAAAAAAGCGCGGCCAAGAGCAAAATTAAAACAATTTCTTTCATTTTTTCAACGCATTCGTGGTGGAATAGAATTACCAGCAATTGAAGGGCCAAAGGGCGGAATATATGTTCATACGGGTGATGATGAGTTTAGAAGATATGATAAAAAAACGGGAAAAATAATGGAAAAACTTGGACCAGGAAAATTAAAAGATGATTTAGGCCCAAGTAGATCAGAAATAGTTGAACAACTCGATACAGAAATTGCGAATAAAAAAGAAAAACAAAATGAAAGACTTGAAAGAAAAAAAGTTCTTGATAATAAAACCAATAAAACCGCAGAAGAAGAGGCGGAGATTGAAAATTTAAATACAGAAGTTATAGAAAACGATGAAGATATAGCAAACGATGTTGCTGAAAGAGAAAGAATCCAAGAAACAATGTCTTTGAGAGAGCGTGTGAAAGATATCTTCAAAAAGCATGGTTTTACAGCATTTGCGGTTGCTGCCGCTGTTGCTTTAGTAATTAGTGTTATAGTTTCTAATCTTTCAAAGGGTTTATCAACATTAGGTAGGGGGTTGGGAAAAGGATTGAAAACTATAGGTAAAAAACTAGGTGAAATATTGCCTGGGATGGTTGGTGCTGTTGTGAGCTTTTTATTCAAAACAGCTGGTGAGGCTATTGGGTTTTTAGGAAAGAATGCTTGGCTTTTGATAATGGCTGTAGTTCTATATTTTGTGGAAAGTATAAAAAAGAAGAGAAAGTAACAAAGCCAATCTAAAGATTTCATGTTGAGTAGTAAAATACAATATGGATGAATACAATAGAATTTACCCTGTATTACCCAATAATACAGATCCTATTAATTTCAGGCTACAAAAATCAAGCGAAGTATTACAAAATCTTGAGAAAGAAATTAAACATTACGAAGAAGTAAGAAAAAAATATAATAGGGCGAGAACCATATGTACAAAAATTAGTGTTTCTGGTGGAATGATTTCAGTTATTCTATCAGCAAGCGGTTTGAGTACATCTCTTACTGGATTTGGCGCTATTGTTGGTATACCTTTGGGGGTTGTGGGTGGAGTTTTTGGTGGGTTGTCGGTTGGATTTGGTTTTGCATCAAAAAAACTTTCTCATAAAGTTAGCAAACACGAACAAACCGCCGCAATTGCAAAATCAAAATTAAACACCATTAATGATTTAGTTTCAAAGGCTTTGAAAGATAATGTTATATCCGATCAAGAATTTTCTATAATTTTAGCGGAGTTGGAAAAGTTTCAAAAACTAAAACAAGAAATACGACAAAAATTTAGAAAAGACTCGGAAAAAAACTTGGATATGTCTGTGATAAGGAGAGAAGTGCGCGAAAATCTATTAAAAGAATTAACAAATCCAGGTCATTAAAAATTTCATATGAGAAAACTGATGTTGGCTGCAATTGTTTTGCGGGTATAAAAAAAGAGGTTAATTCAACCTAAAGACTTGCATAATAGCAAAAAACAATAATATGGATAAAATAAAAAAAACTTTTACCAACATAAATAACACTACATCTTTATTAGATGATTTCAAAACCCGATACCCAAAAGCTAACCTTGATAAATTTACATTTGTTAATGATTCAAATGGGGGATATATTAAATGGAAAGTTAATGGGGTAACAGTTATGTCCTATGATGATCCTACTGGAAAAACATGGATCAATGATATTCCTGATATTTTGGTAATATTATTACGGCATGATTTAGGGCCAGAAAATAAACCCAAGGTTGATTCGTTTCCAGAAAATAAAACTAAAGTTGGATCTTTCCCAAAAAGTTTATTATTTACAAAAAAAACATATCCAATACCTGGTATTAAATTCAATAAATTTGCTCTTAATGTAACAAAAGTGTTAATTAATTTAATTATATATGTTTCAGAAAAAGACTATTTCACTACACCCATTCCAATGAAAAATGTATTTAGAAATCAAACTGTAGGACTTACTAGCGGTAAAGAAGCTAGAGCTTGGCAGAGTAAACCAAATATTAATCAATGGCCGCAGCAATTAAACATGGCGGTTTGGTGCGCAACGTCTGGATGCGGAGTAAGTTTAAGTGATAGTTTTAGTTATCCAAAAGTTATTAGAAGTTTTTTTATATTTCACATTTACTTTACAATAAGAAGAATATTATATGAATTATCTGTACCATTACCTGGCGAAAAAACTTTTTCTTTAAAAAATAATCCATACAACAAAAATGAATATAATCGTTTATGTGGAGAATTTGGCTTAAGTAATGATCAAGATTATAAAGGATGGAATAAACCTTTGGCTGATTTTAGATTTATGGGGGGTGCAAATGGTGGGGTTGGGGATATATTCTTTGATTATGGAAAAGGATACGTAGACCCCAAAAGCGTTCCTGGAAGCGTTGCTGCGCAAGGGACGGGCGGTGGATATCAAAATGTTAGAATTATAAGAGGTTATGATACAGAAGCTAATATTTGGCCGAGCGGTTTAAATAAATTTTACGATGATGGAGGTAGAAAAAATAAGGGCGATTTAATATCTATGTTACGAAATGATCATTTTGTTGATTTTCAATATGCTTGGTTTATAGCAGAATCTGGATATGGATTAACAAAAGCTGGATTAGGAAGAATAAATAGATCGGTTGAAGCTTTTGTTTATTGTGTTTTAGGAGCCCAAGTTAATACTAGGAGTTCAATTATTGGTAGTGGGGGAAGTGCATTTAATACTCAGCAAAATTTCATAAATTTATTTGAAAGCTCTGTGATTAAAAATGATGTCGCAAATTCAAATGAAAGATATCAAAAAACGCTTAATGATTCAAAAGCGCGGCTTGATTTTGCTATAGCTCCTGGTGTTTTGTTGATGCCAAGCAATTTAATTATAAATACAGAAAGCGTTATTGGGTACAATAATAATCTGAAAATAGCAACAGAAGATATGAAATTTGGAGCAAATAATTCAATAAATGTTGAAACAAAAAATGTTGGAATAACCCATAGTTTAGGAACATCAAAGGTTTTATTAAATACTAATGCTCGGCCGAGTAAAAATATAAAACCTAAATTAAACAATATTGATGAATCAGGAAAAACAGATGAAGTTAGTAATACAGAAACATCTTCTCACCAAAATACTCTTATTGTTTTAATGCTTGCTGGGGGATTATTATCTTGGTTTTTATTTCGATAATGTTTTGATTATAGAAATCTAAAGATGTAATCAAAACAAAATATTTAAACTAAAACCCCAATGCAACAAAAACCATTTTTATCATATTTAACTGCTTTTAATTCAACATTAATTTTATTGCCTATTCCAATTTTGTTATTATTATTTTCATATGTGTTAAAAATTTCATTAAACTTATAATCTTTTAAATAAATATGTGAAATTAAAATCTTCATTTTTTCAAAAACCTTAATAAAAATACCTTCTTCATAAACCCCACATACTACACCATCAACTTTTTGTTTAATTTTTGGTTTATATGTTTTTGCTTCAAATTTCAAAACAAAAAAAGTATCTTCATTATCTACAATTTTTATTATACGATTTGCTGAAATAATATATCCATATTCTTTATCAAATTGACCAAAAGTTACTTTATTGAGTGTTTTTAAAAGATGATTCATAATATTTTTATCTAAATATTTAGGTTCAAGATATATACGCCTTTGAATTATATTAGTTTCCATTTTCTTAATTTTAAATAAATAATCTAAAAACTAATATAATTTAATCAAAAATATGTTCAGCATTACAATGTATGATTCTGAAACGCGGGTTTATTTAGATCCCCCACTGAAACACGTTAGTGAATTACAACTTTTAGATTGTAATATTAAAACAAAAAGGTCAATAACTTTAAGGAATCAAGAAAAAATAACTGATGAAAAAGGTGGGCCTTTAGTAATATTTAGTCCTGGAATATATTCCATAAATGATATAAAAATATTAATTGAGCTCAGCGAAAAGGGTAAAAATATAACAATAATTAACGGAGATAATTTTGCTTACATAATCAACAATAAATCAATTAACATTAAATTTACTCAGGGTTTGCAAAATTCTTTAGGTGTGCCAGAGGTTTTATTTAAAATAAGCCAAATAGATATAACTATAAAAGAACCTTTAAGACTTTTATGCAGCATAGTTGATAATAGAATGTCATACGCAAATAAAGGTAAAAATGTAAAAATACAACCATCCCAATTGTTAGCAAACATTCCATCAAAAGATTACCCATCTATTCCAATTAGAAAATATGATAACTTGATTAATCACTTTGATTTAACCATTTTAGACACTGATTGGAAAAGGTTTTATCTAAATGGACAATCTGTAACTTTTAGTTTAAGATTTAAATAAATTTTTGTTATGTAACCATTTATTGGGTTATATAACATAATTATTTTTTAACTAATCTCCGCCCCATCTTTCTTTCAAATCTCTTAACTCTTCAAAATCAATACACCAATCTAAATACCTAGATGGATGCCATGCTGCTGCCATTAATTCATCATGTAATGGTTTGTAAAATAACTCTTTATGCTCAATCTTATATTCACTTAAATCAACACTTACATATAATTTTTTTATTATAAAATTTTTATCAAATACATCAATTTTACATTCATCATCATGATAAGCAAGATAAACATCATTTTCATAAAAATGATCAATTTCCATTCCATTTGCAATAATTACGCCATAATATGGATCAAAATCATATTCATATTCATTTTCAATAAAATCATAATTAGCTATTTTTAAAATTTTTTTCGCAAATTTATTAGTGTTAATACCACTAACTCCAAAATTTGTTTCTTCACCAAAATAAATATAATGTTCAAAATCATAATTTTTATTATAATATTCTACATCAAAATTTATTGGATAATAAAAAGTAATTTTTTGATTATAATAAATTATATATTCCCTATTTTTTGTTAAATTTTTTAATAAGTTTTCTTTTATTTCTTCTATAAAATCGCAAATATTAAGCTTCTTATTGTTTAAATATTTAAGATTTAATTTTTTCATTGTTTTATTTTATATTTTATATTTTTTCTTTAAATCAATTTTTATTTTTACATTCTTTACAAGAAGCTTTTTGTTTGCCGTGTTCGCATATTTGTGATCCGCCGCATTCTTTACATTGTTGTTTTTGATTATTGTGTTTACATATTTGTGTTCCCCCACATTCTTTGCAGCGATATTTATATCTATTATGCTTACAATTATACCTATTACAATCATTACAAAATTTTTTTAATTTCCCATGATCGCAAATAATTTTGCTAGTTGTGGTAACTTTTTCAATTAACTTATCAATATCCACATCTGTAAATTTTTTAATTTCATCAATTAGCTCTTTTTTACTCATTTTTGATCTTCCTTTAATTTCTAGATCTTTTGCCATTAATTTTAATTCATAAGTATATAAATATCTTAATTGTTCCATTTTAATTTTTGTTAAATATTGAACGTCTTTAAATCAATTTTATTCTACACCTTATTTTTGTTATGTAACCATTTATTAAGTTATATAACATAATTTTTTATTCATCTTGTTTTTCACAAATTCTACAAAACCATCTTTGTTTCCCATGAATACATATCCCTCTCCCATTACATTCTTTACATTGATACCTCCTCCGTTTATGCTCACAAATACTGCCGCCATTACATTCAATACAACGCGATTTCTGTTTTTTGTGTTCACATATTTGTGATCCTTCACATAACATACAGTAATATTTTAATTTATCGTGAATACACTTATACTTATTAGTTTTTGTTTGTTTTATATGAGGAGTTATAAAATTTTCTAAAGCTTCAATAAGTTGTTCTTTACACAGCCTGTAATATCTCGGTATCCTCCTCTCTTTGGCGAGGAGTTTTAATACTTTCACGTTTTTCTGTTCCATCTTTATTAAATCAATTTAATCCTTTAAATCTGTTTTAGAATTCAATTTTTTATAAAATCTTTGTCAAAATTAGATTAAACGTAAATTGTCTTGGAACCCAACATCAATTTCATATAGACTATGTTAGGGCTGACTCCGTGTCAATTTCATATAGACTTGGTGACGGTTTGGCATCGGCTTTGCGGCAGCCTATCCGCACTATTCATTGATTATCAGAAACTTAACAATTTCACAGAGGTACCCGCCCGCCCACCCGATCATCCGACATGTACTTTGTTAAATCTTTGATTGTGTGAAATCGCCGACAAAATCTTTGTATGTTGGGGCCAACCTCATGTCAATTTCACATCAGCTTCACATCGGCTTGGTATCGACTTAGTAACAATCTGTCTACACTCTTTATTTGATCATCAGAAACTTAACAATTTCACAGAGGTACCCGCCCGCCCACCCGATCATCCGACATGTACTTTTTTAAATCTTTGATTGTTTGAAATCACAGACAAAATCTTTGCCAAAATTAGCTTACAAGCTAAATTGTCCTGGAGTCCGCTTTTTACAACTACTTCTGTGGATCAAACCATGCAGTGTGACCATTCTTTGTAAAGCTACTGAACAGTACTGTACTGTGGTACTGTTTGTTTTACTATACAGTGTGGATCTAACTTTTTCATCTGTGGATCAAACCACGCATCCTCAGTGTGGCCATTTTTTGGAAAGCTCCTGAACAGTGCTGTACGTAAGGCACTGCTGTGTTATTTCCAATGTTGTTCTACTTGAATTTTTTAGTGTTTGGAAGAACCTTTAACAGCTGTTATCTTCTGCAAATATCGCAGAAAGGACTTGCGTGGAATTTTTTGTGAGTTATTTATAAATTAGGGTTGACATGTTATAAGCACATATGCCTAGTCAATTAGTCAATAATAATGTAAAAAGACATACAGCAATACCTTCTCCAGGTACAAGTAGTTATCGTGTTTCGTCAAAGCTCCATGTTCACTCTTTCTTGTACTCTTCAGAAGCGTGCAAGTTTTTTCACTTTTCTTAAAGTTGGCACTATTGCAGAGTCTTTCTCTGCTACAAATCCTTGAACAAGATTCCAAGGAATTGACTTTTTCATTTGAAATGGTATTTTCATCGTTTTCATCAACAAGAAAAAATTTGTCTTCGAGTTTGAAATAAACACCTTGCAACTCCCCTAGAGCGTTTTTCATCAAAAAGAATATGAAGATAATTTGAGTCAGGATCTGTGAAACAAAACAGAAGAATCAATTATTTATGTGTTGCCAGGGTGATGGCTCCTGGTGTTGCATATTTAATAAATGAAAGACTCCTCGTAGTAAAGTAGGCCACATAGTCAGTTGCCAAGATGAGACCTTAAAAAATTCGGATCAATATCAGTTTCCGGGCAACTGTGCACCTACCCTTCCCCTAATTCAGCAAGTTAGCGTTAATGTTGGTTTAGGGGAGGGGTAGGTGCACGGTTGCCCAGAAACTGATATTGATCCAAAAATTCAGGGTTGAACGGGATCTGAACCTATGATTATGTGTATCAGAGGTAACCAAATGATCGGCTTTTGTGGAGAACCCTTTTACTCGAAGCTCGAAACTTTCCCTCCGATAAGCTAAGTAAGAACAATGTCAGCGAAATAAAGTGAGGCCCAAGGATTATATTCAAACTGTGTGAGTAAACATTCCCAATGGTATCGAGTGCAATTTGGAATAAATGAGCACAAGCAAATTTTTAAAAGCTCTAAAAAAATTTGTTGTCTTTGAAAAATTTACGAGTGCTTATTTATACAAAATTGTACTTGAAATCATTTGATTACTTGTTAATAATATAAATGCAAAATCAACTTCAACTTTCTGCACTGTTTGGGCAACACTGTCTTTGTTACTCCCTTTAAAACAGAAAAATTTGCTTTGCCTTCTATATCAAAAGTGTGTCAAACAAATTCACGTCGCAATAACCCTGATACTTTTACACCCTCTCTATTTAACTTTTTATCCCCCCCCCAAAAAAAAAAAATAAAAAGTTTAGGCAGTTTCACGTACCTTCAACAAACTGCCACAGAAAACCATGTCTTGCGTTTTATTCATGACAGAAAGGACTGACGAAGATAGAGCATGTGATCAAACTCGAGATCTATATAGCACATGTTTGTAGCTATAGATTATCAAACTGAGTAACAATTAGAGTTAAACTGAGTTACTCGACTTAGTAACAATCTGTCTACACTCTTTATTTGATCATCAGAAACTTAACAATTTCACAGAGGTACCCGCCCGCCCACCCGATCATCCGACATGTACTTTTTTAAATCTTTGATTGTTTGAAATCACAGACAAAATCTTTGTCAAAATTAGCTTACAAGCTAAATTGTCCTGGAGTCCGCTTTTTACAACTACTACAGATGAAAAAGATAGAACCACACTGTATAGTAAAACAAGCAGTACCACAGTACAGTACTGTTCAGTAGCTTTACAAAGAATGGTCACACTGCATGGTTTGATCCACAGATGAAAAAGTTAGAACCACACTGTATAGTAAAACAAACAGTACCACAGTACAGTACTGTTCAGTAGCTTTACAAAGAATGATCACACTGCATGGTTTGATCCACAGATGAAAAAGATAGAACCACACTGTATAGTAAAACAAACAGTACCACAGTACAGTACTGTTCAGTAGCTTTACAAAGAATGGTCACACTGCATGGTTTGATCCACAGATGAAAAAGATAGAACCACACTGTATAGTAAAACAAACAGTACCACAGTACAGTACTGTTCAGTAGCTTTACAAAGAATGGTCACACTGCATGGTTTGATCCACAGATGAAAAAGATAGAACCACACTGTATAGTAAAACAAACAGTACCACAGTACAGTACTGTTCAGTAGCTTTACAAAGAATGGTCACACTGCATGGTTTGATCCACAGATGAAAAAGATAGAACCACACTGTATAGTAAAACAAACAGTACCACAGTACAGTACTGTTCAGTAGCTTTACAAAGAATGGTCACACTGCATGGTTTGATCCACAGATGAAAAAGATAGAACCACACTGTATAGTAAAACAAACATTACCACAGTACAGTACTGTTCAGTAGCTTTACAAAGAATGGTCACACTGCATGGTTTGATTCACAGATGAAAAAGATAGAACCACACTGTATAGTAAAACAAACAGTACCACAGTACAGTACTGTTCAGTAGCTTTACAAAGAATGGTCACACTGCATGGTTTGATCCACAGATGAAAAAGATAGAACCACACTGTATAGTAAAACAAACAGTACCACAGTACAGTACTGTTCAGTAGCTTTACAAAGAATGGTCACACTGCATGGTTTGATCCACAGATGAAAAAGATAGAACCACACTGTAGAGTAAAACAAACAGTACCACAGTACAGTACTGTTCAGTAGCTTTACAAAGAATGGTCACACTGCATGGTTTGATTCACAGATGAAAAAGATAGAACCACACTGTATAGTAAAACAAACAGTACCACAGTACAGTACTGTTCAGTAGCTTTACAAAGAATGGTCACACTGCATGGTTTGATCCACAGATGAAAAAGTTAGAACCACACTGTATAGTAAAACAAACAGTACCACAGTACAGTACTGTTCAGTAGCTTTACAAAGAATGATCACACTGCATGGTTTGATCCACAGATGAAAAAGATAGAACCACACTGTATAGTAAAACAAACAGTACCACAGTACAGTACTGTTCAGTAGCTTTACAAAGAATGGTCACACTGCATGGTTTGATCCGCAGATGAAAAAGATAGAACCACACTGTATAGTAAAACAAACAGTACCACAGTACAGTACTGTTCAGTAGCTTTACAAAGAATGGTCACACTGCATGGTTTGATCCACAGATGAAAAAGATAGAACCACACTGTATAGTAAAACAAACATTACCACAGTACAGTACTGTTCAGTAGCTTTACAAAGAATGGTCACACTGCATGGTTTGATTCACAGATGAAAAAGATAGAACCACACTGTATAGTAAAACAAACATTACCACAGTACAGTACTGTTCAGTAGCTTTACAAAGAATGGTCACACTGCATGGTTTGATCCACAGATGAAAAAGATAGAACCACACTGTATAGTAAAACAAACAGTACCACAGTACAGTACTGTTCAGTAGCTTTACAAAGAATGGTCACACTGCATGGTTTGATCCACAGTTGAAAAAGATAGAACCACACTGTATAGTAAAACAAACAGTACCACAGTACAGTACTGTTCAGTAGCTTTACAAAGAATGGTCACACTGCATGGTTTGATTCACAGATGAAAAAGATAGAACCACACTGTATAGTAAAACAAACAGTACCACAGTACAGTACTGTTCAGTAGCTTTACAAAGAATGGTCACACTGCATGGTTTGATCCACAGATGAAAAAGTCAGAACCACACTGTATAGTAAAACCAACAGTACTACAGTACAGTACTGTTCAGTAGCTTTACAAAGAATGGTCACACTGCATGGTTTGATCCACAGATGAAAAAGATAGAACCACACTGTATAGTAAAACAAACAGTACCACAGTACAGTACTGTTCAGTAGCTTTACAAAGAATGGTCACACTGCATGGTTTGATCCACAGATGAAAAAGATAGAACCACACTGTATAGTAAAACAAACAGTACCACAGTACAGTACTGTTCAGTAGCTTTACAAAGAATGGTCACACTGCATGGTTTGATTCACAGATGAAAAAGATAGAACCACACTGTATAGTAAAACAAACAGTACCACAGTACAGTACTGTTCAGTAGCTTTACAAAGAATGGTCACACTGCATGGTTTGATTCACAGATGAAAAAGATAGAACCACACTGTATAGTAAAACAAACAGTACCACAGTACAGTACTGTTCAGTAGCTTTACAAAGAATGGTCACACTGCATGGTTTGATCCACAGATGAAAAAGTCAGAACCACACTGTATAGTAAAACCAACAGTACTACAGTACAGTACTGTTCAGTAGCTTTACAAAGAATGGTCACACTGCATGGTTTGATCCACAGATGAAAAAGATAGAACCACACTGTATAGTAAAACAAACAGTACCACAGTACAGTACTGTTCAGTAGCTTTACAAAGAATGATCACACTGCATGGTTTGATCCACAGATGAAAAAGATAGAACCACACTGTAGAGTAAAACAAACAGTACCACAGTACAGTACTGTTCAGTAGCTTTACAAAGAATGGTCACACTGCATGGTTTGATCCACAGATGAAAAAGATAGAACCACACTGTATAGTAAAACAAACAGTACTGCAGTACAGTACTGTTCAGTCAGGAGCCCTCTAACGATGGCAATGTGCTCCTGGTTCAGTAGCTTTCCAAAGAAATCGAATGGTCACTTCAAGGTTTGATGCACAGAATAAAAAGATAGGACCACACTGTAAAATATCCAGGCATTTCTCCCAAATGAGTTTGTGCAAACTTCATTTCAAACCACTTAGTGGCTGGATGACTTGATGTTCACGTGTTGCTAACATGTGCTTCTGATTGATTTAGGCACTAAGCAGTTATTACAAATTTCCATCAGTATTCTTTAAATGTGAATATATGAAAAATTTCGTATATGTGAACTGCTGAGGAAAGACTTAATAAGTGATATATAATAGTTTTTAACTCTGTGTCTTGTTTTCATCGGCAGGCATCTACTTCCATACCAGGTAAATATTTAATTATCATTTCTTTTTATCTTTTCTGAATAAAGATATGAAAGTTGTATTTCATTTCTCATTTGTTCAGTCGTCACTTCTTTTGTTCAGTTTCTCTACAAAATTACACTTCGCTGGTCTGCCTGGCAGAGATCCAAAGATCCTGTACTTCCCCTATAATACTTTTCACTTTTACATTTTTATAGCAGTTTGCACACGTGATGTGAAAAAAATTTCATTTCATATAGGTACCACTAAAACGAACCCTGCTTCCACATGCAAGACTCTCAGTACTTTAGCGTTTCCTCCTCCTACCGGTGTCTACTGGATCGACCCTGATGGTGGATCCCATGCCAACGCGTTCAAGGCTTACTGTGAAATGGACACAGATGGAGGAGGCTGGACATTAGTGTTCAGCTATACGTTCGATTTTAGCGATGATTTTAACTCGGAAGTGAATGCAGTGAAACCGCAGCCATCCTGGCCAGCAGCCCTTTCTAATCACGGTCGAATCTCATCAACTCCACCCCTTAATGAAACGGACTACAATGCAGTCAATTTTTCTGTATGGAAAAAAATTGGAAGAGAAGTGCTGATCAAGTCAAACATCAATAACTGGTTTATTTGCAAGCCAGCAAGCGGAAGTTTAGTGGACTGGACTACCGGAAGTGTGGATTGCCTGTTAGCCAAAGACGTAGTAAACAATGCAGCTTGTAGTGACGTGCCTCTGAGGGTGGATACTTTAGACAATAAGGGACCGAGGTTTCTGGGTGCTGGCTGGGAGGATGCTAATACTTTCATGTACTTCTTTGATTGTAACGTCGATGATGACTGGCCTACACATGATCCTTGCGGGCAGAACGAACCAAATCAACTGAAGGATGTCGAAAATCCCCACGGAAATATTCTCCTTCGTTGACTTAACTGCTGCGTTGTTTCACAAACCAGAATAAGGAGCTAAATCTCAATACAAACAACTTGAGACACATAAACAATTAAAGAAGTTTTTTTCTTACAGTGCGACTACTCGAACTAAGGTCATCCTGATAAATTTTCACACAAATTTTGAATGTCAGTTTTTGACGCTGAAACCAGATTTTTGGCGAGTTTCTACCAACTAAGATGACTCTCTTTCAATCTTGATATGGTTTGTACAGTTATAGAGCAAAGTACGGTGAGACCTCTATTGCCTATCGAGAACGTTTCAAATTGAGGTTGGCCGCTAAACAGAAGTTTGCTGCTTAAAAGAGGTAAAACATAAATTGGGCAGAAATGGCGGTCAACGTGATTTATTGACTCAAGATAACAAAATGATTTTTGAAAAGAGTTAAATACGTGAAGATAGATTTAAATAAATCCACGAAGCAAAACTTAGACCTTTTTCCACGCCAACAGCCTGTGCTAAGTCTATTGCAGTTCAAAGCCTTTGATTTGTGAAAGATTTCCACGTAGGCCTTTCCTGACTGTGCTCGGCAGCTTTTGAGCAACTTCTGAGCGTTGGGAGCAACTTTTCGCCTTTCTAGCAACCTCGAGCAAATTTTGCCTTTCTGAGCAACGTTTGAGCAAAATATAGGTTTAGGGCAAATATCAAGCACAAAAAAGTCAACGATTTCATTTATGATGGGATCATCTGATGGGATCACAGTAACATGCAAGGATGACACGCTGATTTGGTGGGCAATTCACAAAGACACCCTACCGCACCGGTTTTCGCTCAGCCAAGCTCGGCCTCTGCAGAAAGGGCTTTTAGTCTTCTGACCAATGCGTTTGGCTCACAGCAAGAATCCGCCCTCCAAGATTACCTTGAGGCCTCTCTCATGCTTCGATATCATAGTGCAACAAGAGGGTGTAACAGTTTGATCTTATATGGTTTTAGAATGCAATCATGATCAGTAGAGCTAGTTTCCTTCAAGTTCGGCAAGACGTTAAATGAAGGTTTCAATGGGGTGATGACTTTTACGGCTAACGATTAATATTTTTTACGGCTAACGGCTAAAATTTTTCAATATTTACCCTTAACGGCTAATTTTTTGCCCGTTTTACGGCTAACGGTTAACCCCATTGGGACCCTCTCAAATGAACCATGCCGGTGTTTTCCTCTGTCAGACTTAGAGTATTCTAAAATTTCGCCCATATTTGCCAGCAACTCTATAAAGTTAAGTTCCCGGCTATTTTTCTTGACCGATGTTAGTAATTTTTGTGAAAAACGAAAAATAAAGCTTTAAATTAACGTTTATATAAAAATATCAGGAAATTTAGGAGGCAACTTTTGGAATTTAGGTAGTAACTTTTTGGATTTTTGGCAATTTTTTAGCAACTTTTTGGCATTCCAGTGAGCAACTTTCCATCATTTTACGAGCACAATCGGGAAAGGCCTATTTCCACGTGTATACATTTGACTTGTCATTGCAATGGAGGTTAAAATTGCAGTTCTTGATGTTATCAATAAAATAATGGATTTGCGTCAACAAAAAATTGGCCGCGGCCGGTTAATGGAGGTCGCAGTGTATATGCATCTTAAGCGACCTATAAAACATTTGTAGAGATTCTATTGTTTACATATTCGATCGTGATTGGATATTTTGTATGAAAATTTGTTCGGGTGGCCATGGTTCGAGTGGTCATACTGTAAGGGACGGACCATTAGAAAAGTGATGGGGGGGGGGGGGGGGTGGAAAAAAACAAAAAAAAATTCATGCAAGGCAAAATGCGAAGAAAAAAAATTCATGCAAAGAAGAAGGTAAAAAAAAATTCATGCAGAAGGAAGATCCAATTGTGACTTTTTCACACGCAGTAAAAAAAATTCGTGCAGAGAGGTTCACCTGAAAAAAAAATTCCTGCACAAGCAGTGAGCGAAATAAAAAATTCGTGCAAGCTGAAAATTCCCCACCCCCTCCATCACTTTTCTAATGGTCCGTCCCTAAGCTAATGGATTTTTTTGTATTTTTTGGGATAGCATAGAGCACGGATTTCATCAAGAGAAAATGAGGAAAGAGAACATAACCCCGTCTTTTTTTTTTCATTTTATTTATTTATTCCATTCCAGAATTACAAAGATAAATATAAATTACACAAGTAAGAGTAGAAATGGAAAAGGGCAAAAATATAGCAAGCTAATTGGATGCCCTTCTTTAATTGACAATAGAAATTAGGGTAAAAAAGTTAAACTTGACAATAGGAGAAGAAGAAGTATAAATTAATTAATATTGAGCAAAATAATACTGAAAGAGTGCTTTTTTAAAATGTTTTCTAGTCGCTAAGTTGCGTATAGATAAAGGAAGGTCATTCCAATAGTAACATCCAATAACAGTGGGGCAAAATTTCCTTATATTTATTCTGGAGAAACCGGGGTTTAAGTGTTGTAAGGATGCACTTCGAGTAGCGTAGTTATGTTGCTCAGATACCAGAGATACGGTGTAATTAGACGGTTTTTCATCAGTTAAGTGGTCATATAATAGCTGGCAGGTATACAGTTTAACAATGTCAGGAAGCTTAATAAGACCAAGGTTTACATAATGGGGAGTAATATGATCACGAAGTGGCACATTGTTAATTATTCTAATAGCTTTGTTTTGTAGTCTAACCAATTGTGACAATGGAGCCTCGTAATTATTACCCCACAGTACGCAACCATAAGTTAAATAGGGATATATAAGTGCATAATAAATACTTATTAAAGATTGGGATGTCACATAGGGTTTTACTTTTGCAATAACATTTACACTTTTGCTAATTTTATTACTTATATAATCAATATGGTCGTGCCAAGACAGTGAGCAATCAATAATGAGTCCTAAATATTTAACACTAAAAGACTGTTCTAGGTACCGGTCTGCTAGTTTAAGAGGGATATGTAAATTATAATTTCTTTTTTGGCGTGGTTGAAAAACCAGGTATTTTGTCTTACTTAAATTTAAGGTCAATCTGTTTGAGCATAACCATTCATAAATAGCAGGCAATTCTGAGTTTATTCTCTGTAGAAGTACTTCTAAATCTTTACCAGTCGCAGTTAAAGAAGTGTCATCAGCAAATAGTCTTACAGAGAAGTAGTTGGTTGATTTAACAATATTATTAATATAAACTAGAAAAAGAAAAGGACTTAGAATCGACCCTTGCGGTACACCTGAGCTTATTAAAAGAGAACTAGACTCGATACCATTAACAAATACCTTTTGTTTCCTGTTGCTCAAGTAAGACTTAAACCACTGATTTTCAATACTTCGAATACCATATGAGTTAAGTTTAGATAACAGAATAGAGTGATTGACCGTGTCAAATGCTTTACTTAAATCAAGAAAAATAGAAACCGCATATTTTTCTTGATCAATAGCTTTTGTTATCTCATCCATAAGTTCTACCAAGCAATCAATTGTGGTGCTCCCAGATCTAAAGCCATATTGATTAGATACTAAGATATTCTCAATCATAAAATAAAATTTTAATTGATTAAGAATGCACTTCTTAAAAATTTTACTTAACACGGAAAGGACGGATATGGGCCGGTAGTTATTGCATGAGGAACGAGAGCCTTGTTTGAAAATCGGGATAACCTTGGCAATTTTTAAACTATTAGGAAATATACCTTGTTCAAGAGTTAAATTTATAATGTATGTCAGTGGTTTAAATATTTCCAACGCTGCAGAGAACAAAAGGAAAGGATGAATCTTATCAAAACCAAATGATTTTTTACAATCAATGCTATCTAATAGTAAAAAGACCTCCATTTCACTTACTTTAGTGAACCCCGTCTGATATGATAAGGGCACATAATCTATTTTTAGCGCGGAATCTATTTATATCTCGTTCTATGGCTGCGCGGTTTCCACACTGCGAATTAAATTTACAACCACGTGATGAAAATGACATCAACCATTGGTCAGTTAAAATAGTTTCCGGATCTAAAAGTAGATTCTGTCCCCTTATCATAGTAAGAGAGCCCAGTATGGAAGATGCATTCTCTTACCTCATTTTCTCTTGATTTTGTCCCCTTATCATAGTAAGAGAACCCAGTATGGAAGATACGTTCTCTTACCTCATTTTCTCCTGATCGCAGCCAATCAAGGAGAGAATTTCTATGATTAAGATCATGATTGTGGTTAGCTTTTCATCGTAGAAAGTTATATTTCTTTTTTTGTACAAATATATCTGTAATATTTGTAATTTTAATATTGTTCCTCGTGAAGCGAGGCCGAAGGCCGAGCGTGACGAGGTTACTAATCGTGTCGCGTCCGGTCAGACCACGTGGCTCCCAGATCACGTGGCTCGCTTCGCGAGGAATAGTAATAATAGTAATGTAATGACATAGATTGATCATCGCAGTTATCTACACAACTTAAGCAGCTGTGAAATTAAAGCCCGACAAAAACTCAGGCCTGAACGGGATTCGAACCCATGACCTCTGCGATACCGGTGCAGTGCTCTACCAACTGAGCTATCAAGCCAACTGGGAGCTGGTCATGTTGTGAGTTCCTAATATACCCGTTTCACAGCTGCTTAAGTTGTGTACATAACTGCGATGATCAATCAATGTCATTACATATTATATTACTCCGCAGTTCAAATGTATGGTCTTTCATATATATATTCACTTGCAATAATAATAATGATAATAATACTAATGATAACAATAAAAATAACAATAATAGTGATCAGGAGTATATCATAGGTTCCTGTGATGATGTAATGATAAGATGAATACAATAATTTGGGTCTTAGCCCTGACAGGAAAAACCATTACGAGTTCTTCAGAAACTAGCTTCGCAAGGTTTTGCAGGAGTTGTATTTCTAGTATTATTATTGTATACGATTTTGTTGAGTAATTTTGTCCTCCTTGTATTGCGCAAGCGAACTTTAGAAAGTCCATATTGATGGAACATCGTGCACTTGTTGAAAATACAACTCCAATTCAAGTTTTTCCTGTTGTAGCCTTGAATTTACTTTGTTCAACCAGAACAAGAAGCAGAACCTAAAGTAAAAGAGCCAAAAATTTTTTGAAGACCACACTACAGAAATAATACAGCTAATTTTTTCACGCACTAGGAAATACTGAACTCGAGAAAAAAAGGGGAAAATGCGTAATCTAACTGTTGCGTTACAAATTCTTGCACCTTGTGTGACACTAGAACAAATTTTGCGCATGTGTTTTTGTGTATAACACGTCATGGCGGACCTTGTAGTCTTCGCTGTGGTTATTGCGATTGTATTTCTGCTTGTTCGCGTTCTTAATCTCACTGATAAAAATTGTCGTCCAGATGTTTTTGCAGCTAAACATCCATTTATCCGTGCAGTGTTAGAGTCGTGTCCGATTTTTTTCGAGAGGTAAGCTTCTTGGTATTTGCATTTATCGATACGAAACACCGCTCTGTTTTAATGACAAGTATTAATTAACGTAGCTCCAAAAGAACATTTCATTACTCGAAATTATTATCTGTGCTAATCTACTATTTCATTTTATCGACAGATATAATCCTCCTTTTCTTTGGGGGAAAAACGGACACTTGCAGACTTTGGTTGGTGCCAAGTTTGGCAGAAGTAAACCTCCACAATTAACTGGCACAGAAAACAGCACCACACTCGCTGATGGAAGTGTAGTAACATATGATGTTTACTTTTCAGATAAGAAGTCTTCCTTATCGGATCATTACCAGGTAATTATGCTTAACAACTTGTGTTCCTGTTAAAATTGTAATACTCTTTTTATGTTTTCAGACCTCCCTCACCCTCCTCACCTCCCCCCGGTTTTACCCCCCTGTTCAGCGAAAAATAGCGAAAAGAAAGCCTTACCTGTGGGGCAAGGAGAGGAAAGGAAATGTAAACAGAATGGGGATGGGGATAGGCGGCAAGATTAGCGTTTTTCTTTGCCAGCCCAAGAAATCTTGACTTTTTAGAATGCGAGACCGAGACTTCAAAGTGTTTTGAGTGCGAGACTCTTTTGAATAAAAATCGAGACTGCAAGGCACACGTAACCGCTAAAAAACGAGGCTGCAAGACTCATGAAATTTGACTAACATTTTGCAAGACCCAGAGTTTTTGAAAGACCATTCGCCACCCCTAGAACTGTCTTGGGATCCTCTCTCGATCAATAACAAAAAAAACAGAAAAACACCTGGTTATCCTTTTGGCATTTTATACTGACCAGTTTTATTTTCTCCTGTTACTTTATTTATACTGAAGAAAATAAAGGTAAGATTTCCTCACAGGTCCCTACTCATTATGCATGCTGTAGTCGTGTGGTTTCGCCCTCAGAAATGTTTGCACGCTCACTTCCCAAGACAATTAAACTACAGCATGCATAACGAAGTAGGGACCTGTGCGGAAATCTTACCAAAATAAAACTTCATTTGAAAGTTGACCTGAATTTTCTGGACAACTGTGTGTCAACATTTGTCCCTTTTTAGGGAGCATTTTTCTACAGCTCATTACATTAAAAACTGAAACTAACTTTGTTTAAATCTCAGGAGAAATATACAATTGTAGTGGTCCCAGGAATAGCCAACTGCAGTGAAACAAAATATGTGCGCACATTTGTTGGGTACGCTCTCTGTCATGGCTTTGATGTTGCTGTGTTGAACCATCTGGGTGCTAAGAAAGATGAAGGCCTTTCAACTCCTAGGATTTTCACCTATGGTTAGTTATACAAAGTATGTTTTCTTTTCTATACATTACCAAGCAGTATTGAACTTAACTTTCTGTTGACTAGAAGCTACCTTTTACTAGTTTTGACTCTAGGCATAAGGTACCAGGGTATAATCCATGTCCCAACTTTCATAGCAGATTTGGAATGCCCAATAACTTGGGTACTAAAGCAAAGGTGTTCTTAACAGAATGTGCAGTCTCATCTGAGAATTGTTCCTTTTTTCTTGAAATGGTTATCACACGCAAGGTGGTACAGAAGAACTTGCTGCTGTTGTTAAACATCTCACATCATCAATCAATCGTAACCAACTCATTGGCGTTGGGTTCTCTATGGGAGCAAACATTCTTATGAAATATATTGGAGAGAATCCTAGCAGACAGGAGTTATTTGAATGTGCAATCTCAGTTTGTCAAGGGTATGACATGTTAAGGTAAGCATTGAATTTAATTTCTTCCTTTTGATTACTTTTGATGAACAATCTTCTTTTTAACACACTTGATCATTGCCATTGCTCATGACTTTAATTCTAGGACTCATTCTACTTTTGTTTTTATTTCTCAGAGCAAAGCCCTTCCTTCACGAGTGGGATGGCTTTCGTAGATTGTACAACTGGTGCGTCACGCAAAATTTGAAGAATGTTATAGACCGTCACATCAGGGTACTGTTTAGTGGCCCAAACTATACATCACGTCATAAATGTTCCATCCACCATGTGCGTTCAGCATCGTCATTGCCGGAACTGGATGACACATACTTAAGGTTGGTTCACAGTAACAAGTTCATAAAGTGTTAATAAATATCTAAGGGTCCTGTGGTTCAGAACAGAGTTAATAGAGGGGACTGTTAACTCTATTAACTCTGTTGAATCAGAATGATACATATGTTATTGCTCAACTTCACCCTTGGTTAAATTTTATCTTCCTTTATTTTTGGGTTTGTTGATGTTTGATGAAGAGTTTTAAAAAAAAGAAAATAAAATTTAAACCAAGGATAAAATTGAACCACTACATATGTAGCATAATATGGAATTGTAATAATAATAATAACAACACTATTCAGACCATGACAAATATTGCTTGTACTTACAGTACATGCATTGGAGGATGAAGATGTAATCCACTGTTTTCTGTTTGTATATGTAATCAAATGATAATAAATAAGCACATGATGTAGTATTATGGGGGAGCTGGCACAATTCTAGCACAATCATCATTTCAATTATAACAAAAGATTTATGCTAAGATTTGCCAAAGGATTCATAGAGAATTTCATCAAGATTTTACCAAAGGGCCCCGCAGAGCGCCCCGTAAAAAGATTTTGCAAAGACCATACCAAGTCTCTCTAAATAGACTAAAACATATTTTGCAATGTTTTTCCAAACACTCCGTGCTGAAAGACGTCATCGATCCGGTTTGCAAAGACCATGTCAAGCCTATATTAAGACTTATTAAAATTTGTGTTAAAGTTACAGGAGGACCTGACACAATATTATAATAAAATAAAAATGATATTAATTATGATTTAAAAAGATAAATTTGATAACAATAAATGGAAGAATTAATAAGAGAACAATTAAGAAGATTATATGTTGTACAATTGAAAAAAATTGCTAAAGAGTTGAAAATCAAAAGTCAATATATAATGAATAAAGAAGATTTAATTAAAGAGCTGGAAAAATTTACAGATGAAGAGATTATTAAGTTAATTCAAAAAGCTAATATTAATGATAAATATATTTGTATTCATGGAAGGTGTAAATATTACTGTAAAGAATGTGGTGGATCTTATATATGTGTACATAATAAAATTAAGTATCAATGTAAAGAATGTGGTGGATCTCAAATATGCGAACATAATAAAAGCAAGCATCGATGTAAAAAATGCGGAGGATCTCAAATATGTGAACATAATAAACAAAAACAACAATGTAAAAAATGCGGAGGGTCTCAAATATGTGAACATAATAAACAGAAAGCTTCTTGTAAGGAATGTAGAATAAAAATTAGAAATGAATTATGATTTAAAGATATAAAATAAAATATAAAAAAAATGAATTTTAATACTAATGATGAAATTATTGAGTTTGAATATTTTAATGATGAAATATTAAATTTTTATGATTTTTTAAAGTCAATAAAGACAGACGTGTTACGCGATATTTCAAAAAATATTGTTTTTATTGATGAAGAATTTTATAAAAGTATTGAGATTAGATTTATATATAATAATAATGCTGGTTATGTAGACAGTTTTGATTATTATTTTAATATATTTTCTGATGAATTTAGTTTGGATTATATATGGACTGAAGATTCTGCTAGAGATTTAGTAGATATAATTAAGGAATATTATTATGATGATGATCTTGTTTTTGATTATGGTGATGATGATATTGTTGATTATAATGATGAATATAATGAAGAAAATGGGTATGATTTAAATATTGATAATTTTATTATTAATTCATTTCAAGTTATAATATATACAAATCCTTATAAGATAGAACATAAACGAAGATTCTTTAATGATCTGCGTGATGAAATAATAAAAGCAGCATGGCATCCAAGCAGGTATTTAGATTGGTGTTTTGATATTGAGGAATTAAAGTTTTTGGAAGAGTTATGGGGTGAAGATTAATTAAAAAAAATTATGTTATATAACTCAAATAATAGTTACATAACAAAAAAAAGAAATTTATCTAAATCTTAAACTAAAAGTTATGGGTGTACCCTTAAGATTAATTTTTTTCCATTCATTGTCTAATATACTTAAATCAAAGTGATTTATGACACTCTCATATTTTTGAACTGGAATTGTTGGATAATCCTTTGAGGGTATGTTTGCAAGTAGTTGTGATGGTGCGAGTTTCACAAGTTCTCCATATTTGGTTTTATTCATATATGAAAACTTATTATCCACTATACTACACATAAGTCTTAGCGGCTCCTTAATCTGAATATTTATGGGGTATAATTTATTAGGATTTATTATTTCAGGCAACCCAAAACCAATTTGTAGCCCTCTCGTAAGTTTAATTTTGAAGTTATTATTTGAATAAAGATAGTCAATAGTATCACCCTCAATTAATGTTATATTTGCCGTATAAAACTTAATAAAGGCTGATTGAATATCACGCAACAAATATGTGCCAGCCTGCATTGTTATTATGGACTGATTATTCCTTTCATCGAAAAATATCTGCTGTTCCTTGAAATTAATAAATCTTTTGGTTTTTATATTACAATCTAGGAGTTGTATCTCTCGAACATTTTTCAGCGGAGGATCTAAATAAATCCTAGTTTCAGACTCATACATGGTAATGCTCAACATTTTCCACGTAGTGGGGAGGTCTTTAGACCGATTTGTTTTCAGTGAAGCTGGTCTTTAGATCTGGTTACTTCATATTCACCTTTTTTTAAATCGAGCTTCCGCTTTGCGGGGAGGGCTCAAAGCCCCTTCGGGCCCCGGCGGAAGCCGCTTGCCCGAATTTGCTCGGGACCGGCTACGCTGTAATTTACATTGACGTAATCACATTCCTGAGCGACGTTAGAAACCGACCTTTTTAAAGTAAACATAAAATCCGCTTTGCATTTTGCTTGTTGCTATGTCGTAAAAGTATGCAATCTATTGTTCTACACGCGAACACTAATCCAAAAAAAACAATGATAATCACGTGAAATGAACATGAACTACTGAAATAGATACCACGCAAATACGCCAGAGACAATTATAATTGCTAATATATTATCTTCATGTTGTGTGGACACGTCTGACTTTCCATTCAGAGCCGCGGATTTTAGCTTCCCTACAGAGTTTTCCTTTAGTTTCACTTCATTCTGTAAAGGTTTTGGATTTGTCTTAACTATATGAGGTAACTTCACCTTTGAAGATCCTATGTTATGACTTATTCCAACCGGTTTTGCTTCGGTGTTTAGGGAATTATTCACACCAAAATTCATATCACCAGTTGCTTTCATAAGTTTGTTATTATATCCAACCACGCTCTCTGTATTTATGATCATATTACTTGGCATTAGCCATACGCCAGGAGCAATAGCTAAATCAAGCCGTAATTTTGATTCTTGTACAGCTAATTGATAATTTTGTATAGATTTTGAAATATCGTTTTCAATAACACTACTTTCAAATAATGATAAAAATTCTTGTTGTGTTTCAATCGCTCCTCCTCCATTTCCATAAATTGAGTTTCTTGTGTTAACTTGCGCTCCTAATATGCAATATACAAAAGCTTCGACCGATCGATTTAATCTACCAAGCCCGGCTTTGGTGAGCCCATATCCATCCATAGGTATGAACCAAGCATATTTGAAACCACTAAATACATCATTTCTAATAAATGAGATTTTATTTCCATCCCCATCTTTATATCCCTCATCAGAAAATTTATTTTGCCCGGGCCAAGTATTTGCATCATGATCATAATTTCTAACAATATATAAATTTTCATTTCCGCCAGAGCTGTAATAAATAAATTGATCACCCAAACCATGATTTCTTCCACCTTTCCACCTAAAATCAGAATTATTACTAACACCAAACTCTTCGCACAATCTATTATATGCAACTTTATTATATGGATTATTAGTTAACGAAAAAGGTTTTTCATCTGGCAAGGGTAGTTTCAATTCATATAATATTCTTCTTATTGTGAAATATATATGAAATTTTATAAAACTGCTAATTACTTTAGGGTAATTTAGACTCTCAAAAAGGCTTATACCGCACCCAGATGTTGCACACCAAACCGCAAAGTTAAGTTGTTGGGGCCAATAATTAATATCAGGCCTGCTCAACCATCTTTTGCATTCCTTTGCAGAATTAAATGTTTCAACTTGTGATTTAAATATGTTTCTCATATTTGCTGTGAATTTCTTAGTATTTGAAACGTATATATCTAGAAAGGTTAGAGTTTTTGTTACATCGGTTGTAAAGTCATCAAATTTAATAGCAGGTATGGGGTAGCTTTGGTTAGTCGTGGCTAAACTTTTTGGAAACGAACCAACTTTAGCTTTCTTTTCTAAACCTAAATCTGCCCATAATAATGTTTTCAAATTAGAAGGAAGATCGTCGGTCCAGGTTTTTCCAGTAGGATCATCATTTGACATAACTGTTGTTCCATTAACTTTCCATTTAATATACCCCCCATATGAATCATTAATAAATGTAAATTTATCAATATTAACGTTTGGATACCGGGTTTTGAAATCATCTAATAACATCTTATTCTTTGTGTTTCTGATAATCCGGTCTTTAGATCTAGAATAAGACGTAAAGTATTAATTAATTTCTTTTCTAATCCAGCTTCGCTCCGCTACGCGGGGAGGACTCCGTCCGATAACCAGCAAAACAATTAAATCCCACATCAGTTCTCTCATATGAAATTTTCAGTGTTCTCGATCGGTTCTTCCCCTCACTTCGATCAGTTCTTTTAATATTTCTGCCCGAACCTCTGTTCTTATCTGATTCATATTTAAGTTTTTTTCTGTATCTTTCTGAGTTTTTTGGCGGATTTCTAGTTTTAGTTTTTCAAACTTATCAACCTCTGATAAAATTAACGAAAATTCTTGGTCAGATATAGCGTTATCTTTTAGTGCCTTTGAAACCAAGTCGTGAATGGTATTTACTTTTGCTTTTGCCAGAGAAACTGTCTGTTCATGTTTACTAACTTTATGAGAAAGTCTTTTAGAAGCAGAACCGAATCCAACCGATATTACCCCACAAATACCCCCCACAGCTCCTAATGGGATACCAACAACAGCACCAAAACCAGTAAGAGAGGTTCCGAGTCCACTTGCAGATAGAATAACTGAAAATATCCCACTACAAACACTTATTTTTGTAAATATTCCTCTCGCTCGATTATACTTTTTCCTAACATCTTCGTAATGTTTAATTTCCTTCTCAAGATTTTGTAGTACTTCGCATGACTTTTGTAATCTGAAATTGACTGGATCTGAATTAACAGGCAAATTAGGATAAATCGAGGGCTCTGCCTGAATTTGCTCGTGGTCTGCTATACCGTAAATTCTCTTGTAGTCATCCATATTGTATTTTACTGATCAACATGATATCTTTAAATTTGTTACTTTCTCTTCTTTACACTTTCCACAAAATATAGAACCACAGCCATTATCAAAAGCCAAGCATTCTTACCTAAAAATCCAATAACCTCACCCGATGTTTTGAACAAAAAGCTTACAATTGCCCCAACCATTCCGGGTAATATTTCACCAAGTTTCTTACCAATAGCTTTAAACCCATTCCCCACACCTTTACCTAATCTGGTTAGCCCATTAGAAAGATTAGAAACTATAACACCAATTACTACGGCAACAGCACTCACAACTGCGAATACTGTAAAACCATATTTTTTGAAGATAGTCTTCACACGTTCCCTTAATGGCAGATTTTTAAGTATTTCTTCATTTTTACTCTCCAGATCAGCTATTTGTTCTTGGTTTAAAATAATATTCTTTCTTGCTAGTTCTTTAAATTTATCAACTTCGGCTTGTAATCTTTCTTTTCCACGTTCTAACATTGTTAAATTTGACTGTCCCTTCTTATACTTATCTATTTCATCTTTGTATACATTAATTTCATTCAAAAGTTTATCTTTCTGTATTTTTAATTCTTTATTCTGCTTAACAGTTGAATCAAAAAGACTTTTCATTTCCGTTTTTTCCATTTTTTGTTTCTCAGCGAATTGACGTATTTCTTTTTCTTTTTGTTCATATCGACTAATCTCCATAGGATATACTTTTGTGACCGCTTCCAATCCTTGTACTACATTAAGTAATTCCATATTTTGTTCATTAGTTTCATTCAATTGTGATAAACGATTATTATCTTTTATAAGCATGGATTCATAATCAGCACCTAAAGCTTTTCTGAAGGTAATTGGTAAATTATCAACTTTTATTACCCTATCTTTATCAATCAATATATGTTCTGCAGCATTTCTCTGATTACTCAATTTAACCACCAAATTCCCTTCTCTATCCCATTCTACTGTAAATGGAGAATCTAAAGGGTTGAAATCTGGAAACAAACTTTTTATGTATTGCAAAGCTTCCATCCTATTATCATATTTATCACTAGGTAATTTAGGTCTTGCACCCTCCTTCTCATAATTCCTCCTGCTAAATGAATTTTCTTCATCATCATCAGGGTTAATTAGACGGGTGGTTGGCGATATTGGTTCCATTTCCATATTTTCACCATCATCATCGCCTAGATCAGTTGGTTCAAAGTCTGGTATTTCTTTAAACATATCTCCTCCTTCTGCCATAATTTTTACTCATCAGTAAGAAATCTTTAGACCAAAAAGTTATGTTTGTAAATTATAAAAAGAATTATAATTTAAAGATAAAAAAAAAAATAAAAACAATGAAATTTATAGATATTTATGATAATATTTACTATTATACACTAAGAAAATTTAATACAGAAGGAATAATTACAATTGATGACATGTTATTGTTAAGAAATATAGCAGTTAAATTAAAAGATAGAGAAAAACTAAAAGAGTTATATGAATTATTTAAAAAGCTTTATATTTCCACAGGTAGTAATATAAAAATAGTAAAAATTTTAAATTTATTGCATGTTGATATTAATATAAAAACTTGGGGTAAACATGTATCAAATATATAAATAATGCTTTAATTATAAAACAATTAATGTTTTTTTTTTATAATTTATAAAAATTTACTAGCAGCATACCCCAATGCCATCATACCACCGCCTACATATACCATTTCACCCATCTTTTGGTTTTTGCTTGGTCTATAATAATCTACAAATTTTGGTTCGTG
Source organism: Ricordea florida (assembly GCA_949710005.1). Taxonomy (NCBI): domain Eukaryota; kingdom Metazoa; phylum Cnidaria; class Anthozoa; order Corallimorpharia; family Ricordeidae; genus Ricordea; species Ricordea florida. The sequence continues at coordinate 1,139,317 of OX453285.1, forward strand.
CATTTGAGCATAATCTTTTTGATATTTTTCTAATGCCTTATCGTGTCTTATTTTCTCTGTATCCGTTTTATCTCCTGAGAGATATTTTGCAAGATATGATCCACCAACAAAGGCGGTTGCATTTAATACAGCTCCTCCTAACATCATTGCTATTGTTGCCATAATTATTTTGGTAAAATATTTTGATCCTCTAAATATGTTTTTAGGTACATACTTCCCGACAATACGGCCACCCATTTAGCATAATTTGTAATACTTGAGGATGGGTCGTTCATAAATGATTCTCTCATAACCTTTTTAGATACATAACCAACAGCAGCTGCTAACCCAATAAGTACTGCTGAATCAGTAACAGTTTTCACAAGTTTGTTTTCAGTTGACATGATTTTTTACTACATCAGAAAGAAATCTTTAAACTACTTTCCTCATATCATTCCTTTTTTTGGTGGTTGTGGTGGATGAGGGGGTTGGTTAGTAATATTTGAGAGTGGAACTTTAGTAGGAACTTGGGATAAATCAGGTATTCTATTTTTGTAATATCTCATAAACATGTCAAATGCTGTAAAACCTATTCCAAGTATTGATAATACAGTAGTAAAAGATAGCTCTGGAAGCCACGCTTTCCCATTTTCATTTTTAGTCTCAGCTTGTTCCTTTTCTCGTTTCATTTCCTCTCTAGCTAATGCTTCTTTTGCTTTTTTATTATATTCAGCTAATTTCTTACCAGCAGCAACCTTTTTAGGGTCTTTCTCTTTCTTTTTTGCATCTTTCTTTTTAGGGGGAGGATCCATTGTAATTTGTTCCGTAAAGCGGGGAGGGGCTTCATCCCGATCAACAACTTCTGTTCCTCCTTCACTCCGGCTTTGCTGGGGAGAGCTTTGCTCGATTTGTTCTGTTTGGTCAGACATTATTATTTTATTTCACAAAGTAAAGAATCTTTAAATCAGTATCTGGATAGGTTTTGCTTACACCACTACGTAGTTGTTCTTTTAGCATCTCAATATCTTTTTTAATTTCTTTATTTTGTTGGTTTTTATGATCTAGAATCCTTTTAACATCTGCAATAAGTTTTAAAGCTTTTTGATTTTCATTTTCCATATCTCTTTTATATTCTACCAACATTATTTATTTTTATATTCAATAGCCCGCTCAGTTGTGTTAATTAGTATGTTCAATAGCCCGCTCAGTTGTGTTAATTAGTATGCTCAATAGTCTGCTCAGTTGTGTTGGAATCATCTATATTTTTACTTGTAACTTGTTGTTTTTCTGCTCGAAGAGCGGACACAGCTCCGCTGATTTTATCTATTTTAACGTGTTTAGCAACCTGGAATAGCCCGCTAGCAAGTGCTGTCAATCTTCCTGCTTTCAATGCTAAGAGCCCTACAATGTTTGTTAGTTCGCGATTAACCAAATCATCATTCTTCAAATCCGCGCAAAGCGCTTCTATATCATCCACAGGAACCATGTAAGAAATAACTTTAGAAATTAATTGAAGAGATGAATCAATCAACCCTCCATTAATTTTCTTACCCAATACTGCTTGATATCGATTATAATATTTTTCAACGTCTTTTACTGATAATTTTTTTATATCGCCAAGACTCATATCAACTCCCAAATATTCCTTTGTTGTTCCAAGAGCTGCGAGAATGGCTAGTGATTCTTGTTTTATTTCAAGTTCGTGTTCCTCTCTTCGTTCGGTATTATAATTATCTTTTACTCCAGTTTTTACATCACTAATATAATCTTCAACTTCTGACATATTTTAAATTTGTAATACAACATTGATTCTTTTAAAACAGCTTTCTGCTTTGCGAGGAGGGCTCAAGGCCCCTTCGGGCCCCGGCGGAAGCCGCTTGCCCGAATTTACCAACCCGCTACGCGGAAATAGTCCCAGGGATCTCCAAATAGCAATTAAATGGGTGGCGTAATGATAAACAAAGCCTAGAATATTTTTCTTTTTTCAGCAGTTCTACAAACTTTTTACTAGTTTCTGAGTCTAAATCACCTCCATAATCTTCAAAAAACATCTTCATACCTTTTTGTGATGGGTTATGGAAAGTAACAACACAAGCTACATTTTCACGGAATGGTTTTGCTATGGATGTTAATTGCTGAGTTAGAACCCACATTGATAAACCATGATGCCTTCCAGAAAATGCTAAATCTATAAACTTGTTTGATCTTTTTTTCAGATCATTCGAAACAGCGCAATCATCTAAAATTATTAGTGTATTTGTTCCGGAGAATAAAGTTTGACAATCAGTTAACAATTCATTAATCTCATCAATGTTACTGGCATCCGGTGATAATACAAAGAAACGTTTATCTCCTCTAGCAAAATTATGATAGGTTTTATTTTTAGAATAAGTTGGACATATTAAAACAATGAATTCAAACAATTTTCGAAATGGGCCCCGGAGTTGATCTATGATGTACTTTGTCTTTCCACAATTTGTTGGACCAGTTATAATGCAGTGAAAAGGAATTTTATCTCTTAATTCTTTCATATTTTCTTTTCCGCGAAGCGGGGAGGTCTTTAGACCGATTAACTAATACATGATTGATCTTAAGTTTGAATTCATAACCTCCATTAACGCATCAGCCACAACAAACATGTAACAAGTCATAATACTAGACCCGCTAACTTTTCTTTTCATTTCTATTTTTACACCATCTTGTGCATTGTTTAAGGCTAGCCCTCCTCCATGAATATCATTATCTGGGTGAGTTCTCAAATCTAACCACAATGCAAACTTATTACTATAAAAATCCTTTTCATTTACCGAGTGCCTCCCTCCGGGCGGTCCGAAACGTTTCTTTACCGACTCCCATAGGTCTGAAGGTACCATTCCCTTAGAGTAGAAACGATTTGGCACCCCATTAACATCGATATTGATTGAGGTGATACCAGGATTGAAAAAATTCTCAGAATCTCGTGCTCCTCCTGCATATGGCAATGTAAACAAACATAATATGCCTGTGATTGCCCTTCTAGGTAGATTAATATGCTGGTTTATAACGCTGTCTGTAGGTCTGGATATGGTGAAAGTTTTGTGTAGGGTGACATTTTCATAATAGAATCCTTTACCAACCTGATAAGCCGCTTGTGCCTCGCGAGCTAAGTATTCACTTGATATACAAGAATATTCCAACTCAAGGTTTGTGATTTTGTAATTTGGGATCTTAGTCGCGTCAGAATAAACAACAATATCGTTAACTGGAGCCAGCGTAATCTCAAAGATTAGTTGATGATCTAATGCCTTTGGGTAGAAAACCCCATGATCGTTTAGAATAGGATGGTTTAGTATGATATGGTACTTGGTATTGTGTACTACTACAAGAGCTACTTCATTCTCATCTGAATTATCCTTATCTCCCGCATTTGTCCGGAGCTTTCTCATGTTTTCAGAAGAAATACCCTGTCTTAATCTATCCTCTCGTTCTTCATCTGTTAAAAATAAGTCATGGTATGTTTGAAATAGATCGTATCTTTGAGTATCCTGTAATGTTTCACCACCAAAAAGAACCTTGAGTCTGGATACAAGATTACTGCCTACATTATTCACGAGGGTGTTATTTTCATGACCATCAACAATCAAGTTAAATACTAGGGAGACACTTTCCGGCACAATCACTAAATTTTCTGAAAGTTTAGGAATATTTATATATAGTGTTTCTCCTGGATTAGCTGATGAAGGATTTAGTGTAATTCTATTCAATATTGATTCCGCTTTCAACCCCAGTGGATCTCTTGGAATCCTGTTTGGGTTAATTTTTTCAGATACGGTTGTCATATTTATTTATAAGATACTTTGGTTAATCTTTAAATGAGTTCAGACTTATCAAAAATATATTATTCAACTGAAGGATATTGGAAAGGATATTCTGCTATCTCTAAATTAGCACAAAAAAGCAAATCAGACGAAGATGAAGCAAAACAATGGTTACAAAAACAAGCAATATGGCAAATATATCTACCAGCCCCAAAGTATATTCCTAGACCTCACTGGACTGTGGATAAACCTAATCAGATTCACCAAGCAGATTTATTATTTTTACCTCATGATAGAGTTGGAAGAAAAACATATAAATACGCATTAGTTGTGGTTGATGTTGCCTCGAGATACAAAGATGCTGAACCATTAACCTCAAAAGAAAGTCATGAGATATCTAAAGCTTTTGAAAAAATATATTCCAGGAAGTTAAAATATCCTAAAACATTAATTGTTGATCCAGGAAGAGAATTTATGGGAGATGTTACAAAACTTATGAATTACCATAATGTAAAAATCCAGAGAAGTGAAGCTGGAAATCATAGAGCACAAGCATTTGTTGAAAGAGCAAATAGAACATTAAGTGAACGATTATTTAGTCATCAATATGCACAAGAAATGGTAGCCGAACGAAGTGAGGGACCCGGCCGAAAGGGAGGACAGGATGATCGATCTAGAGTATGGGCAAAACGATTACCTGATATTTTGAAAACTTTGAATAACACACCAACTAGAATAACGGGTAAAGAACCTGATGAGGCTATAAAACTGAAAGAGGTTGATATTGAACCTAAAAATTACCTACGTGAGGTGGGTCTTGATGAGGTTAGACTGCCATCTTATGTTAAAGTTAGATACTTACTTTCTCCTGGAGAACTTGAGGGCGGTGAAAAAAGACGAGCTACTGATCCTATTTGGAGCATCAAAGTTTATGATATTTCTAGAAGTGTTATTTCATCTAATCAGCCTGTTTTATATTATTTAGTGGATGGCCCAAGGCGGGGCTTTGTAAGAGAAGAATTACAGGTTATACCTTATGATACTGAACTCCCACCAGATTCAGTTATTAAACTATAATGGCCATATGGAAGAGTATGTTTTCCATCTTTACAAATTACTCTCTTATCATCATCAGCAGATAGTGCAACTTTATTAACAGTTTCAGTATAAAGAACGTGCTTATAACTTCTTATTACTTGCATTTCCCTCATTTGCTTTGCTTTATTTTCTAAACATTCCTTGTAATCATAAAAAGATATTTCATTTTCTACAACTGATTTCTTCATTCCTTTATCCTTTTTTATCTCTTCGCCGTCATCCATCCTAAAAGCATATTGTTTTGCTCGTAAACCAACAAATTCTGCTATTATTCTACCACCAGCTTCATCTTTAAACATACCAACTATTTTTTTGTTTACTCCTGTTTCAATACCAGATGGATGATTTTTAGGGTAATTACTTGTATCAAATCTCTCTCTAACATCTGGACTTATATCCTTATAAAAATCCTTTGTTAATATATCATGTACAAGACTATCTGTATCTGTCATAAGTAATTTAGCTTTTTCGCCATATTTTGTTTTTATATAATTATAATGAAAGTCATACATTATTGCTTTACTTATATCTAAAATACACATTCCTAAGTAAATGGGTTTATCGTATTTTATATTTGTTATATTCATATGAATGGCCATAAGATTTTCAGAAAAAATAGTGCGACGATTATAGTTAGCTTTTGATATCAATTTTCTTGCATCTTTCTCATTTGTAACCAACCTTATATCAACCCTTTTTCTAAGATTTTCCATAGTTTTACCAAATACAGAATTATTCATAAGTTTGAAGAACTCTTTTTCAAAATCATTTTTTGCTTCAATCCTAAGTTTAGTATTCAAATCAATATAAGGTTTTAACCAATTTGACTCTTTAAATTTAATGCCTCTATGAATTTTTGTTATTTTTAATCCTAAACTTTCATATTTTTTTAGAGTTTCTCTATGAACCACATACTTTTCCTTATTTTTTAAGTTTGGAACTAATTTCTCAACATTTTTAATCTTCATTCTCTCAGGAGCTAAAGGATAATCACTATGTAAATCATGAAGACGTTTTGGGCAGATCATATCAACCTCTACTATGCATGGTATATTTCTCCAGTTTTTAAGCTCTTTTTCACACATCCATTCAAAACCGTGAGTAGGTAGTGGTTCACTCATTGATCCGCCATATAAATTATTTGCGTCAATATATTCTATATAATTTGTTGGTTTGTTAGGATCATATTCTTTCATGTATGGGTTATTAGCAATAGCATATCTATTTGATATCTGTGATATTCCTCCTCGAACACCTTTCTCAATCATATTTAGCATATCAATATCAATTATCATTTCTAATTTAACCTTAGTTAACTTTAACATAGCATCCCATGCAAGTCCAGGTGCTGTATAATACCAAGCAGGATCCAAACCATAATTACTTTGACAAACATCTCTAAAGTTTTCAAATACATCTGCTAATAAGAGTACATCTGTCTTAAGATATAAATCAAGATAATCTCGTATTGTTTTCATATTAAAGGTTTTCCATACCTTTTTAGCATGTTCATAATCCTCATCTGAAATATGTTTCCCATTAAGTTTTGAGTAAAACGATTCCTTTGGCGGAAGTTGGGTTTCATTTAATTTATCAAAATCATCAAACCAATCATATGGGAATACGCCCTTTCTCAACAATAACTCTAATTTCTCACCAACATAATATTTTTTACTGTTTTTGAAAGATTCTTTTGGCAGATTATTTACTAATTTATCAAGACTTGATGACATAAATTTGAATGAATCTATGAATCTGATATCTCTCTTAGAATCTTTCATCTCACCACTTTCTTTATCTTTATAGGTATCAACTACAATCTTTTTTGAGAAAGAAATATACTTTTCCTCATTATTAGGTATGAGTTTTATTTTACCTTTTGTTTTACCAAGGCTATTAATAAATAAATGAGAATCATATCCTGATAAATTGTGAATGATAACTGGAAAGAATTTTGGAATCTTATAATCTAAGTTACATTGTTTATGAGCCGCACCTCTATACTTTCCTATAAGGTGACAGTGGTCTATTACCTTGTCTTCGCCCAATTCTTTATCACAGATATGACAAATAGTTGCATTTTTATGATTTATTTCATCATCTTCCGTCATCATTCCCCTATTAAATTTTTTAAATCTTTTTACATTATAACTTATACAATTTTTATAAATTTTCTTAAATTCTGCTTCTATATATTCTACAAATTTCAGCGCCACATCATCATCGGGTGATTTAGCTGTATATCTATAAAATCTTGATTTACATATTTTTTCATTAAAACTCTTAATATAACAACCAAATGAAACTGGTTTGTGTCTCTGATATTTATTAGTAAAACTTTTATTTTTATCTGGGATAGAATGTTTTTTTATTTTCCCTAAAATAGACTCAAAATCAACATATGCAAGAAAAGGTATTCTCATTTTTTTCATAAAATTTCTAAAAGAAATAAAACATGGTTTACCATCTTTATCTTTTAACATATCAATCCTAGCTTCATTGTACGCATAACAATATCCTTCGTGTTTTTCTAACGATTTTTTTAAGTGAAAAGAGTGTAAACAATTATCACAAAAGAACATCTTACATTTACGTTTAGTAACTTGTCTAGCTATAAGCGCGCTAATATTATTTATTAAGCAATAGTGTTTATTTGTTTCTTCTTCATTTTTATCTTTTTCTTTATCTTTTTCTTCATCAGTTATTAGAAGTAATCTAACTAATTGATATCCTCGTTTCCTACTTCTTTTTATAGGATATACTCCTACTTTCTCATCATATCCAAATATAGCAATATCTATTTCATTCTGTTCTTCAAAATTGGTAATATCTTGTAATGAGGTTGGAAAATTAATTCCGCTCCAATTTAAATTCATAGAGTTTTCTATCAATTCTTTATTTACTCTCTGTCTGTTTTTCTCCCTTGGATATATGGCTTCAGTTACACACCACTTAAAACATTTATGATCATTCTCATTCTTGGGGTTAATAAGCGCATTCCTGTTTGCTAATTTCTGAGGTAGTGGAATATAAGACCCTGCTAAAAGAGGAACAAAACGATCTATGAAAATGTCAAAGAATAGTACATGGTCAAACACCCAACCAGATTCATTTTTTAAAAAATCTTCAAATAATCTAAGTTGTTCATTCGTTAATCTATCAAATAATCCTGATAAATCTGTTGATTCAAGAACAATTTCTGATTTTTCAGAAGGAAAGGGCTCATCAACGTATTTATATATTTTGTCTGATTTTTCAAAAAATTGTTTTTTAAATCTGCATGAAAATATAAATTTAGTCTTTAATGATTTTTGTGATTCAACTCTCTTTCTAAGTAAATCTATAACTTTTGGTTTTATTTTATGTAAGAATGTCTTTTCATCATTTTTTTTTATTTCCTTCAATCCTATAACTTATATAATTACCTTTTATAGCCGATTCATATTCTTTAGGGGTAAAATCTTCCTCAATTTCGTCTGTATCATATTTTTGTTTTACACTTTCATTTATAATAATTTTTTGTTTTTCTTTAGTATTTTTATTTATAAGATTTTTAAGATCTTTACCAACAGCCTTAACTCTATCAACTACTTTTGTTGCTTGTTTCTTTATCCAATTAAAAGTTTTATTCTTTGTTTTTGATTCTTTAATATTTTTAACTAAACTTTTAGCACTATCAACAAAATTATATACAATATTTTTTCTGGGGGGTGGTTTAGTACGTTGAATTAACGGAGGGGGAGGGCGTGGTGGTTTAGGAGGTTTAGTACGATGAATTGAAGGAGGGGGAGGGTGTGGTGGTTTAAGGGGTTTAACATTTGGTGGGGGGCTGCCCGGAGGAGTTCTTCCACGACGATCAGGTGGTGAGCCTGGTGGAGGGCTATCTGGATTAAATCGATCTGGCGAGCTTGGTGGTGGTATATAAAGTTTGGAGGGTGTGGGTCTTGATGGTTTATTATGTTCGATTGGAGTTGGTGTATTATGCAGAATAGGAAGACGTAAATTTGGTTCATCTAGAGGTCTATTTTTTGTAATACGCAAAGCCGCAACAATTTCTTTAATATTATCAATGATTTCTTGAACATTATTTCTTATTTCAGGAATATTACTCAACGTCTCAATTAGGTCTGCTTTTAAAGTCAATTGTGCTCTTCCTTCAATATTATACCATGATACTAAAGGTTTTAATTGTTTAACAGTTAATCTTCTTAATTGTTCTCTTATTAATTCTTCCATTTATTGTTATCAAATTTATCTTTTTAAATCATAATTAATATCATTTTTATTTTATTATAATATTGTGTCAGGTCCTCCTGTAACTTTAACACAAATTTTAATAAGTCTTAATATAGGCTTGACATGGTCTTTGCAAACCGGATCGATGACGTCTTTCAGCACGGAGTGTTTGGAAAAACATTGCAAAATATGTTTTAGTCTATTTAGAGAGACTTGGTATGGTCTTTGCAAAATCTTTTTACGGGGCGCTCTGCGGGGCCCTTTGGTAAAATCTTGATGAAATTCTCTATGAATCCTTTGGCAAATCTTAGCATAAATCTTTTGTTATAATTGAAATGATGATTGTGCTAGAATTGTGCCAGCTCCCCCATAATACTACATCAGCACAAGTTAATTTTCCAAGGACTAAACAAACTGCACCAGCCCATATGTCAAGTGTAATTTGTTGCCTCTATAAAAACAAAACGAGTGCTTGTTTATTTTCAATGACCCTTAAAAACATTTCATTTCTTGGTAAAAATGTAGTGCAAAAATTCAGTGTCTAATTTTGATGCTTGATTTCCATGTTCATTTGATCAGGAAAATGGCAGGTTTTGATCATTTAGATGAGTTTTACGAAGCCAGCAGTTCATGCAAATACATGGACCAGGTACATGTAAGGATAACAATAGCAATAATAGAGAATAGTAAAGTTTTCATATGTGTTATGGTTGTGATTTGTGTTGTGGTTGTGATTTGTGTTGTGGTTGTGATTTGTGTTGTGGTTGTGATTTGTGTTGTGGTTGTGATTTGTGTTGTGGTTGTGATTTATGCTATGGTTGTGATTTCTGTTATGGTTGTGACTTTTGTTACGGTTGTGTTTTGTGTTACAGTTGTGATTGTGCTTCCTGCTTTTCATGAAGGCAGTACTTAGTTTTTTGGTGGAAAAACTTAATCATTCAGAAACATGTGATATGGCTATTGTATTTGCAGGATGGAATTTATCTTGGTAACAGTGAAGATAATTTTGAAAGATATGTCATACATGTACATGAGTGTGTGTGTAGTTTTAGAATAAAAATGTGGATTTTCAAGGTGTAGACCATGCCATTTATAGAAACGTGATTAATTAAGGAAGATTCTAACCCCTACCATTAATCATCCAAACACATACACAGATTAAGATCCCTGTTCTGCTGTTAAATGCACTGGACGACCCTCTGATCCCTAAGGAGCTGTTTGTAACTCCACACGATCATATCAGTAAGTAACAAATATAGAGTTTTTCCTTGAATTTCCAAGCACGCCAATGAGAGATTTCCTCTTGCTCTGGCGTTAGAATTATTATTGAGTTTGAGAGAGGCAACTGCAACTTTTGTTAAGATCTGCTGAAGTGTGGGATTTTATAAGTTTGGTACAATTCTAAACATGAAAGGGTTTTTCATTTTACATTTAAATAACTCTGCTTTACTTTTTTATGACCACGTCCATGAAAGGATCGTAAAATCGCATGAGTTGACGTAATTCTCTTTCGTGAAATCAAAGGTGGAAAAAAAATTGAAGTCTCATTTTGCATTACCGCTACTCATTTTTCTATTTTACAGAATGTAATGACATGGCCATGTTTGTTGTTCCGCGCCACGGTGGCCATCTTGGATTTTATGAAAGCAGAGGGTTTTTCTCAGTGCAGCCGATAACGTGGCTAGATAAAGCTTTGATGCAATATATCCTGGCTGTAATAAGGGTGAAGACTTCTCACGAAGAATCACCTAACCAGGAACAGAAGGAAGAATACATCATTGCGTCCTAGAATCAAGAATCAAGAATCATAGAAATCAAATAAATAACAATAGAATCTGGAAATACTGATACCCTTTAGTGGGTGTTTTTCATTATTTTACTCCTGAATATATTTTTGGGATAGTGCAAGAATGTAATTTTAGGGTAACATTCACAATATATGCAGATATTTTACCTTGATGTAATTTTTATAGCCCAACCGTTTGATTATATAGTCAATCATGTACACTATTTCATTATTTTACTCCTGAATATATTTTTGGGATAGTGCAAGAATGTAATTTTAGGGTAACATTCACAATATATGCAGATATTTTACCTTGATGTAATTTTTATAGCCCAACCGTTTGATTATATAGTCAATCATGTACACTATTTCAGTGTGTTGGAATATTTAGCATAATTTAGCATCCCACCTAATTGTGGGTACTGTATGTATTTTTAAGCTTTAATAATTATAATAATAATAATAATAATAATAATAATAATAATAATAATAATAATAAAAGTGGGAAAAGCTTTTTGAGAAAAGTAATTTGTCTTTTAAAACTAGACAAAACCAAAATAACTACAACTATTACAATTATTTCTTCTGATTTATAAGTTGTGTAAGAATGGAATAATAAAGATCAACTGTACTCCTTGACGTTTTTTTTTAACAATTTTTTTTAAATTGCAAACTAGTTGCTTGGAAAACTAGTTAATTATTGTATTCATGTGACTATTGGACATCGTTCTGCGAGACATAGTTCCAAACTACAGCACGAGTTTGAACGAATTTCTTGAAAACCTTCAAGAAGACAGAAACATAAGTTAATTTCATTAGATTTTCTGTCAACCACAATGCAAGGTGCGCGTCAAGGAGGTTTCGTAAGATTGGCTCCTTTGGAGCCGTCTTCGAGGATCTATAAACAGATTTCGATTTTCATCGAGAAACCGTGTGTTAAGGAAATATATGCCCATGGTGTTATTGATTATTAGTAAATACCACAGAAGTGAATAGTGGATTTCGCGCATTCTGATTGGTTTACTTGGAGGTGATTAGCAAAGTACTATTCACCTCCGAGCAGCCTAAGAGAAACAACACGGCCTCCCGTTTCGGTTTCCGAAGAGGAAATTATTTAACACCAGTTATTTACCTTGTGACAGGCGCGTGGCCTGGATTTTTTTCATGTACGCCAAAGTTGGATATATTAATTGTCTGAGCCATTCGTTGGGTGATGTTTAATTGTCCAAGCAATATATTCCTGGCGTAAAGGTAGCTACGCGCTTGTGTGTGGTACATACTAAAACAATTATTCACGAGCTTTGCGGCTCGGTACCTATCCACCACTATTCACCTTCACTTCGGTGAATGATTGTTAATTATCTCGTGCGAAATTCATAATATTAAATCTTGTATAACTAATATGCGTGCATAAATATTTTCTAGATATTAATTATGTTCTACATTTAGAATATCTTGAAAGATCTAACTCTACTTTTCTTTACTTGTGTGCTTAAAAAGGGGTAAAGAAGCATTTTCACGATGAACTGCACATCGTAATGAAACAATCAAGGGTGTACTTAAATTAGAAGCACTGTACAATGGTAGCACTGACCACAGGCGGCCCAGCTCGATTTTAGAGAGTTTGTATGAAAGTCCGTGAGCTTGGGCCACCTGTGCACTGACTTGCTTGAGATTATACTAAACTCAGAGCCAATCCTAGGTTGGTGCAAAGCCTTCTGGGTCTCTTCTATGGACCAATCAGCACCCGTAGTTTTAAGCGAAAACTGTAACATTTCCTTTGTTTCCCTTGGAGTAGTGTGAGTCAGTTGTAGACTGTTGATGTTGGGATCTTTATAGCAACACTCATTTGAAGCTGTTCTTCTCTCCCTGCGTCTTGTTATCGTTATTTCTAGATTTCTCTTTACCAAGGTAAGCAACTCAGAAGAACCTTTCAAGGAATAAACCGTAAGTTAGAATCTCTTACTCTTGTAATGGTTTTTAATAATGTGATCAGTCTAGCTGGCCATTCAAAACTTGGGATCACAACGAGCAGCAATTTGTGCTGATTGTAGCACTTTCATTCCCAGAATAAGCAGTGGGCCGTGTAGTGTGGCTCTAGCTTTCAATCTTTAATGTGTTCTTACACTATAAGTCCTACAGTCGTCCATTCCCAAAGTTAAGCCTGGGTCCATGCCATGTGGTTCTGACTTCTGGCCTTTGCTCTTTCCCACAATCAGACTTCGATTTATGACGTGCGGTTCTAACTATCGAACCTGTCTGCCTTGAGCCATTTGGTTTCTCTTGAACAATTTCAGAAAGAAGAAGCCTGGGATTTTTTTTCTGCTCTTTCCCTCTCAAAGTGTGCCCATAATGTTAGCATGGCGTCATTAGGATATAGGATAAGCATGCTCTAAACAGCAAAGAGCACGGGCTTACTTCTCTGGCTTAGCGTATACTCACCTGTGATACTCTTTCCCGTTCAAAAAATCGGAAGGAAGAACCGTACTTGTAGCTTACATCGGTAACCCTGTCCAGCACTTTACATTCCTTGTTACCAGCTATTCCTTTATATTCGTAATTGTACGCAATACATCCGGGAACGCGGAGACACACATCTTCACAGTGAAACTCGGAGGCAACAGGCTGCCTCAAGGTCACGTGACCTAGCAGCTCTTTATCTTTAACTCCCTCTCGACTTATCGGGAATGTATGATAATGACAGAGGGGGTCTGGCGCTGCTGTAGAATTGTCTGGTATGGATGTGGGTGGTGGCTGAGTCGTTGTTGGTGCTGCTGTGACGTTAGACAAAGAAAACACAAATGCGTTACAAGGAGGTCGCCTCAGGTCAATTCAGTTCATTTTATTTAACCAGATTCAAGTACATTACAGAAATGAGAAAATAAGATTTTCAGTTAGCAAGGGAGACCAGAAGAAACCAGGAGGCTTATAAAACCTGGGCTCCCCAGTCACTAAGTAAATAAGTTAAGGGAATTAAGCGGAGTGACATCTTAAAATTGAGAACGGGAAAGTCACTTAAGTTATTTAAGTTATGAATTCAATAACAAGATAAGAAAAAGGTTTAACTCTAGATTAGACCGAACATAAAGAGGGGCATTGCGTTTGTCAGCACTCAGCTTACTGAAGAAACCAGGACCGCCTGATAATACACAGAAAATATCGGATCAGTCAATAGTTATTGAATGCGCTATAGCTACCTGTAGCAACTGGACAAAGATCGCAACTCTTCTTGCATCTCGTGATGGCATAATCCGAGCTTTCCACGCACCTGCCAGCGTTTTTCCAAATCCAGCAAAAGTAACCTGAATCTGTGCACGATTCTGTGCAGAATAAAAGCATAGTACATCTTACAGATAGAAATCACTCTATAGAAAACGCGTACATGGGGGTCTTATTAACATTTTGAGTGATAGTTTACCTGCTGTGTTAGTTGCCTTAATTTCCAATTTTGGAACTGAGTGATTAGCTTATCGAGATCATTTTTCGCCTGTCCACAGTGTTCACCTGTGCAACACTTCAAGCAGTAATTATAATAATAGTAACGCTATGAGCAATATTCTCTCGCGCAATATATAGATTCTTGTTATGTTGGCCCTACTGCAGTTCTCGTTGTAACTTGTGAGAATCTGTTAAAAAAATCCACCATAGTCGATTCCCTATTTATCATCCTTTGCTCATGTCATTGGTTGTGCAGTTGAAAGTTATTGTAGAGAGAATTAAGGTTTGTTTGCCTTGCTTCTTTAGACACTTCACTCGCTAAATTGATCAAAGGAAAACTGAGACAATTTTCAACTAAAAGATTTTGAATCAATCTGATTGATCTATGCCTAAATTCTCCCAAGTAACAAAAGGTCGATTTTATAGCATTCTCTCATGAGAATTACGTCTTGAATCTTGATAGTAAAAGCATTCAAGTAACAAAAGTTTTTCGTATACCTGCGAAAGGGACGGTGAACCATATGTTCCAGCACAACAACGAAATCACTGCAAAGACGAAAAATGATTCAAATTATCACGAAAACGGTAATTGGAAAATATTTAATAAGTTGTGTTATAAGATGAAACCATGTGCTGCTCTATAATTGGCTAGCAAAATAGGAAAGATATGACAATCCAGACCGATGCCAATTTATCACTGTACTAATTAGTTGTGCCCATGCAATATGGCTGGATATTGGCGAAGTCCTGTTTCTGAGTGTTAGGGATGTCGACTGTGGCTTGACCACAAGAACACCAAAGATATGACTTCAGTATCGGTCAATATCCAGCTGTATTATATGGCTGGTTCTACGAGCGGGCAAGATAAGGGAATGCAGAGTTCTGATTGGCTACCCGAGCGGGCAAGATGAGGTGAATCCTGAGTTCTGATTGGCTACCCGAGCGGGCAAGATGAGGTGAATCCTGAGTTCTGATTGGCTACCCGAGCGCGCAAGGTGGTTCTATCTCGCCCGCTCGGGATTTCTCGCGTTGTCCCGCGAAACAAAACAAAGCAAAATGGTCATAAAGTGAACCTTTATTGACCAAGTTTGTTCGGTCAAGATCACTGGATATTGGTCTCGTTCTTTTTTTGTGATTATATTGACCTCAACGTAGAAACGCAAAAAGAACTCTGCCAACATGCAGCCATATTAACCTCACACTTGGTCAATCGTGGCTTATTTATTTCCCCTTATTGTTCTGTGTTTCCTTGTTGGTAGATATTTGGGCATTAGATAAGAAAAACAGTACTGGTCATTCGACAATCAACAGAAAAGACTTTTCCAGGTGTAATGTAAAAATTCATGTTAACTCCGCGATTGAGACAGCTGTAAAAATCGACAGTCTTGTTCTCTTTCAAAAAAAAAACATCTCCTCATAATGTTTATTACCCTCAATGTCTATTTCCACAGTCAGGCTCAGTTATTTGCAACACTTTCAACCAATCACATTCCCTCGCAGCCACTCCGTTTGATGAGAAACCCTTTTACAATAATAGATTTGCCACTGTTCTCATTTTGCCTGGTGTCATGGCGGAACTACCTGAATATCCAGCTCTATATAACACTAAATATGCTTTCAAGATCAATAAAATGATACTCTGATCGATTTTTTCACTACTGAGAGAAAGTTGCAAATAAAAGACAAAGTTGATGAACTTTAAAAGTCACTGAGGCTTTAACACTCCGTTAAAAACAGAGTTCAAGTACAGTGGCCATTGGGCCAACACACAACTGTATCTGCAAGACAGTCAATTGATTTATTCAGTAGTATAATGGAGCTTCATAACGTTGAGATTAACTCACTCAGAACTCGGTGGTTAAGAATTCATAGATCGTTCTTAAAAATCTCAAACTAAAAAAAAAACCTTTTTTAGACATAAGATATCATAATTTTTAAAGCACTGTTCATGTCTTTTTCTTTGTTCCATGCGTGCTAAATAAGACGCCGCGCCTCACGAGAAAGCGATAAATTTAAGAGGCCTATTTCTTTTTGTTCCAATAAAATAAAAACAGTTTACTTAGGAGCTTCAATTCACACTCCGTAAAACTGGAACGTTTTTTATATAAAGGTTTAAAACTTCCTTCCCTTAAAAACATGTTTGCTTTTTGTCTGTTGATTTAATTATCTATTTTACACTCGGGTTTACCTGCTGTATATAGAGAAGACATGTTTGATTCTGTAATTTGCCTTTCGTTTTTCTTCTTTGGTTCTGGTAAATCGTTTACACCTCCTGTAGCAAGTGATGTAGAATTTTAGCAAAGTTATATGGGCAATGTCATGCATATAACATAATTGAAGGACGCGTTTGTATAAATACGTCAGGTCATTTTTATGAGATGGCCGGCCCCTTTTTAATGGACCAACACAAAAGACCTCAATTCACGGGGTTTAGAAAGTAAACATCATTTCGACATATATGTCAGCCTTAAATTGGCATTTCTATTAACAAATTTGAGACCATTTTATAGAAATACATCTCATGGAGCCTCTGTTTGACATTAGAGTAGTTCGTACCTCGCTCATCAAAATTTCTATTTACAAGGATAAGTTTTGATGTGTCAATAATAGACTCACCTTATGTTGCAGGAGCGTTGCATAATTTCCTTTTTTCGTGGCCAAACCTGTTAAACCTGTTAAACCTGTTAAACCCCACCTCTTTGAAAGCGAACATTTCATACCAAATATCCATATTTTACCTCCAACAAGGGTGAAAAATGGACTCTAAAGGAAATCGAAATACATTAGAACTTTAATTCTCGCTATCGATAAAATGAAGCGACAAAGGAAAACAATTTATTATGTAAAAGAATAATTCAGTTTTAGCAGGTGTTGAAAAGATAGACACGAGAAAAGATAGAGCGATTGCAATTATTGATGTTATTTTTATTCAAATGAAATTTTCATGATAGAAGTTGCTTAACTTTATAGAAACATTAAAGGTACGCGAGTGTTTTTTTTTGTGAAATCGAAGATGGCTTTATCCCATCAGAAATAAAGTTGTTATG
Source organism: Ricordea florida (assembly GCA_949710005.1). Taxonomy (NCBI): domain Eukaryota; kingdom Metazoa; phylum Cnidaria; class Anthozoa; order Corallimorpharia; family Ricordeidae; genus Ricordea; species Ricordea florida. The sequence goes on from OX453285.1 coordinate 1,156,698, forward strand.
AAGAGTTTATTATACCAGTCATGCGGTCAGTTCCCTCTCTCGTCCACTTTGCGGCTTTTAAGTCGTTTCCGCCTTATTGTTTTTTTTTTCAAAGGAAATAGCTCCTTCTCACGGTAAAAGTGATTAAAACTCGTAAAGACAAAAGAAAAGCATTTATGGGGCATACTTATCAGCTACTTTGCTTAAAATAAAACGGAATTAGAAGGTTTGACGTCTATACGTTTGGCGGCTGATGGATTCAATTTATCGATAAATCGAATATTTGCTCGAGATGGTGCAGCGTCGGGCAGCGAGAATTGTTCTTGGCAGATGCAACAATACATCCAGCGCGTAGAGGAAATGCGATATGAACTTGGCTGGACTTCTCTTCACACTAGGAGACAGACACTTAGACTCTGCATGATGTATAAAATTCATAAAGGCTTGATTGTCATGGACGCTCAAGAGTTCATGACACCACTTCAAAGGAGATCACGGCACGTAAATTCAAATGCGTATAAAATTCCCCGCTCCAAGAGATACTACCACATGTACTCGTTTTTCCCAAGAACGATACGAGAGTGGAACAGCCTGGCCAATGAAACAGTAAATGCCCCAAACTTGACAGCCTTCAAGAAAAGCCTGCCGTCTGACTAAGGCCAAAACCAAACGATGTTAACTTTGACTTTATTATTATTATTAGTATTAAGTTTTTATCATAGCATTTAAGCCTTACTTTAATTTGTAGTTTTTTTTTTTTACACGCTCACTAGAATCTTCAGAATTGAAGGAGGTGAGTCGCCCAGGAAGAATGTTAAAAACTACTTGGAACCCTGTTTATTATTCCAACTACGAACGTGATGAAGGGTGGAAGTTAAGGGATGGGGCGGGTATTTTCCCGCGGGTATTCCTTCATCGATATTTTCCCGCGGGTGGTGAAGCGTAGCCATATCTAGCACAGTACTCTTCGCGGGTCCCTGTCTTCACATACACATCTTTAGGGATGGGCTCAATGCAAAATCACGTCGCTGTCATTGCAATCTACCTTTGATATCATCCTTTTTTAGTTCTGACGAAAGGCTAACGCTCTAACCGTCCCCTCTCCTTAACCCTTTTAGTAGTGACCAGCATCCAATTTCTCATTACAATATTCACTGTTAATCAACCATTCAGGTTATGAAAGTAACAAAAATGATCACCAAACAAGAGTTACATTGATATTTAAACAAATTTTCCTCACTAGCACCATAACAAATATATGAGAACAGTTAGAAGAATATGAATATGGATATTACGGTGGTAAAACTTATTTAATCAGTTCATTTGTTAAACCATGTTTGCAATTTTCCACAGATAAAACAACAGTTTGTTAAATTTCACGTTTACGATTTCTCCATATTAGAATTCGAAACGAATCTTACTGGATCAAACCATAATTTCATTTTGCTATTCGGAACGTCTAATTGTAACCATCTCTAACATGAATATTTGTTGGTGAAAATTTAAAGGCAATAGAAGAATTCAACTTACCTAACTGGTCACCAGGCCAGGGGTTCTTGTAGCATAAACGTGCTCTCGTCTTTTCATATTACATTTTTATAAATGTATAAAATGATATAGTTTATATGGTAGTTTAAAAGTGTCGTTGGTATTATCAATCTGTGATGTGTTCACTTTATGTGTTGTAGTTAAGTGTTGTCCTTGGATTCAATTTTATTTCCTTTGTTTTTAAACTCATTTTCATAAATTGCCATAAGCAAAAACAAAGGAAAATAAGGTTTAAACCAAGAAGAAAAAATTGGACCACAACATAATTTTATGCGTGTATATATCTATGTATGATCGACATTCTGCGTGGAAACTTATAGTCGATTCAGCTCCTGTTAATACACTCCAGCCCATCACTCACAGTAATGTCAATATCCTCTCGATATCAATACAATGTCAAACAAACAGGTGATCATCACGTGACCGATAACTGTTTTTCATCAACTGCAAATAATGAAGCTTTTGACGCTGAAGAAATTACGAACTCAGTGGACAAGAGAACTTTATGACGATCTGCGCTAGTTCAGAGTTCAATTTTAATCAACTAACGCTGCGGCAGAGTCGATCGCCTTGTCGAGCAGTGGAACCAGAAGGGCCAGGCACGCGGTTCTTGCAATGGACCGGACACGTTTCGGGACGTTTTCGGGTGCAAAAATTTGAAACCGGCGTAGCTTAGGAACAAAGACGTTTCTACCCATCAAACTTTGCGAGAAAGGAAGGCTTTCTTCTCTTAAAGACATGTTAGCAGAACAGGTTTTCAGAATAAGTGCTTTGTATTTTTACAGGTGGGTTTTGGGGTGCGAAGTTTTCCGTGTTTCGAGAAACGTACACATGATTTTGAGACTGAGAACTTCAATCAAAAAGACCAGCGGCCGCATCAAGGTAACCATGGTTACCAAGCCCACCAATAGACTTGCCATTTCATTAGCTACCACTACCCACATGAATTTCTGTCTAAAGCAGAATTGACCCAGTGTTTTTCAGCTAATTCATAGCATGTTTATTGAACTTTTTTCGTAACAAAGGCGCTCATTACTGTGCTTGAACAAACGATGGTAAAAAATATTCAAAGGATTAAATGGAGAATTCAATGGTGTGTTCTCCTAAAGAAGCTACCCAGAACCTAAGTTTTTTTTTTTCTCTATGCATAGAAACAACACTTGCCGTAATGTTTGTCCATATAGTTTTAAAAATCTAGCGATTTCAGATCTTGCAAATTTTACACCTCTTCAAGGTCACATGTGACTGTTACACCCTACGATTAGTTCACGCCTTGTGACCTTCAAAAGCCATTAATTGTCTAGCAAAGGCATGATTTGTGTCCACTTAATCATGAACCACTGTCTCCATTATTAATCAGGAAAGTGAAAACTGAAACGGGATATCTTGTACGTGAAATATGCACTCCGCAGCGCTGACAGGATCAGCCAATCAGTTGTAAATATTGCAATGTGCAGAAGGAGCCCAACCGTATGTATTCTGCAGCGCTGACAGGATCTGCCAATCAGTTGTAGATATTGTAGTGTACAGAAGGTGCCCAACCGTATTTCTCCATCATGCGGTCCTCGGTTTTGCGCAGTTCTTTCAGGGTGTTGTGGTGTGACGTACACGTACTATGAATAGACACGCCTAACAGTACAGCAGTAGCGGACACGAAGGCAAGAATCAACGCTTCACCGAAAATCATGGTACTGACGCTGTGAAAATAAATAGAAAACAGAAACTTTTATAATAACTGTATCACTGAACAGTACTGAACTGTGGTACTGTATCTGTGTTACGTTGCATACCATGCAGTCATTGCATTGAGATCATTCTAGGGAAAGCTACTGAACAGTATTGTACTTTTGGAACTGTTTGTATATGCAAATTATTTGTCTCTGTTATTGTTTCAGCAAGTCTTTTTCGGCAGGAAATAAACATGTGTTTCTCTTAAGATTTGAAGCTACAATACTTTTCTTCTAACTAAAGCGGTGCTTTTTCTTGGAACTCAAAACCTGTACGTCCTGCAAATCATAGTTTAACTCCGACATGTATCGAATCTAAAACATCAGTACAGCTTTGAGATTCTCAAACATTGCTTATGTCAACTGATTTCAGGGATACACTTTCTTGTGTTTCAATTCCACACCGACGCAGCACCAGTTTCTTTAGAAACTTTCAACAGAAACCGTAACACTGCAAGTGGTCTGGCTGGTTTCTTAAGCATATGACTACTCATTTTGTGATCTAGATGTTAAACACGCGGTTTGCTGTTCTAATGGACTGATCGGCTATTCATGTCAGAAAATATAACTCAGTGAATATTCGATACACAGTGCCAGAAACCCATGCACATTGTACATGTGTTGTCGACTCTTCTTTGAAGCAATTTTAACGGTCCGACGTATTTAGGAATAACACTGATTTGGAATAATAATCATACTACTTCGGTCCTGATTAGGATTGTCCTTCCATCTGTTAAACGGAAAAGACGAATATTGAGATATCAGGTCTGCGAGAATGGAACGTTTTTCTGTGTGCGTTTGCAAAACACGACGTTTACTGAATATGTGTCGTACAAATCATTTCCTTTTCTATCTACTGACATCAATTGTGCTCAAGAAATTGGGATAATCAAACGCATTGATAAAGTAACATGGTTATACCACCGTAAGGTAAAAGGGAGGTTCTGACGTTTCGAGCGTTAGGCCTTCGTCGGAGCGAATTGTCAAGACATCAATTATGCTTTGAAAAACCGTTGGGAAAGTCATATACCGTTGGGAAAGTCGTATCCAAACTTGTGGGAGTATGTAAACATCGAAATTACCTTTTGCTCCTTCGCGTTGTTCAGAAATCAAGACAAATGCAGCAGACTCCTTGATTGCGTGCTCTCAAAGTGTCAAGACGTCTTGTGCGTATTATCGAGTGTCGTGCATTTGAATAACTATAAAAAGCTCCCATTCCAGTGGCTGAAAAGAACAACTGTTATGCAAATGATCCTCTTGTGAATACTGTGTTTGTATAAGATACCGACTTTCTTCCAGTTTTCATGGTTCAATAATCCTGTTTATAGCAAAGAATGTGCCATGTGGCATGCTGATCAGGCCTAACAAGGCCGAAACAGCTGTCTATGGCTGCTGGGTTTGAGCTCAATTTTTTCATCTTTTTTTTGGTAGCAACAGGGTTAAATCCCTTCTACCACTGTCGCCTTAGTGCGCATATGTGTGGCTTCAACTTACCCTTATTACATTTTGACGTTGTCATTTCAAACCACATCCCACAACCCTACCATTTTTCATCACTATAGCAAAGAATAGTCGACTCCGTCAGGAGCGTTAAATAACGCAGAACAAGGGTTAATTTAAGGAGATCGTTTCTGGAGAAAGTTAAGACTGCGACAACCAATTTAAAGAGGATCTTTTCGTGGTAACTGAAGCCACATAGGTAAAAAAAAGAACTTGGGTAATTTTTTTGAGCGTGATGCACGTTACCTGAACCATGTTCGGTTCGCTTGTTTTTATAAAAAAAAAAATAAAGAAAATAGAATTAAATTTAACGATGGGATATGATCTTAGTTGATCTGCGCCGTCTGAGGACTATTTTTGCACAATCTTTTTCCATATGTGTGGCTATTATTATGATTTATACAACAACAGCTCTCAGAGCCGATGGTCTAGTTTCCTTTTACGTCAGCGTTTCTCGATTTGCGCGTCATTTCTGCGAGGCTGCGAAATTTTCCCACGGTTTTCGACTGAAGTAATCGGTTATTCGGCATATCTAACTCCAGTTAGCACGGATCAGCTCTTGGTCCACGCATTAGACTGATGCTAAGTAACCTTGCTATAAAGACGAGCTTAAGGCGGATTAGACCACCAGCAGAACTAGTGGCTCTGTTATGAGCAGAAAGCCAAATAAATTTTCACAAATTGTTTATGTCTGTTTTTTCGCTGAACAACAGATTTGTGGCGAGTTCTACCTACTAAGGTGATTCTTTTTCAATCTTGATATGTTTTGTACAGTTATAGAGCACAGTATATGGATTTTAACCCTTTCACTCCCAAGAGCAACTTTTTAGATTTTACTGTCTAACGCCAGACGATTTTACTCGTCAAATGGCGACCCCTTGGGAGTGAAAGGGTTAAAAAAACTATCTCCCTTAACCGTTTCATTCCCAAGAGTGACTTAATAGATTTTACTCTGTCTGACGCCACACGATTTTACTCGTCAAATGGCGACCCCTTGGGAGTGAAAGGGTTAAAAAAAACTATCTCCCTTAACCGTTTCACTCCCAAGAGTAACTTAATAGATTTTACTCTGTCTAACACCAGACGATTTTACTCGTCAAATGGAGACCCCTTGGGAGTAAAAGGCTTAAAAAATTATCTCCCTTATGCGACATATAAAACATTTGTAGAGATTCTATTGTTTAGATATTCGATCGTGATTGGATAATTTGTGTGAAATTTGTTCGGGTCGCCTGGGTTCGAGTGGTCGCACTGTAAAAATACATAAACTAAAAAAATTAACTTCAATATAAACATCGAGAGCGAATAATCTAATTGTTTTAGTATTAATCTACTAGTCGTTCAAAACTTTGTCTTTTCTGGAACAGCCTCGACCAGTTAACTGTCTAAATCTTCTTCACGGACACTTCGAAAACGTGAAGTAGCGGCCGCCATTTTGTTAGCAAGGGTACACAGCTACGCTACTCACTATCTATCACAGATTATAGTTCACCACTAAATTTTCTCCGATTCGTATTGGTTTAAATTGATCACGTGACGCGATAGTGTTCGTCCGCGGAGACACACTATCAGCGCATAGTGCCCTTCCGAGGAAAATACCCGGATGGATAGTGCCCGTCCGTGAAAATGTGAATTTTCTGACAGTTATACCGTATTTTTTAGGCAATGTACATTGCGAATTATTGAAATTTCAGGCTGTGCATATGGATAAATATTTGATTGATCTGCATTTAGTGGGTTTTGACTGTTTTTCAACTGGCGCGCGGAAGAAAATTTAGTGGTGAACAATAAAGTGTTTATGTCTCGGAACTATCGATCCGATAGTTGCCCCTTGGAAATTTGATGTTCTTAAAACTAGCATATTTGCCCTCGAAGCTTCGCTTCTCGGTCAAATATTTGTTTTAAGAACATCAAATTTCCGCGGGGCAACTATCAGCCGATAGTTCCTCGACAGAAACACTCTATTGTTTAAATAGATAGTGGGTAGCGCAGCCAATCAGAGCGCGGCATTTGTGATAGAACGCTAGTAGATTTATACTAAAAAATAATAGAACGTAAAATTGCCTGCAAACGTGAAAAATTATCTTATCACTTCAAGAAATGGACTCAATTTTGTGAGATGATTGATTCCTCTTTTTCTTGTCTTATGCAGTGGTGAGTGTAAATACCACCCTGTGTTGTAGGTATTTGTAATGTGCTGTAATGTGTGTGTAATTTCAGTTCAGTAATGTACATTTAGTAATCTTTATTATTCTGTTATCTAATTTTGCAATATAAATAAAAAAATGAAAATAAAAATAAAAAACAGTCAAAAACAAAAAAATACAACACAACCAGAAGTATCTTAAATTAAACTTTTACTGTGCTTCCATAAGTGATATTTGTAAAGGTGATTGAAGGATTAAAAAAGAAAAATTGAATTCATCTAGCGCATGAAATGAATAAAATTATTACAAATCTATTTAAAACGTGACTTTCCTATCTACTGTTGATGTACATTAAAGCGTGGCGTAGAAACTACACTGCTCGTTGAAAAAAGAGAGTTAAACTTCGTACAAGCACGATATACCATCCTGAGCTTGACGAATTTCGTCGTCGTAAGTACGATGATGGAACGACGCGAAACGAGCATTGCCTTCGGGAATAACCATGCTGGTGTTTGAAAGGCTGTTATTGGCTCCAATTATACACAGATTCCCTTGAATTGGTAACCGGGGCAAATTCGGTGAGTCCTTCTCTGGTATTTAATAGCGAAACTTTGATTTTGAGTAAAATTAGAGGAGAATAGAATTAAAAAGAATTATGAAATTGTGTTTGCCTTCGAAGTCCTATTTCTAACTAATAAAGTAAATACAGTATCGTTAAAAATCCGAGATGCCAGCTCTAGACAGATTCAATCTAGCTTTTTTAAAATGTGTTTAAGAAATTAAAATGATTCAAACTCCGGGTCAGTCTGAATCTGTCTTGGTACAAAGTTTCACCGACGAAATTGTTCAAACAGAAGAATGTTTTTCTTTTTTCCAAATGTACTCTTGGGATCCTCTCCTAGAAAGACGCTCACTGGCGCACCAAGCAATCAATCTAAAACTAAACGCTTTAGTTCGGCGCTGATCGGCTTCCTAGGAACTCGGGAATGGCGATTTCCTTCTCGCATCGACGTCGCATCGGAGAACAAAACAAAAGTCCATTGAATTTCTGTCCTTATTAGTTCCGCCTAGTTGCGAAGTGAATCCTGGGATATCCAGCCCCAGACTCAAACGAAGGTACCAGACTTCCCATTTACACGTCATCTTTTGGACGAAAAGCCATAGTAACTAAAATAACATACTCTGCCGCCGCCGTCCAGGACCTAGGACGAGAAAATATGACGTGTGTGACTAAAAAAAAAAATTTAATCCCTATAAAAAGTAGGCCCTGGTGAATAAACCATTGAAGGCAGAGAAAAATTAATATGGCCATTCTTTGAACTATATTCTGCTATGATTTTGTTTGTTTTACTATACAGTGTGGTTCTATCTTTTTCACCTGTGGATCAAACCATGCAGTGTGACCATTCTTTGTAAAGCTACTGAACAGTACTGTACTGTGGTACTGTTTGTTTTACTATACATTGTGGTTCTAACTTTTTCATCTGTGGATCAAACCATGCAGTGTGACCATTCTTTGTAAAGCTACTGAACAGTACTGTACTGTGGTACTGTTTGTTTTACTATACAGTGTGGTTCTAACTTTTTCATCTGTGGATCAAACCATGCTGTGTGATCATTCTCTGGAAAGTTACTGAACAGTACTGTACATTTTACTTTATATTATTAAATAAGTAATCATACAGTTTTTCTCGTTCAATTTGGAATTAATTTGCACTTCTGAATTTTTCAAAAAGCTCACTCGTGCAAGTTAATTCCAAATTGAACACGAAACCGTATGATTACCTTTACTCACATACCTAGCCCTGTTCGCCCAACAGGTCGATATCCTGGGTCCTTCGTTAGTCGTATTTCCTCGATTATAAAAATTGACTCGACTGGAACAAGAAAAACACAGAAATTTGTGATTATCTGGCTACAAATCTAAGACAAAAACACTCCGCAGCTCTCTTTTGGTGTGTTCTATGTGATTTAACACTCATTTTCGCTTTTGCGTTTGATATTATAAATTCAATCTTACCGTTTTCAAGTTCTCTTATTCCCTTCCCCAAACAATAGAAATATTCGTGTCTCATGGCATCCAGCGCTGATATTCTGTTCCGCACAACAAACTATAAATGAATTAACGGAAAAACGCAGTCAAACAACGTCATCGAATTTTTTATACAAGTAGCAACACTTTGTTGTTTAAACGTCTTCGTTTGTCCCACGCCGCGGTCACTAAGCTGTGGATCGCGACGTTTATACCGTTTACTGCTGGTCAGCTTCTTGAGAGGACAGCGTCGACTGGTTACGATGCACCGTTAAGTAGGCTTGGTGTTAAGCGCAAGCAAAACTTTATAAGTTTAAGTCACAATTTCTACTATAACGTCCCATCTAATGGTTAGCTTTGCTAGTCACTTGAAGGTTTCTGTTACCGGGATTGCACCGATGTACTAATGCACCGATCAAAAACTACTGACGAAAAAGAAAAGTTTCACGGAAGCATTTACACGTACCTCTACAAATCTCTCAAGCAAATCTAGTCCGGAATTTTCAAGCCTACAAGGAACCAAAGCATAGTTTAAGTTAATCAGTACAAAATATGATCTCCGCGGTACAGTATCTCAACCTTCGTAAGTCTGCATTTCAACTTAAGTCGAAGATTGATAGAACACTTCCTCTCGTGTTTGGTGAATTCTACGGTGTAGAACACTAAACGGTTAATGTTAAGGAACGGGTTGTCGTTCATCGTGGAAAATGTGATGATAATTTAAATTCTTCTTTTGTCACACGATGAGTCACTGGACGGGGATCGCATCAACATCCAGTGACTACATCGTGTGACAAAAGAAAAATTTATATTATCACTAAACGTTTACCTTGGTGATTGATTAATTAGCGGTTCTTTGGGATAAGGAGGGAATCTTCCTGCAATGAAACAAAATACTTGCATTAAGGAATACACTTCGCAGAGTACTAAAAAAGACACAAAAACACTGCACTAAGTTTTCTTACAACTGAAATAGATGGTCAAACTGAAATTCAAAAACATTGATTTAACCATTTCAGTGTTAAAAAGCGATCAATTTGCAACTGTGAAGTTTTGGCCGCGTACGATTGGTCTTCTCCTAGCGATCGGATTGAATGATAGAGCACGTTTCTATAAAAGTCAGAATTAGAGTAGCATGCTCTATCATTCAATCTAACGAAAAAAAAAAACATCAACATATAATGTACCAGTAAAATTTATGTGAGTTTACCTGACAGAAAAATTTCATTACTAGATATTCCTGGCCATGTTTCTTCTGTTGGAGTTCCCAAAGTCTACACAAACAAGATTAAGTATGCAATGTTTACACCAAATCATGAATAGACCTTTATTGCTAGTACATTTTGTTTTCCCAGTACAGACCATGTGATGATACTCCATAGATTTGGTCCTCTGTCATGTTCATTAAAAAGAGTGCAGACAGACATATTCATGCTTGCATGCACTCGCTTTAAAGAACAAGAAAAAGGATCAAATCTCCCGAGTATCATCACATGATCTGTATTGGAAAAACAAAATATACAAGCAAATAAGATCTATTCCACCTTTGAAGAGTCAATTTATTTAAAAGATAAAACCGAGACTCCTCTCTTATCTAAATCACTGAGTTAAGCCTTAGTTTTTTGCATCTGTTGCAGTTAAGTGTGGCACAGATCAAAGGCATGAA